>JARGCV010000003.1:14282500-14662500 GCA_034064705.1 Bothrops alternatus | reverse complement strand
TTTTTTGTTGCCCAGGCCCAGAACGAACTTCTGGAAATGGCATCCACACAGAGAACCGGTTGTTCACATATTTGAATCCCACTACTGCATAAATCCTTATCTTATCCAGTATAGCTGATCTCACCTTTGATAATCCAGTTTTTCTTATTTCTCTTTACATTAGGCTAAACTAGCCTTCCTAAAAGACTGAAGGGATCCATCTCTTTGTACATTCCACATCTAGATGAGAAAAGCAAGTACATAAATACAGGAAGTGCCAGTTTTGAGAGAACCAACCAACAAATGATTATGAGCACTTTGAAAGAGCACAATAATCCAAAATATCAGGCACTTTGTATGCATTCCTCTACTGCATTCTACAACTACCCTGTAAAGTGATGTAGCATTATCTTCCCATGACAAATATGATGGGACTTGCTTGCAGATAGTTTGAAGATCTTTTGAGGAAATGAGAATTTGGCTGGATCACAATATAGATTATTAAATAGGAGAACATTAGGAGGCCATTTTGTCAACGTATATTTTCTTTGTTGTTGTTAAAAAATATATGCAGCAAGGTCATTTTTAAATATTGCTTTTCAACCATGCAGTTAAATACCATTTAAATTCATGCATGTGGACTGGATTTAATTTAACACAAGTACAATACATATAATAATCTGGAAAGAAGTACCCACTATGTTTTTTACAGACTATATATTTCCCTTTCTTTCTTCCACTATCATAAAATTTCTCCACTAATTTCCCCATCTTTAGTAAACATTCAATGAAGATACACAAATTAATCTACTCTAGATTGATTGATTGATTGATTGATTGATTACCTTTGCACAGATACCTCTAGAATGAAAACAGAATATAGTACTATACATATTGTTGTGAGTGTCCCTAGACCAGCTTGGGAAGTGTCAGAGTATGAGGATGAGCAGCCAGGCCCCTCTGGGTGTTTTCCCCTCCCGGCAGCCGAGGAAGAGCAGCCAGGCCCCTCTGGGTATTTTCCCCTCCCGGCAGCTGAGCCAGACAGGGAGGAGATTTACAGGCAGTCTGGGTCAGATTCACAAAGTGAGGGGTCAGATTTGGATCAAGAAGATAGATGGCTTGATCCGAGATTTCGAAGGTTTGATAAGCGACGGTGTCAGTTAAGTGGAAAAAGGAAGTAATGGGGGGAAGTGACGTATCGGACACTATATTAGAAGGGGACAGAGAGACTACGCCTTTGTCACGAGCAACGTTAATCAAGGAGTAGCCTGATATCTGGAGCAGTGCGTTTGAATTCAGTCTTCTGATGTTTTGGAAATCTACGGAAGAATAATGAGGTATTGGACAATGTGATAAAGAAAGAGTGAGTTAATTGGAAGGTGTGGGAAGAGCATGTTTTAATCTAAATGTAAATAAATGAGACTTGGCCGTTCCTGCCAGCAAAATGCCAGCAGCGTGCTTTGAAGTGAATCCTTTTGAAATGTGTTAAATAAACCTCTTAAAGACATATTTATGTGGATTTTAATGAGCTGAGAGGGGCCAGACAGAACACACATATATATAGATTCCTGATGTGGTGCTCTGGAATTTAATTGGAAATAGGCAAAAAAAATTGATCAACCAATATATAAATGGGAAAGAACTATTTTTCTGCCAACTGAAATTGGAAAAACTATTACCTTTTTAAATCTTATGTTATATATTACATGCCTAAACAGAGAGCTGCACATTTTCCTACTCACTGAAATTAGTAGGTTTTAGATACGAAGCATTTAATGCCAAACCTGGAGATTTTGAACTTCTCACATTATTACTTCAGGAAGGAACACCGTGATAATCCACATAAAACTTTGACAATATTCTAGATTTTTTTCCCCTTTTAAGCATGGTATGCTGCGGGAACCATACATCATCGCTCTAGGCATTAATTTAGAGAAAGAAAAAAACCTGAAGACTACCAATTCATTGCTCATGCACTTGGCCCCTCTGTTAAATCATTTTTTTCTCAGAAAAGTATCTGCTTCTTTAAGCTTTTGAGTACATACATGCTGAAATAACTTTGAGACATTTCCCAGATGATGTGAGATGTTGTTACTATCAGTATTATAAGAGAATGATTAAATCTATTTTTCTCATGAAGATTCCTCTGCCAGATATCATACTGAATGTAACTAGTGTACTGTATATCGTTATCTAATGAAGAAGCACTTGCTTAAAAATGGGCATAAGAATACAACATGCAGCATGATAATAATAAGGCCATTCTTACTGCCAAAGTAACACATCTAAAAAGAACAGTTTCTTCTCTTCTTCATCCTCCTACGTAGGACCCTGTATTTTGTATTCATTTATTACTGTTTATTTAACTAGGCTTATATGCTATTCCAGGCATGTCTGACTCAGAGCCACTTACAGTAATAAGATTAAAACTAAAACAAAACATCATAATAACATAAATGAATGAGTAACATCCCACACACTGAGGAACAACCACCACAGCATCCATGTGAGGAGAGACTGAACACTTAACCCCCACAGACCTACTGAAGTAGTAGCCAAGTGTTAATGGCATTGGGGAAAGCTAACAGAGTCAGGAGGGGGGGCATTTAGTATCAGGAAGATGGAATGCTTTTCAAGAGAAGGGAGGCCGTGACTGAGAAGGCCTGACTCAGGATCCTGAAGATGACACTGGCTAAGAGATGGGACTCAGAACAACCCTCATCTTCCAACAATACAGTATTGTATTATAATAATATACCACAAAAATCTGGACAGCATTTAGCAGAGTACCACGGGAAAAAAACCACTCTTAAATGGCTGAAAACCAAAAATTCAGCATAAGATAAACAACAGAGGAAGAAACAAGGAGTGGAAAGAAAAGAGGTTTTTTTAAAAATAAAAAATGTTTCAATGATTGCAAGCTAGAGTTCACCTCATTCAGTGTATGATATGTTATTCTCAGTTGGCAACTGTGGTGGACATTTTATTTTAGATAAACACTCATAAGATTGGCCTGTAATCCTCAGTGCACTTTGCAGTACAGTCTTCTTTCTACCGGTATAATGGAACAGTTATTCTAGGACTCAGGGGTAGGCAGCCTTGGCTCTTTTATGACTCGTGGACTTCAACTCCCAGAATTCAGCTCAGGAACTCTGGGAGTTGAAGTCCACGAGTCATAAAAGAGCCAAGGTTGCCTATCCTTGTTAGGTAATCATAACTCCTTTGCTGAAATAATTGTTCTGTTTGTTATAATGACAGCCTGTTAAAATAGGTGGAAGAAAATCTTGCCATTTAACAATCCAACCAAGGGGAAGGTGGGGATTTCTACTTCTGAAGGCTTGGTTCCCCAAAGAAAAGAACATGTTTCTGAATGGCTCAGGGTTTGCAGTAACTTTTTTTGGATCAACTCTGAAAAACAATCTTCTGAGAAAGTAAGGTCAGAAAAATCCACACCCTAGAAATTAGGCAAACTTTTTCTTATTGTCCTCCCAAAGCTCTTGGGTGAATTTGACCTTATCGCTAGAGAGATTGAGAAGCAGGCGAAAGAGAGAGAAAGAGAATTTTTGTTGGTATAGCAAATGAAGACGGGAACAAAATGGACACTTCCCCTCTCAAACATTCCTCTAGCTTTGGATTCTGGGGACAGCTTGAGAATATGCTTCTACCAACGCTGGCAAGCTTCCCCTCCTCCTATTTCCTGCTGTGAATTCCAGTATCTTTCATCTATTGGAATCTAAAATGTTTATCTCTTCTTCTTTCTTAATTTCATTCTTTCCAGACCCCTGGAGATAGGCATATCTCAAAACAGTTGGGAAAACGGAAATGGGCAGGGAGGGGGTTTGACATGTGCCTTTAAAAAAACTTCAAAGCCATTCCATCTATTTCCCTGCATCTCAAATCTTCCACTCACATGTGCACATGTTTATTATTTTTTGGCACCCCAGTCTTCAACACATTCCCCAGGAAATAAGGGAAGCTTCACACAACCTATTTTTTTTCTTTCTGGATATAAGCAACTCAATGATCTCTCTGTCCGTTTATGGTTATACAAAATGTGTGAATCAGGATTAAGGGTACTGGAATGCGGCCATTTCAGCTTCACAGAGGTTAACTCAACAGGTGGTATAACCTTAATGTCATTAGGCTTTATAGATGCCTGCTATTTCTTCTCCGTTGATTTTGTAACCCTCTCTTTTGGCCACCAGCAAATGTAATTCTAGAGGGTCTTGATTTTGCTTTAACAAGAGGCACAGGGTGTTGCTTTCTCTGTATTTCCATTTTTGAAACTGTTTGGAAGCCAAACATACTACCTGTATAAAAGTAATATGTATACAAATTGTATTGTGTACAAATATCAACTAACTCAAGACAATCCTTTGGTTTACAAAAATATGCCCCCCTCCCATTTTAGCAGAAATAAAAGCCTAAAGGAGATATCAAAGAACATACTCATAGGCCACAGAATATAGTTGACTGATTAAGAGCCCATCCCTACTGCTTCTTTGTCCCAGCAGCAAAGATGGCCATTCCTGTTTGTGGAGGACTTAGGCCAACAGTATCCTCATTATTGGTTAATTGCTAAAATCACCTGAAGACAGATTTAATTATTCACTGTTATGCCAGCGCAAGACATTCCATACAGACAATCTAGAGTGCTTGGAGAAAACTGCTTGAGATGATAGGTCAGAGATGGCAAACTGCTTAGCTTCAATAGGTCTAGCTGGTAGGTTGAGGGACCATTCCTTTCTCTTGTGTTGCTGGGTTTTGTTCCTACACTGCAGTGTTGTTTTGCTGTGAGGCAGACTGGGATCACAGCTTCCGCAGTCTCTTAGTGATTTCTTTCCCCCCCCCAAAAGATAAGTTGATCCACTGACCTAAAAGTGGTCACTACCTCTACTGAGAGCCTGGCAGGCAAGCACCCATCTGTATGCACATTATTCCTGTTCTTGAATCCCAATTATATTCATATTATAGAGCAGCTATTGGGAGTTGTCTCTATGTGTGAAGGGTGGTCCAAAGGCCTCCCACTGCACTGACCACTGATTCAGTTGTGAGGGAGATCAAAATTCAGCTTCTGCAGCTAATCATAATTCACATATCCCTGCAGTTTGATTACTCCACCTACAGGTACATAGCAATACCCCTTTCTCATTTTTCAAACTCCAGTTCTTCAACAATCTTTGTCAAAGACCTTAGATGACCACTAGATGGCTGCCAAGTGATATAAAAACTCTGCCTCCTAATGGATGATTGGTTGACCTGTCAACATGTGAATACATATTTGGGGATAATTACATATGTTAATGTACCTGAGAGCACCCCAAAACTTAACACATCTCTGCCCCACACTAACATTCCAAAAGTTTTTATACAATGGCTGATTCTGAGTAGCATAAATCAGAGGATCTTGCAATTGAGAGAGAGAGAGAGAGAGAGAGAGAGAGAGAGAGAGAGAGAGAGAGAGAGAGAGAGAGAGAAATATATTCACTATCTTCTAGTAAATATTAAATTAATAAGTCAACAGTTCTTTGGACAGAAAAAACTAAAAAATATATTAAATAATTGCCTAGATTACAGGTGCATTCTCTCAGCACACATTCTGCACATGTGTTGATATTTATATTTCATTTGGGAGACTGATTTTACAGTGTTGTGTGGTGCAGTTGTGTAGAGTGCAGCTCACCAGGGTCTCTTTTCAGATGCATGTAGGGATTATTTCCTGGCTCCCAGGATGGGAGGAAGTACAGCGGAAATGCTATCTGGATGAAACCCTACAACAGTCATCAAGACTCTAACATTGACATGCTTTGTTGCAAATTTTTGACTTTTTGCACTGTATATAAAATCATGAGGTATTTAGAAAATGCTACCATGCCTTTTAGTGTTACATGTTTGCACTTAGTTATATGAATTAGTTTTTCTCTTATAGTATGAAAATAGCCTTGATGTCTATTGTTTAACCTAGGAGAGTAGTCATCTATTTCCATTTAGTTTCATTCCACTTAGGAAGCTGAGTACATATTTGTTTCAGGATCCAGGTGTCCACCTTGAATGTGAATACTGGTTGTTAGGGAGCATGAGTGGGGGAATGCAATTGCTTCCATATTCTTTGGTCTTCCTTTAATCAGTTGGGTTGCCACTGCAGGAAACATGATGCTGAATGAGGTAGATTTTGAGCTGAGTTTCCAGTTTGAGCTGGCATGAGTTAGTTATGTTTCATCATGGAGGATGCAAGGTGACAATCAGAGCTTTTGTGTCACTTAAGTGAGGAGGTGTCACTAATTGTTTTGGGGCTTATATGGTTGATCTAACTCTGGTAGAGAAAACCAAGTGCATTCGTTTAGATAATTCCAAGAGAAGGGTGCATAAGTCCACTGAAATAGTGGATTCAGGACAGTTGGGCTATGCCAAAATACAGATTTATTCTGGTCTTGCCAAAGCTCATTCACTCATTTGTTACCGGAGTTATATGTGTATTTATAGACACACAAAAGTGTATATACTCGTATATGTGTCTATATGGCAGGGTTGTCATTATCACCATCATCACCATCATCTTCATCATCATCATCATCATCCATTTGCAAGCTACCTATGTTTTTCAAGAGCTCAAACCTTCTTGCTTTAGAAAAACCAATTGTTTTTACCTGTACGGGGAGAAAAACAACACTTTATCTACAGTTGTAGATGCTTCAGCTCCGCTTTATCTTTTTTTTTAATCAAGGTTTGCTTTTAACTTCTTTAGATTTTTAATCATCTTATAGAAAGCACTAAAATACTTTTCCTGCAGTTGAAAAATTAAAATAATGTAGTATGAATTAAGTGTTCTGTTGCTATATACTTTTATCATGCCCCAACGTTTAGTAGCATTATACATTTTAAAGGATTTTTTTAAAAGAAAATATTTAGAGGTGTCTTGTTATGCCTCCCTAGAAAACTGAACCTCAATGTATTTTTAGTATAAAAATGTTTTTTTAATACTTATTTAATTAATCAGACTCAACAGGCTTTTGAAGTGATCTAGTACAACTCTCAAGCTTCCTATAGAATGAGAACAGAGGGATGGCTGGCTTTGGGACTGTTTGAAAACGGGTGCTTAGAGATGGATAACTCCTAGAACTATAATTCAAAAACCTTCATGCAGGGATGCTTTCTTTCTCTCACTAATTGATATTTTGTGGTATGAAAAAAATTGGCAACAGTGGGAAAAGACAATGACATTTCTGAATGAGGCTGTGAGTACACAGTATAATTCCATGAGAAAATATGACATTTGTTATACTGGTATATTCACATGACAAGTCTAAATAGAGGCATGGGGAAAATACTTGTTATCTGAATAAGCCCATTGGAAAGTTTCTTGAGTTTATTTCTGAGTATAGTTGGAATTGTTCTTTTCCTGGATTATAAATGGGGAAAATTTTGAATGGTTATAATGAGTTGCCTTCTTTTTCAGAATTCCTTATTAATAACAATCTAGGGTGCCAGAACAACTCTACATTTATGGAAGCAAACCAGCATAACATATATCATAAAAGTGGGCACTTTTTTGTTTGTTTATATCTCACTTTATTTTCAGTTAGCTGAAAGTGTTGAAAGACGGGCTCTATTTTGCATAGCAAATTCTTTTTTTAATATAATAGTTACTGAGGAAATTTTTAACAAGAGAAAATACAAATATCAGAAAAGAGAAAATAAGAAAGAACGGTGATTTAAAAAGTAAACAGAACAAGAAATAGAAATAGAAAGACAAATTTTTTTAAAAAATTATAAAGAAGCAATTAACAATCTTGTGCACAATGTTTATAAATGCATTTATATTTTACCCTCCCTCTCTAACTGTATTACATCATAATTTTCTTCTTTCCATAAGCTACCCTTTCTAATCTTTAAACTCATAAATAACAAGTTCATTTTTCTCTTTTTTTCAGCAAAAAGTTCATATGGGGATTCCTGCCTCTGATAAACACAGTTTGTTGGTTTTTCACAAATCAAACAAGTTAATTTTAGCACTCTGCTAATTCCGTCATCTTAAGCACCATTCCTCTGTTGTGGGCATTTCAGAGTCTTTCCAATTTTTTGTGTGTGCATATAATTGTCTCAAAACAGTAATCATATATAAAAAATAATCTTCCGCTGCTTATTGGCTGTCCATTAATCCCAGCACGAAAAATTCTACTTTCAGTTGAATGTTTATCTTTAACATTATTTGTATCATTATATACATTTGAACCCAGAAATGTGTAGCTCTTTTACAAGTCCCCTAGGCATGATGAAATGACCCTTCATGCTCTCTTCATTTCCAAGATAAATATTTTGCATAATGATTTCCATAAAGTTCTGGTTTTAACTTCTTTTTTTTTTCCTGGCTGCAATCTCCTTAGCTAGCAATGACTTTTGTAAATAAGAATATTTCTATAGCTAATGAAATATAATGTCGAAAACAGAATATAATATTCCTTATTAATAACAGTCGAAGGCCCGAATAACTCTACATTTATGGATGCAAACCAGCATAACATATATCATAATAGTGGGGACTTTTTTGTTTGCTTCTATCTCACCTTATTTTCAGTTAACATATACTCATATTTCTTTTCCCTCTTCCTATTTTATGCTCACTGGGTTAATGCAGGATAGGCTAGGGCAGGGGTAGGCAACCTTGGCTCTTTTATGACTCGTGGACTTCAGCTCCCAGAATTCCTGAGCCAGCCATGGGAGTTGAAGTCCACGAGTCATAAAAGAGCCAGGGTTGCCCACCCCTGGGCTAGGGGGCTGAGAAAGAATTATCTGATCAGAGTCATGCTCTAGTTTAGCTTGAATTCCACTGTCTCTGATTTTGGACCAGCATTCTAACCACTATACTCTGCTGACTCTCTAATGCTGGTTCCAGTGAAAAAAACCATGTAATTTACAATGGAGGAATGTAAACAAAACTTTTGACCAGCTTATAACCCTTAAGCAAGAAATTAGGACATCTGTGGGAGGAAGAAGTAAACAAAAATATTGTTGAAAATGCAAGCCAACTCTAGAGCTGTAGAAAGCAGGAACTTATTAAGACATTAGCAGTTGTTACAGATTTTGTAACCATAGAGCTGATACTGATATGATCTGAAGCATGGGTACCTTTGAATGTTTTCTCATCTCAGTCATACATATATAGCTGTGATGGGTCACATTGCTTCTAAAATGTGAAAAAAAGAAACTTGCTTGCTAGGAACAAGCGTGAGAGGAAGTCACTGGAATGGTGTATCACTTTTTCTTAAAAAGCTTTGATGCTGACATTGTTTCAATGGAAAGAGCTTGCAGAGCTCTCCTGTTACTGCAGCCTTGAGTGGCAAGGCTGACTAGCTTGTGGAAGGGGAAGCGAGGGTCCTGTCCATCCTTGTCAGGTTGATATAACAATATAGTAGAAATAGCACCCAGAAACTTAACTGCTTAAACTGTATGTTGTATATGGAAATCCAAATTTATTCAAAATATACTGTTTGAGAGATACTTTAAAAAAAAAGATCTTATTTATTATCTGAAGGCAGTAATATAAATCCTCATTTGTCTCTTGGAGTTTTCATGATAGGTCTTCTGTATTTTGCTATGCTTTTTTATTGATTCTCCTTGTAAACTGGCAACATAAAGCTGATGTTTGTTAGTCTCGAAAAGCTATGCGTGCTTTTTTACCTGGTGGTACATGAGTGAGAAACCACTAACAAAGACCAGAGCTGTGGGCTAGACTATGAAGGAGATTTTACCTTCTATCTGATTTTATTTAAATTGTGTCTGATTTTTGTTTTTCATTTTCATTTGATGTTTGGAAAGCAGGAAAAACAAATGCAGATTCTTCTCTGCACCTTGCCTATGATGATAGAAAAGCACCTGATTTAAGAGATACTTGCATCACTGAAAACTCCTGTTCTATTTGGTTCACCATATACTAAAGAACTTGTATATGACCCTGATTCTGCTGCACTCTTCATCAGGGTATCATCTGAGGAAAGCCAAATGTAAAGGGAGAATAGTAGAAAAAAATGTGTTCTCACATTTATCAATTGCAAAACAGGGACTACAAATTATATTCATATCTCACCCAAGCATTAAAAGTAATCTCAGCAGTGATGCCTCCAATGCCCTATTTTCCTACTTGGAAGTTGTTTGGAAAAGAATACTAGATTGACTTTAAACAATTGTGGAATATATGAGGAGAATGCCAAGATTTCCTAAATAGTATGTGATAATTCCAACCCAGAGCCTCATGCTTTTAGGTATTTTCCCCAGCTTCAATTGGCACTAGTAGTATGTTACTGCTTAATTATATGACCCTGATTCTAACCTTAACCCATACCCAGACCAGAACTGAAATAGTCTTTTGTTGTGTCTTCCCAATCTTTATTAAAGTAAGTTTTCATGCTTAAAATAACGAAGTTCTATCACAGCAATAAGCTGTGTAAAATCAGGGTTCTTTGCAGCCTCCTTGTGAAGGACAGTAAATGTGAGTGTACTGTACCTGGTAATACAGTTGTGTCCCTTCTCTCTGATGGCTGGCTGGCATTTCTCTTCTGCCATTAGACCTCTCTGAACTTGGCCCAACAACCTTTCCCTTCCTGGTTTGAATGACCTGGTCTGTGCCTGCTTTCTGCCAGCAGATAACACTGGCAGTGAGAAAATAATAATGTGAGAAAGGAAAGGAGAGAAATGGGGGGGGGACATATTTAAAATCTGCCAATGAAGACAGGCAAATTTGGCACTGACCCGCTCTAGACATTCCAAAACCAGAATAGAGCTGGTGATCTGGACAACTACCATTTATGACAGCTATGTTTGGGGTGAGTTTTTTTTTGCAGAAACAAGAATAGATTCATCCATGCTTTAAATTAATACTGAGGATGTGTCCTAAGATTTGCAGTGCTGGATCTGATTCTCCATTGGCTATAGATTAGGACAGGGGTCTTCAAACTTGGCCCTTTTATGACTTGTGGACTTCAACTCCCAGAATTTCTCAGCCAGCCTGGGAGTTGAAGTCCACAAGGATTAGGATAACAGCAATTTGAGGGCACAAGGCTGTTCTGGCATTCTCTCTGCTGTTTTCCTGGCTGGTCTTTCTGATCTCTTTCAAAAACTGATTACATCTTCTGGAGCTCTCTCCCTTTCTTCAAAGGCAACTCATTAGTCTTTTTCCAGCCAAAAAGGGTTCTCATCCAGGCAATCCATAGGAAACCACACAGCACCCACCATATAAATAGGAAAACTGCCTTCTGTGGCACTTTCCATCTCTTCATTTAGCACAACAAATTAGACATGTCTTAGAATGCATTCTGAAATGTAGGGAGTGTCTCAGGTAAAAGGACCGGGTGCCTGAAAGTAATTGTGCAGAAATAGCCAGAGCAGAGATGCCTAGTTCAGGATGTTGTGCCTGTGCACCCCATAGTTTCTACAATATACATTTTTCGTCACATGGCTTGAGTACATTTTGTGGCATTCAAGTGAAAATAACCAGAAGTTCAGTGGAAACATTGGTTAGTTGAAATACTTATTTCTTGTTCTATACACGTCAGCTGTATTTCAAACATGTTTACTAGATGAGTTAAAATGATTAGCCGTCCATTAAAGTGAGAAGACAGAAAGAAGTATAAAAGTTTGCACTGAGATGTTTGGATAGTTCCCTCTTCTGTCTATGAAATATTAAATGTATGACTAAATGTCCTTAGTCAAAAGTTAGTCTTCCTGAAATGGGGTTCTCTCAAATAATTACTTAAGCAAATACTGCTATCACAATTTGGTGAATCTATATAATGCAGACAACATTTTCTTTTGGGAAAAGAATTATATTTTCACACTAAATGCCCCCTGTTGGCTAGACATGGTAATAATTTAAAGCAATTTCAAAATCAAACTCACTGGAATTTGTAGCTACTTACAAATTTCACACCATAACTTCTATTATGGGCATTCATGAAGTAACTAGCAATAGGACTATAAACCCCCTAAAATGTTTTAACCTATGCAATATCTGAACAATTTGCTTTTCCAAAATATCTCAGAGTATGTTCTTTAGCCCTCTTTAATTTTTTTTCTTTCAGACGTCTTTAAGGATAGATATAATCAGGGCTTTTTTTGTCATAGAACGCCCAGAACAGAGTTCCGGCACCTTTTTGGGATGGAACCTTGTAGGGTAGGCAAGGCGGGTTGTAAGTCATGTGTGAGTTCCGGCACCTTTTTTTTTTTTTTTTTTTTACAAAAAAAGCACTGGATATAATATTATGAAAGATTCAGCCCATGTGCAGATGTGCACTAGAAATATTGGCCTTTTCTTCTAAAATTCTGTTTTTTTAGGAATGCTTTTAGTAGTTTATTATCAGCCAATACAAAAAATTCAGCTAGCTATGAATGATACGTACGTAAATCTCATAGCACGTAGCAAAATTTTCTCCAGCAGTGGTCCAAATACAGTGTCATAATAAGGAAAAATTAAGAATTTAAGACTGATGGTATAGTACATTGATGACATGAAATGTAAATAAATATTGGCACCAGTTTTAAATTGTAATTATGTTTGATTAAAGGACTGAAAGGGTCAAACCTGAAGTGTTTTTATATTTTAGTAGCTTATCAAGTCAGTATTTTAGTACTATAATTTCAGTACACAAATAAAATATTTTATTCATTTAGTTTAACTATGTAATATTTAAACATTTTAATCACAGTCTTATAATTTAGTATTTAACTCTTCTTATTTTAGTATTCTAATAGTTTTATTTATATTTTTCTTTAGCTTACATGTTCTTATTATCTAAAGTTTCTAAATCCTGTTAAGAAACTGTCTGTAATTGTGACCTCATATAAAATTTCATTGTTTCCAATGTTTGAACTTAAAGGCATGAAATAAAACATTTTTCCTTTCACTGAAACACATCTTCTGAAAAATCACTTCCTTTTTCCTCTCCTTCTTCTCAGCACATATTTCCTAAGCAGTTTAAAACATTATTGCACAGCAGCTAATTCAAGGTTTTAAACCATGTTAGTCACTTCTTATTCCAATTTAGAGATTTCCTTTAGTATCTGCTACCTTCTCATTGTGTTTGATAAAAGTGAAATATGTGTAATCCAAACTGATTCAGGTTAAAACAAACAAGCCAAGTCATTTCATAATTTCAGGAGAGTAAGTTCTATCTGTGACGACTTAGCAATTCAAGTGCATTCAAGTTCAGACATGAGCAGTTCCAGTAATGCCTGGTTGCTAGAAAAGTCTGCTATTTCTAGTTTCTTATAAAAAGTCTGATGGCATTTCCTTTAGAGCATTACAGTATGTGAATTCAGTCATCCTAGCCCTTCTCCCAAGTATTCTGAGATAATGCATTAATACAGAGTTCAAACTGTATGGTGAAATTCCCTTTTAAAAGCAAAACTTTCCCTTATTTATTATCTGAAAATACTGCTTAATACCCATTCTCATCTTGGTACACAATGCATCCAGACCTTTGTCTGATCACCCTTGAAATACTGTCCTTGATCTGCTTGCCATTTTGTTCTGCCTTGTTCCTCTGGATACATTTGAGAAAAGTGTCAGGGAAAATTCATTCCATGGGGAATCTGTACATTGTGACTTAGGAATTTCACTAAAATTGCTTGCCTATTTTGTTGTGGGTTGTTGCTGGCATACTTTATTTTTGTCTCAAATGAAAATATTGTTTCTTATTTACTTTTAGGGAAGTTTTTTTAAAAAAACATTTGTTTATTTATGTTTGAATGAATAGACATTGATACCCATGACTTGAATTTATGTAGCTCAGCAAGCTTATGTGTCTCTTTAGACCAGGAGTGTCAAACTGCCAGTCCATGGGCCGGTTGCATCATGCGGAAACCGCGCCCACTCCAGCTCCAGCAATGCAAAAAAAATTGCGATACGTTGCAACACGTCACCCGTGTTTTAGATCATATTCCATCTGATCATAATTCATACTTATTTCCCTGTCAATTCACTATATCGCTGTGTATCCTTGTGAATACAAAAATACAAAAAAATCTCTTCAGCTAAATCTAGATGTTCAGCTGATAAATGCAGGAGCACCTTTCATATATGAATTAGAGTACAATATCTGAAGTGAAGATTGAATAGTACAAAGGGACAAATAATTATGTTGCTTCCTAATCAATCCTAACTGGCATCTCTGCTTTACATAGTTTTAAAAGCCAGTAATTCTTTAGTATTCTTATAATATTATACACACACACACACACTATTTCCTTACATCACTTCAGTGTAATGTATTATGTACTTATCTCTTTCAAAATATTTTGCCAAAGTCTCCTTTTGAATATTTCCTAGGATACTACTGTTCTTAATTATTTCATATTATTATTTTATTAATTAAGCAAAAGCCATATTACACTTAATTATTTGACTTCCCAAAAACCTTTAAATCAGTTTATTTTATTTGTCATCTTAACATTCTAAGCCACAGATGCAAATCTTATGACTACTGGTATTTGTCCAAACTATTGTCACCAAGTTAGGAGAATAGAAGAAATGAGTTACTGGGAATAACTCAATAATTATATTTAATCTAAAATAACTTGGTTCATTTTTTTTCCTCTACCTTTTTTTTTGATCCTTGGCTCTACTGCTGTTCTGCCACCTTTCTGCAACTCTCAGATCCCTATTCTGACAACTTTTGCATAACTTCATCTTTCTCTCTTTTTTGTTTCATTCCTCTAAATTCCTCCTTTATTGGATAAATTTTCCTATTACTATGTGTATACTTTGCTCTAGATTTCCCACTTTAGCATTATTTTTCTAGGAAGAATGCCCTGGATAGTATTTGCAGGTAATTTTTCCCTCTGTTTTACAAGGGTTTCCTAAATCATGTTTAGGTAGATATGAAATCAATATTTCCAGCTGGCTAATATCTCAGCTAAAGGGGTCTTCATTATTTTGCATTAAACTGACTTGTGGCCTAATTCTTCTCTTCCTATTTTGTTATATATATATATGTATATATATATGGAACATTTTCCTTCTATGGTTCTTCTGTCAATTTACCTATCTAGCTATTGCATTTATATTCAGCCTTTTAATAAGACATTCAAGGCAATGGGTGCATCCTTTCTTCCTCCTATTTGTTCTCATAACAACCTTGTAAGTTAAGCTGTGACAACAGAGAGAATGACTAGACTAAAATCACTCAGTGAATTTCTCTGCCTAATTGGGGATTAGAGTCTGGATTTTCCCAACTTCATTAACTTTACTTCATTTTCTATGTTTGTTTATTTGTGTCAGTAGCATCACAATTAAAATACTTTTCTATGTTATAATATTGAAGCACTAGTCTAAGAGAAGGATCATTTCTGGAGTTTTGTGGAGTTTCTTTACCTCTTGAACAGGGTTTTATTTTATTTTATTTTATTTTATTTTATTTTATTTTATTTTATTTTATTTTATTTTATTTTATTTTATTTTATTTTATTTTATTTTATTTTATTTTATTTTATTTTATTTTATTTTATTTTATTTTATTTTATTTTATTTTATTTTATTGCCATTATCTTAATTCTGAATATATCCTGTAGATTTCTGAATCACTTATTTGTACCAATTCAGCGCCCAAAACATATCATGGGTTAAACATTCCTGTTAGTTTCTGCTTATAGGTAGACTCTGGGTTTCCAATTACTTTATTGTTACAAACTTGTCTGCATCTGGTTTTATTCTTGTAGCAGATAGTGTAAGTGAGCAGAGGTGATTCTGTTGATTCCAATCGTCATCTTCTTTAAATTACTTTTTAATTTTCATCTGTCCCATCCAGTAGTTTTTAATATTATTGATGTGTTATTGTCAAATGGATCACCTGGGAGTGTGTGTATCTGTGTATGCATTCTTGAAGAAATACACTAACGCATTAAAACAAATCAGGGATCAGGAAGGAAGGAGGGAGGGAGGGAGGGAGGAAGGAAGGAAAGAGGGAAGGAAGGAAGGAAGGAAGGAAGGAGGGAAAGACATTTAAGTACACAAACACAGACATTTGTGATTCAAGAAAAAGACATAAAAGCCTAGAACTGAAAGGGGAAATTTAGGCACAAGTTCAGAATTCCAGACATACCTGACATATTGCCATTTCCAGACATACTTTTTGAGTATGTCCACTGAAGGAGGGTTTACCATTTCTTTGGAATTCATTCCTCTGCTGAACAGTTTTTACTGTTAGGAATTTTTTCATAGCATTTAACTAGAGTTTTTTCCCCTTAACTTAAGGTTGTTAAATGTACTTGTGGGTATTATTAAAACTGGAGACATTCTTCTGTGTGACATTTACCAGGTATTTACATATCTGACGGGAGACCCCTGGATTGGCAATATTACTTGTGAAAAATGATCTTAGAATGGTAGCTGACTTGAAAATCATCACGAATCAGCAATATGATCTGGCCACAAATAATGCAAATAGAGTGCTGGGCAGCTTCTATAGAAACACTTCTTCTAAATCATGGGAAATAATTATACCACGTTCTGTATTGGTCAGACCATATTGCAATTACCATGTCCTTTTCTGGGTACCACACTGTGGGAAAGATTCAAAGAATGAAAATGGTCCATTTATTTGAAACTAAGCTTAAAAACTGAACTCACTGGGAAAGATAAGTTTTGAGAAGGGAAATCAGGGAAATTATGACAGCATACAGCAAGTATGTGAAGGGGGATAACTTAGAATAAAGCCAAGATGTTTTTTTTTCTATTATCCCCGAGGGCAGAGCACAGAATTATAAATCTAAACTATAGGTAGGCAGATTTTGGTTGAAAGTTAGGAAATTATCCTAATAGTAAAAGCAATTCAACAGTAGAAACAATTACTCAGAGGGCTGCTGACAACTGTTCAAGGATGATTTCAGTGAAAGGCTAGACAAGGCAACTCTGTAAAACCAAGGTGGGGAACCATGGCCCCTTTATGACTTATGGACTTCAACTCCCAGAATCCTGAATCAGCATGGATGGCTCAGGAATTCTGGGAATTGAAGTCCACAGGTCATAACGGGGCCACGTTCCCCACTTCTGATGTAGAAGATTTAAGTTAGATTCCTGCATGTTGCAGACAATTGAGGTTAATGGCCTAACTGTTCCCATCCAATTTATGATTCTATCATATCTTATGCCACACCTTTATTTTACAAAACTTCATCTCCATCCCCCAGATCATCCTTGTTGCCCTTCTCTGCATCTCTTTAATTTTCAGTGGATTTTTTAAAAATGTGGCATTGCACCAACTACATTTTTTCTATTACAAGGGTTCCTTCTATGCTTTCTATATATTCTAGATATGACCCTTATCACTAAATAGGAATCATTATGTGATACGGCTAAGTGGCATAACTTGATTTCAACTTTCGTTGACATTGGCTGGATGTATAAGGTAAATCAGGAAGTGAGAATATACTTCAATATATTCATGCTTCATTTTGGGAGTGGGGAAAGGGTAGGAGGGGAGAAACAATGCAAAACGGGCAAGCCAAATCATGAATATGGAGTCTGCTGGGTGAGCTGGGTGGCCAATAGAAAGAAAAGAAAGAAAGAAAGAAAGAAAGAAAGAAAGAAAGAAAGAAAGAAAGAAAGAAAGGAGGGAGGGAGGGAGGGAGGGAGGGAGGGAGGGAGGGAGGGAAGGAAGGAAGGAAGGAAGGAAGGAAGGAAGGAAGGAAGGAAGGAAGGAAGGAAGGAAGGAAGGAAGGAAGGAAGGAAGACTAAATATTTCCAATTTTCGTTTTCCTAGCAAGGAAATTTTTCTTAAAAACCCTACATTAGGATTTGCACCATTTTTGTTTATTTTTCAGTTACAAAGGTTAGAATTTGCATTGGTATTTTCAGCAATTGTGCTATTTCTTTTGAGCCATAATTTTGAAAGATGGGGTGGGAGGGCAGAAGAAATGGAATGTGAGAGCTGCAATGAGGCCCTGGGGCTCAAGGGTTTGTTGGGGTTTTTTTTTAAAAAAAAACTATCTTTGGTCTGTACTATCTGTACGGTTTTTGCAGTATTTATTATGTAAATTCTAAAGGATGTACTCTTGTATAAGACCCACATCTGCCAGCCACATTTCACGGATGCTCTTCATATCCTGTTAATACTGTTATATTCGCAGCTTCCAAACTTTCCTCCTTTCTCTTCACATTCTGTGGTTCAAATGTACGCTGCATATAATGAAAATTGAATGATTTTCTGATGTCCCTATCACAGCCTTGCCTGCTCTTATTAATGATGCTAAGAACAATAGAATTTTTTTTTACTGTCTTCTGTTTAGAAAGGTTTCTCACTATCTCTTGATCTTCTTGTCTCTCTTCATTTTTCTTCGGTTCATATTATTTGGAATGTAAGTGGATTAAAATAGTTTCTCCTTTGGGGCTGAGGCAATATTTTTCCTATGCCAGGCATTCTTACACTCCACTGTGTTT
Organism: Bothrops alternatus; assembly: GCA_034064705.1. Lineage (NCBI taxonomy): Eukaryota > Metazoa > Chordata > Lepidosauria > Squamata > Viperidae > Bothrops > Bothrops alternatus. Next base: position 14,644,094 of record JARGCV010000003.1, on the reverse strand, counting down.
TTTTCTTCCCCCGAAGAGTTTTATTAAGAATGGCAAATAGAAAGAATGAAAATGAATACAAACTACAAAAAAAATACACAAAGGAAGGGAAAAGGTATAAAAGAAAGGGGAAAAAAAAGAAGTAACTTCCACATTCATCCCAGCAAATAAAAATGATTTTACTGGAGAATCACCATCTCTAAATGCAACATAACTCGTGTCTTAACTAAAAAATAAAATCCCATAAACTCAACATTTTTTCTTTGTCAGTATAAGTCTGGTAAGGGGAACCAGATATCACTAATTTTCTATTTTAACCTCGATCCAATAAGCCAACACTGTATTCCTTCCTTCAATTTTTAAGAATCTTAATTTTTAACCTCTTCAAAAATAGTCCCAGAGCTAAATTTCTATTCATTTTTTTTAAGCCAAGAATTCTTCAAAACATTAACAGAACTCTTTTGTACACCCAATAAATAAATTTTCCCCCTTTTTCAATCACTTCTTCTGAAGTTCTTCAAGATCTTAACAGAGCTTATTTTGTGGATTCAGCAAGAAAAAGTTATCCAAATCCCTTTTCTAGTTTAAAAGCTGTAACTCTCCTTTATGGAATGAGACATTCATCAGTCTCATTTGTGTGTCTACTGCATCTTTCTCTATATTCTCATTGCTTGACAATTTTAAATCTACCTTCAAATTGGTTTCAAAATTGTCCACTATAACTTGTTCTTCTATAATTTCATTAACATATGCTATCTCTATCATATCCAGTAATTTTACAGACCAGTATCTGTTAAGAAATTTTGCCCCATTCTTTATTTCTTTAATAAAAATAATTTGTTATCCTCTAGCTCCCTCTAGTGTCGAACCTTTAAGGTCTTATTATCATGTTTCTTCTTTTAAAAAATCCAAGCAATCTCCATTTCCCACGGGAATAATTCTAATTAATTCATAACTATAATTCCAAACCAGCTGGATTGTTAATGCATTGTTAACTTTCCAGAATCCATATTCTAAGCATTATTTTACTGTGTAATAAAAATATTTTTCCAAAGCTTTTAAATTCATCCTTAATCATCTTTCTTCAAGAAGGCAATTCACCCAATGAATACAGTAAAATCTTGTAATATACACATATTACGGGTGATGTTCTTCTATACAGATGCAGCCTCCAGCCTCCACTGTCTCATAGCCATGATCTTGCTCCCAGCAGAACATTGAGTCACTATGGTGCTCAATTGAAGACTACTTTGCTATGTTTTTTAACCTTCTTTTGCTGCCTCTCTCAAAGGTGCTTTTTCAAAAGACAACTGGACTTTGTTTTCCCTTGAAAATGTTTCACTTCTCATCCAAGAAGCTTCTTTAGAACTGAAGAAGCTTCTTGGATGTGAAGCAAAACATCTTCAAGGAAAATCAAAGTCCAGTTGCCTTTTGAAAAAGCATCTTTGGGACAGCCATGACCTGGATGACTGAGAATTTACATAGACATTTTGTTGCCTCTCTTTTTGCCAAAAGTAAATTTTTGGTGAGAGATTTAGCAGCCGGTCCTCTCCCTTGTTTGTGACTTGCTGTTTATATATCAATCTAGTTTATTTCTTGGAGTTTTACTTTGGGAGATGAAGTAAAGAGATGATGTCTGATAAGAGACAGCATAGCCTGCAGCTGCACAGTGGGTGGAGCAAGAGGTTCAGAAGGACTCTCCTTTCGTTATCAGGCTACAAAAGTGATGCCAGGAGAACTGTACTTTCAGACTTGCAAGTTTCTGTTAATGTAGCTGCACAATAAAGTAGAAGTAATTTAACTGGTTGTGCTTCCTGCCTGATCTACCTGGTAAGGCTGACAATTATTCTCTTCATTCTTGTGCAGTGTTTTGTTCTTCCGATCAGTTTTCTACTTCTGATCCTGCAAAGGGTATTCCAAGTAAAATAGAGTGGAAACCTTTTCAGGTAAATCCCCAACTTTCCATCCCATGTGTATCTTACAGGTTTTCTCTCCTTTATGAAGATGAATTTTCTTTTAGTCTACTCAAGCAAGACACTAGAGTGCTTCAATCTCCAAAATATATGATGTGTTTGCAAAGCCAGGTCAAGTACACATGAACATCTTCATTAACATTCCATGGGCAAGGCCAATACATAGGAAATAGGATGATTTTATATAATCAAGTAGTATGGAAATGCAAGATTATACATGTGATTGATTACAAATTAATGATAAAAAAAACTTCCAAATCCTGCATTATACCAGCTAAATGTACCTCCTAAACCATTAACCACAGGTTCAGATAGCTCTATCTACCCTGAGCATTTTTCTTTCAAATCCCAACCACAAACACAATGATGAAACTATAATGTGCCTATTTTCTTTTAGTGATGGCCAAATAGTTGCTTAAATATATTTATTAATATTCAAATGGTTCAGCTTCTTCCACAGACACCACTACTTCATCCTCGCAAATCTCTTCCAAGCTCCTGAGATATGGGTGATCTCACCTCTATCTTCATGAGATCATATTAATTAATGTTAGAATCTCATCAAATCTTATCAAGATTTCTACAATCTCGTACAGGATCTGGCAAACATAAAAAAACTCAGCCATTTTTTAAATTTTCTGTAAAATACAAATCAATTTTGACAAGTCACAAGTACCATTTTGAGGAATAGCTGATACCCCTGGTTTTTTTTAAAAAGGCAATATATCTCAGTTTTCAGCTGTAATCCTTGTTTTAGAGCCTATAGAGCAAGGGTATCAAACTCACAACATCATGTGATGTGTCGCGACATATCGCGACTTTTTCTCCAGTGCCGGCAATGGGGTGGGCGCGGTTTGGGCATGACGCATCTGGCCTGCGGGCCAACAGTTTGACACCCCTGCTATAGAGAATGCATACTTTATCGTGTAAATCAGAGGTCCCCAACCTTTTGGGCACCAGGGATCAGTTCCGTGGAGACAGCTTTTTCCGCGGAGTACATAGTTTTGTGTAATGCCTGCATCCCATGGATGGGGCTTTGCTTGTTTGTGCGGACCAGTTGCTGGCATGCCACAGCCCGGTACCAGTCCACGGACCTGGGGTTGGGGACCCCTGATGTAAATCATCTGTGCTTTCTGTTACTGTATTTTCAGATTCTGTTTTAAATCGGATGCCATATTTTAATAGTTTGTCCAAAACAAATTTACAGTATTATCTGTGTAATAACAAGAACTTTTACTAACCCTTTCAAAATTATCCTCTACAAGACCATGGGGCTGAACGTTGTTGTACTTTCTTGTCAATCAAAGACAATGTAATCCAGGCTAGCTATACGAAGTAGTCCTTTATTTACAGCCATTCTTTTAGTGACAATTCAAAGTTACAACGACACTAAAAAAATAATAATAATAAGTTATGACCAGTCCTCACTCTTCAGGCTGTTGCAGCATTCCCATGATCACGTGATCCAAATTAGGGTGCTTGGGAACTGGCAATATTTACAAAGACGACAGAATCCCCTGAGGCAATCGTGTGATTGCCATTTGCGGCCTACTTAGCCAGCGTTCAACCAGCAAAGTCAAGGGGCTAAGTTGGATTCATTTTAACGACTGGTGATACACTTAACTGCAGTGATTCACTGAACAACTGTGGCAAAAAAAAGTCATAACATTGGGTGCAACTCCCTTAACAACCACTTGCTAAGCAACAGAAATTCTGCCCCCAATTTTTTCCGTGGACTAAAGAGTATGTGTAGATTAAATGAAATAAGGAAAGGAAAGGGAAAATTAAAAAAAAATTTAAAAAATGACAACTATATCTAATGGCCATTCCATCACTGACAATCCGATGGTGGAATGGCCATTAGTTATAGTTGCCATTATTTTTATTTTATTTTTCTTTGCCCTTTTCTTTTATTTACTCCTGGTAGCCTAGCTTTATGTAATATAGCCTAGAGCAGTGGTTCTCAACCTTTCTCAGGTTGAGACTCCACTTGCCCCACCCATGCGCGTCGCGACCCCGACCCGGGCGCGTGCGCGTGTGTGCGCGGGTGCCAAAAAAAAATTAAATTTTTTTTAAAAAATCAAAAAAACAAAAACAAAATGGTGGCCGCGACGGGCATGCGCGGATCCGCCCGTCGTGGCCGCCATTTTGTTTTTTGTTTTTTTTTTTTTTAAATTTTTTTTATTTTTTTTCCGGCGCGACGGGCGGATATTAAAAAAAATAAAAATTTTTTAAAAAATTAAAAAAATATAAAAAAACAAAATGGCGGCCCGCGGTGTCCGGCGACCCCCGCGAAATGGTCTTGCGACCCCAAATGGGGTCGCGACCCCAAGGTTGAGAACCGCTGGCCTAGAGTATGTATGTACATATGTAGATATGACTGTCTATCTATAAACTAGGAATTAACTTGGTTGCTTTAAAAGAAAACAACACTTAACTTTCCTTGACTACCTCTACCTCACTTTGTATCCTCTTTTATCATTTATGGCTCTCCTTCTTTTCAATTTTAAATGCCAAATTTTATTTTGAAAATCCCAAGTTACCCATCTCTTTTTGGATGCATTGTCCTTGTAAAGGAAAATATGAAGTGACATTCTGTTATCTGCTATTTTGTATCAATGAACAGCTAGTATTAACAGTAATTTTGCACATATGTTTTATTAGCCTACTAAGGAAATCTAGTAGCTCACATTTTCCAGATGCTCATACATGCTATGACATGTCTTCATAGAGCCTTTGTTCCTGGTGATTTTCTTAATCTCAGAAGAATGCATATAATTGTGCCTTCTTTAAATTCCACAATAGGTTTTAATTTTCTCTTCTCCTATATTCAGAAAGAATTAGTTTTTGAAATGGACTTTGTTTCTTTCAAATGTTGGAAATAATAATCACCACAACCCTCACTCAAAAACAAATAAAATTGGACATGTTGAAAATCAGCATCTTTCTTTTGGCCCAATTTTCAGAATTGACTTGCACTTTTCCTCTTTTAAAAAAAAAAATCATCTGAAACAGTTTAGAAACTGAAGTTGATCCAAAAAAAATGTCTACAAGATTACTAACTTGGAATGAATGCCTTCACCTAATTATGTCTGTGGCTTGACAGATGCACTAGGTCCTAGTTCCCAGGTATAATGTAAAATACAAATGTAATTTTTCAAGATCTAAACAACTTTGAAACAAGGGATCCTAAAGATTGTATTTTGTCATATACTGTATGTTTGCTCACACTGCAATTTTATAAGCATTCATCTTGTTGCACCCATCAAATGAAGTGAAGCAGAAAATCATTGTCAGGGAGCGGACACAATAATATTCCATCATAATGGAATATGTATCTCTAAAAGTGTTGGATGGAACACCATCTCTGGAATCTTCCTTTCTTTTGATTTTTCCTCTTCTTTTAAATAACTCATATAGTTTGGGCCTCTCAGTTGTAAAAATGGTGCCTATAAATTTCATTTGTTGTTGTGTTTTTAAAAGTTGTGATGTATTTAAATTGCCTTTCATTGTATTCAAGGCACCTACCCCCTGAGAATATTGTAATATGGGATTGCGTTCAACTGTCTTAAATAAATTCATATGTTTTACATGTTCAACTGTCTTAAATAAATTCATATGTTTTACATGTTAGTCTGAAGCAAAATTTCTAAAACATTAAGTGAGCTAGTGGTCACATATTTTTTTATCATATAACATGCAATTTTTCATGATGAAACCTGACTCAAAAATAGTAACTATGAGAGGGACCTTGAGTCCTAATGCAGGGCTTTTCAACCAGTGGTACAAGTACCACCTGTGGTACATTGGCACCTGGCAGGTGGTACGCAACCATCCTAGAAAAGTGGTAACGGGTGAGGGGAATGAGCTGAACTAGTGGCAGCACCACACAAGCTTGAGCGAGAGATGGCTGGAGCTGCAGGGCTGTCAGGGCTCAGAGAAAGGCCAGGATCAGTGCTGCTTTCCAGCTGATTGGCACTTTTCGGGGCTGTCAGAGCTCAGTGGAAGTGCCAGGATCAGTGCCAGGCTCCAGCTGGAGCTCGGCGCTGATTTTAGTGCTTCTGCTGAGCCCTGAAGAAGCACCAATCAGCTGGAATGTTGCAGCATCTCTAGGGTCTTGTGATTTACATTCAGATGTTTGGCAACTGATTCATATTTATGATGGTCACAGTGTCTCAGGGTCATGTGAAGTGACCAAAACCTGCTGCAACCACCCAGCAGATGGGGAGAAAAAAAACCAAACACCCCCACCCTACCCCGCTACCAATCCTCAACAGAAATGCTTACAACAATGAAAATCTCGGACAGGAGGAAGAGCGCGGCCGGGTGGGCAGGCAGGTGTCTTGCTTGGCTGTGGCTTGAGGGGCACTTTTTCAGTGCCATTGTAACTTTGAACAGTCACTAAGTGAACTGTTGTAAGTCGAGGACTACACTTTTTTCCTTTCCTTTTTTTTTGGGGGGTCATCAAGTTTTTGACACCTTGCTAGGCAACTGGTGGTACTCGGATGCTGCCATATCCTAAAAGTGGTACAATGGGTGAAAAGATTGAAAAGCCCTGTCCTAATGGATGATCACTTAAAAATGAGCCAGCAGCCAAAAAAGCTAATACAATCCTTGGTTGTATAAACAGAGGCATAGAATCAAAATAATTAGTAGTAAAGTGGTATTAGTACAACTTTATAAATCCTTAGTAAGACCACACCTGGAATATTGCATCCAGTTTTGGTTACCATCTTACAAAACAGATGTTGAGACTTTGGCAAAATTGCAAAAAAACCCAACTAAGATGATCAAAAGGCCTGGACACTAAAACATATGAAGAACGGCTGCAGGACTTGGGTTTGGCTAGTCTAAAGAAAAGAAGAAACAGGGGTGACATGATAGCAGTATTCCAGTATTTGAGGGGCTGCCACAAAGAAGAGGGGGGTTACGTTATTCACCAAAGCACCAGAAGGCAAGACAAGAAATTATGGAAATCAAAGAGGGAAGCAACTTGGAATTAAGAAGAAACTTCCTAACAGTGAAGACAATTAACCAGTGAAACAGCTTGCCTTCAGATGTTGTAGGTGCTTCATTGCTGAAGGTTTTTAAGAAAAGACTGGCAAATCTGTTAAGTACTGGGTTCGAATACAACCACGGAGACACATGGTGAAATCAAAGTTCTTTATTCTTCTCTGTACTTACTACAACCATGGACTTTAGTCCACTGCCAAGGAGCCTGCTGGCCTAAGAGCCTGTGTAGTGGCTCTGCTATTGCAGCTTTATGTGGGAGGAATGCATGGTAAAAATTTAATAGCCCCAAGAAGGCTTGCAGCTCACTCTTAGACTTAGGGCTTGGGGCCTGCTGGATAGCTTTCAATTTATTTTCAGCAGGATGAATACCTTGAGCATCAATCCTGAATCCTAAGAAGTCAGTAGAAGTGACTCTTATCTTACATTTATCTTTCTTTAGTTTAAGACCTGCTTTTCGAAAATGAAGCAAGACAGCCCTTAATCGTTCTGCTAAGTTTTGAGATGATTCCCCAGCAGTGAGGACATCATCAAAGTATGGACAGACCCCTGGAATACCTCGAAGTGTGCTTTCCATGACACTTTGGAATATGCCAGGGGCTACATTTATCCCAAATTGCAGTCTCTTGACCTTAAATGCCCCTCTGTGAGTTACAATAGTCTGGGCCTCTGCAGCTGCCTCATCAACAGGTAACTGTTGATATGCTTGTGCAAAAATACGCCCCCCCCCTTGAGGGACGCCAGAATATGACTTATCACAGGTACTGGATAAGCATGCTGTTGCAGCGCCTTATTCAGTGTGCACTTGTAATCTGCACATATACGTATGTCCCCATTAGCTTTTAGAGGCGTTACTATGAGGGTTTCCCATGGACTGGAGTCCACAGGTTCCAGAATGCCCTGCTGGAGCAATTTGCCCAGCTCAGCATCAATCTTACCCTTGAGGGCAAAAGATACCCTCCTAGGTTTAACCCTGATGGGCGTGATGTTAGGATCTAACCTCAGCGAAATGGGAGGTCCCTTGTAGGATCCTAACTCTGAACTAAACACATCTGCAAATTCCCTGCAAACTTCTGCAAGACTCAACGTTTGCAAATGGTGCAGCCCAGTTACCTGGATCCGTAGAGCCTCAAACCAATCAAGTCCAATAAGACTTGTACGATCACCCCCAACAACCACCATATCTAGGGGACCCTCAAAATCCTTATGCTGTACTCTAAGGTGGCCTCCCCCTTAACACACACCATAGAATTCTGAAAATCTCTGAATATTAAATTGGATGGCCTGAGTTTAACTCAAAGGCCACTGCTGCTGCATATCTTTTTAAAGGTATCCATGGAAATAATAGAGAGAACGGACCCAGTGTCCAATTCCATTGATAAGGGAACCCCTTGCAACCTTAACTGTATGGACAGTTTTTTCTTAAGAGGCTTATGTGTTCCTGTTCTCAAAATACTCCTGCGCGATACCCAGAAGCCCACCCTATGTTGGCTGGGGACCCTGGTACCTTTCAGATGCAATTCTTCACGAGGTTGGACCTTCTGGCGACCCAAACAGATGGATGCTATGTGGCCTTGCCTGCCACATGCTTCACAGATAGCGGAATGAAATTTGCAGTTAGTTCGCTTGTGTCGACCTCCACACCCGAAGCATTGAAGGGATGCTGGGGCCTTTTCCTGACATTCCTTCTGCCTCCTTTCAGCTGGCTGGTATAGCCTATTCACCTCCTCTTCAGGACTCTCCTCCAATCCTTCTCGAACATCCTCTTTTTTTTTAAAATAAATTTTATTGTTTTTTTAATTTTTACAGAAAAAAAAAAGCTCAAGGCACACCGTGGTATTAGGGTAAACAAATATCCAAAACCAATACATTTGTACATATTTCAATCAATACATCTAGTATTCCCTCTCTTAATCCCTTAGATAACATACCTTATTCCAAAATATTTAATTAATTTTATAATTTAAAATAAAAAACAAAGAAAAGAAAAAAATTTCCCCTATCCTAGCCCCCCCGGACTTCCCAAAATGAATACAGGGTACAACAAAGAACACCCAGTACATCAAACAAAGTTATTATATAATCCTAACAAAAAAATTTAAACTATATGCTAAAAACAGTCTCTTTAATCCGATTCTAACTTAAATTTATTCAACCTTTTCAGTTCAAGTATTCTAATTCCTTAATTTTATCATAGAACTTATTTATATCTTCTTATACAAATATCCCTTATTTAGAATAAAATATTAATCTATCCTATACATATCTAATTCATCAATCAATCAATCTAATATCAAACCTTAAATCATTTCAATTCATTAGACATCAAACAAACAAATCATCTTGTTAAAATAATAATTTTCATATCTATAAATTCATCAGTTCAAAAAAATACATTCTTAGTCAATTTAATATATATCTTCCATTAATCACCCATTTCTCTTACATCTTACTCATAATCTTAATCCATCAAACCAACAAATCATCTTATTAAAAATAATAATTTTCATGTCGATAAACCCATCAATTAAAAAAAACCTTCTTAATCAATTTAATATATATCTTCCATTAATCACCCATTTCTCTTACATCTTACTCATAATCTTAATCCTTAAGTCTTAAGTCAGTCCATAATTCTAAATTGCCCATAATTCATTACATAAAATTTTAAATTTCACTTCTTTTCAGTTCAATCCATTGGACATCAAACAAACAAATCATCTTATTAAAAATAATAATTTTCATGTCAATAAGCCCATCAATTCAAAAAATACATTCTTAGTCAATTTAATATGTGTCTTCCATTAATCACCCTCTCATGTCTCTTGCTCATAAACTTAGTCCTTAAATCAGTCCATAATTCTTTGCCTTTAATTCATTGCATAAAATATTCAATTTCACTTCTTTTCAGTAGAACTCTGGGCTTCTTCTTCTGCCAGGTAGATTTCCATAACAAAGCTTCCCTTCCAAGTAATAAGTCTCTCTTTATTGCTTGCAATATCATTTGAGTCCATATAAACCATCTTGGCCTTTGCATTAGTCCTCTATTTCTCTTAACCATAAAATTTCGTTGCTGGAACATTTCAAATCTCAGTCTTTGCTTTTCCTGGTCCTCAAAACCATAGGTGAACTGCTTATCAGGCAAAATCAGTTTCTCTTTATTCTCAGTTAAATCCTCTTCTTGTATAGTTTGTTTTATAGAGTAATCAACAAACGGTTGTGAATCAATTTTGAAGTTTAAAAGAGAAATTCTAGCCATTAAGTCTGTAATAAACTCTTTCATTATAGCACATATTTCTTCTTTAGACTCTTTCATTATAGCACATATTTCTTCTTTAGCTTCACGAATGCAATCCAAAATAGGTTTACAATTTAAGTATGAGTTCGACTACATTTTAAAAAATATTCAGCTGGATCAAATTATCTTTCTCTAAAAAAAAAACCAGTTTAAAAACCAGTCATCTCATCTCCAAATAGTCAACAATTAGCTTTTGGCCAGTAGATTATCTTCTTTCAAATCAAAATAATTAAAACGATTGCTCTGGCTTTGTTCTAAGAGGGAAAAAAAAATCACTTTCGCTTTCCCGTCACTTTCCTTTTACAGTGAAAGCGATCGCCATCTTGAATACTATTATGTGGATTGTAAAAATAATTGTAATCAAAAATAGAATATAAAAAATTACTTGCAATATGAAACTCCTGTATTCATTCCGCCTGCATGTAGATCTCTCTTAAGTATCTGTTAAAGCAGGAATGGTCGCAGTGTCTATTTCTGTCTGAAGACAGAAGCGTCCCTGGGCAGGAGCATCTTCAGGCACTTGGGGAGCTCTCACTCTTTCCCCCTGAAAACTTTTTTCACTGCAAAAAACAGCTGATGTTCACTGTTTTGCGGCTTAACAAAACCCAGGGAACGGAGCCTCCAAAGGAGGCTGTGGCGATGCCTGCGGAGCCACCAGAAGTCCCCCCCCCTTCTCGAACATCCTCTTGATGGACTGTAGTAGTCTCTGGATTGCTTCTGGTGGGCCGTAATGTCTTCACAGCCCCACCTGCTGCTTCCTCAGCTGTCACCTCTCGTAGTGCATCTTGGAAAGAGACTTCTTTCTTAGCAAAAAGCTTCTGCTGCAAGTTTCTGTTCCTTAGGCCACAAACAAATCTATCTCATAGCCTCTCTTCCAGGTCTTTGAACTCACAAGGTCTGGCTGCTCTCCTTAAAGCCGCAATAAATTCTGTAGCAGATTCGCCTTGCTTCTGGTCCCTCTGTCAAATGTGTGCCTCCAAGCAATAACAGACAACTTTGACTGGAAATGTTCTTTTAACAGCTTTTTTAAGTCCATGTATGCCACTGACTCCAGAGGTGCAGGGGCCACCAGATTTTCTGCAATTTCAAAAGCCTCCTGTCCACACACACACAACAAAGTTGCAGCCTTCAAACCATCTTCTCTTATCTGGTTTACTCTGCAGTAGTTCTCCACCCTGGCAACATAAGAGTTCCATCTTTCTGGGTGTGTGATATCAAACTCAGCTACATGCCCAACCTTTGCCATTTTTTAGTTGTAACTTTACTACTTGCTCTTCTGCAACTTTTCTCAGGGAAAGGGTCTTGCAGCTGAACTTACCCTCCAGCGACTCTGTACTGGCAGGCTGGAATGTTGATTAGACACCGTCTTCCCTCTGTAGGACTTCTTGGTGAGTCCTCAAAACTTCTCCATTTAGTTGCAAACGAATCCCATCCTCGTCGCCAATGTTAAGTACTGGGTTCAAATACAACCACGGAGACACATGGTGAAATCAAAGTTTATTCTTCTCTGTACTTACTACAACCAACAACTAACAAAAGTAAAGTGTCTTCTTTTAAAGGCGAACAGTCCAGGACAACAGCAAACAATGTAACAAGCTACTTCTTGCCCTGCGCATTGCACGCAAGGCTGTCGCCGCTCAGTCTGGTCCTGGGTAGCCAGCGTTGTTCACATGCGCACAAGGCTGGGCCGACCAGTCTGGTCCCGGGCAGCTTTTAGAATGCCCGGGACCAATGCGACATCCCGAGCCTGCTTTTGCAGGCTCAGGACACAACAAAATCACCTTCTGAAATGGTATAGGGTCTCCTGCTTGAGCAGGGGGTTGCAGTAGCTCTATTCAGCTCTATTCCGATTGTGATTCTGAATAAGGAAACTTTCCTTTTCCTTGTAGTTTTCATACACAGAAAAGGCTGTATTTCATTCAAGGGAGAATGTTTTCTCTCTTTCTTTCTCTTGGCAAAGAAAGATTATCAGAGGGCAAATACTGGATAGCCACTGAGGTATTTAGATTTAGCTCTATGTTATACGTGGTGTTTTCCCAGATGAAGTTTATGTTGTGCAATTGCTCTACTTTAAAATTTGGCAGTGAGCAATCTAGATTTTGTTTATTTCCTATATTGCTTCTTCCAACTTTAGGGTTTTCTCAAAGCTGTTTTCAAAACAGAAACAAAGAAGAAAATCTGGAGATCATCCCTTAATCTGACATCTAGCTCAGACTTTAAAAGAATGTATTGGATTTTTACTGTTTCCTTCCAAATGCTATGTTTTTTACTGTTTCCTTCCAAAAGATATTAGTCAGATGATATGAGTCAAAGCTCAGCAAGTCACAGTTCCTTAGTTTCTAATGTGGTCATGGGGTAACTAGATTAAAGGCACCAGCAGATGGCCACATTAAAATGATATCGACCACTCCTTTAGCAAAGATAAAAATATGGCAACATGAAATTTCTGTTCCAATTGCTGCCCAATCCTTTACCACAATAGACATGTTGCTGACTTGATTATCCTTGTTTTCTTTTTTCCTTTTTACCTTTAAGTCAGTGTTGACTCATGGCAACTGCCTGAGCTAGTACCTGCAATTTTCTTCACTTTAGAAGTGATTGCTGTTGTGTCTTGAGCCTGCAAAAGCAGGCTCGGGACGTTGCACTGGTCCCGGGGATTCCAAAAGCTGCCCAGGACCAGACAGAGCAGCGCCAGCCTTGTGCGCATGTGCAAGGCGCGAAAACACTCTGTTCCTATTGGTTGACATTGTCCGGGTTTCTGGCCATATAAAAAGGCCTACGTGCCTTTTGCTTTTGCTTGGTTGTTGTATAAGGAGAATAAAGAGTTTGTTCAGCATCACCATGTGTCTTCATCATTTGCACACGAACGAAGTACACAACAGTTGCCATGACCTTCTTCCTAGTGCTGAGAAAGAATGACTGACCCAAGGTCACCCAGCTGGCTTTATGCCTAAAGTGGGATTAGAATTTACAGTCTTGTGGTGCCTAGTCCAGTGCCTTAACAAAGCAACTGTTTTGCTTTACTGCTTTATTTTATTCTTTATTGATATAATGCCTGCAAAATATTGAGTGGATTCCCCTAGCTCAGGGGTAGGCAACCTTGGCTCTTTCATGACTCGTGGACTTCAACTCCCAGAATTCCTCAGCCAGGCACACTGGCTGAGGAATTCTGGGAGTTGAAGTCCACAAGTCATAAAAGGACCAAGTTTGAAGACCCCTGGTCTAGATAGATGTTTGCAAAGCCTTGTTTATCCAGCTCCAGGGTCAAAAATGCTCCATGGTTGTAATCAGTTACTTGGATTACTTCTGGGAAAGCACAAGCTGAAGCAGGGGAGTCCACAGGATATGGTAAAAATAGGGAAGAGGGTGGCCATAAGGGAAGCTCTACCTGATTTCTTTTTGGGTGGCCACTGTGCTCATCATTTTGATTCTTTTAAAATCACATCTGCAGACACCTCTGAAATAAAGGCAAGAAATCTTACTTTAAGAATGTTCTTTCTGTTGATGGCATCTGGTTGTTTCACTCAAGGGGTGGGAATAAGAAAGGAGCGATCTTGTGGGGATCAAGCACAGACTATGATTGTACTGTGGTATCATGCAAGTAGGAACATGACTCAGAAAACCAGAATTGGCTGTAATGAAGGGACAGTGAAATGGTTATGTAACATTAATATGTTGTTATCCAAAAGAAGGGGTTCTGGCAGGATATTTGGTCTCTGGCACCAAAAAGCCTTTACCAGCCTTGTCTTTTGTGTACTTTGACATTATGTGTGAGATTCCCATAACTATTCTGTTTATCAGAACAATAACATTGCTGTGTTCCTGACCCATATGTGGTTTCTTTGCACTCTGTTCTCCCACCTCCCTAGTAGTAGGTCTTCAATCAACAGGCATTTGAAACTCCCATTTCACATATTTTCTCTGTTTGTCTTCCAAAAATCAAGGAAATAGGGGTAGGGAGGGAAGAAGCATCCCATGATGGCACAATGTGTGTGATTTCAAGTATCCCTCCCAAAAGCCATCCTGAGTTGTTCACTGCCAATGTAATCGCAATAGTTTCCAAACCATCACTCACAGGACAGATACCTATTAATCCTGGTAGTGCCAAGCGATGGGTCTTCATCTTAAAAGAAGGCCTGTAGAACTCTTTCCCAGAACATCTGTCCAACTGGAAATATATCTTGCCCCTTGTGGCCTGCAGCACTAATGTAGGGGTCTCAGGGCAGTCTCATTTCTCCATGGGAATCTGCTTGGTAGAGCGAGCTGTATGTGAATTTTCTTTTGCTGTTTGCTGAGTTGGCATGGAGTAACATGAAACTGGCCCACAGTGTCCAATCTGTGCGTGGGTCTCTGCTGAATGATGTATGATCAGGAGGTGCCCAGTTATGCTGACAGATACCATGAAAACCATGTCAAGATTTGAGAACATTGGACAATGTTCTCTACTTTGTGCCTAGCAGATTGGTAGATGTAGATGGGCAACAGCACTAGAAACCATCCTGGCTGGCTGGAAACATGTTTTCAATGTGTCCCCATATCCCAGAGTGATAATCTTTGGATAGTATTGGCATGCAACATGTAAAGGGCAGACGACCTGCATATGGGCTTTCTTAGTATCTGTGGTTGCTTCTTCAGAAGCAGGATTGTATCTGGTATAAGTACACGTGGTGAAATAAAGGCAAATATATACAAATGGATTATCCATACTTTATATCTGGCTTACAAAACTAGACTGCCCCATTGTTTTATTTATTAAGCACCTTGCCAATTTGTTTTTTTTTTTAAATCATGCAATAGGATTTTTAGAAGGCAAATACATAGACACGCACAATTAAAGGCAAATAATTCTGAAATATGCTATATTCTATCAGAAAATCTTATCTGCAGGCACTGTTGGACTGTGGATGTGGGTGTTTGTGTGTGTGCGTACATGTTGGTCACTGCATGTGAGTCTATTGTCTGCAGACAATTGAGAGATGTACTTGCTGAAAGCTCTTGGCTCACGCTCTCTCCAGAATTTGTTCTCTATCCAATAAAGATGGAATAGTCCAAGAATTATTCCCCTCCCCTTTGCGCTCTGCACACATGCCATTATTCTCCCTCTGTGACAATTCTTTCATAGACTTCCATGGTGCGCTTTCTCCTCTCCTGGCAACAGCAAAGGAGGAAAAAGACAAAAAGCTCTGTGAAAAAAAAAGTTGGCAGATGGTAGGCAACCCCCTCTTCCAGCCATTGTTCTTTTCAGCCTCTGCTGCCAACTCTAGGAGAAAAGGCATGTGGCTTCACAGTCAGATGGAGTCTTCTGTAAATGCTCTTGTACAATTAATGGCTTAGAAGGCATGACAAATTAAAATGGGCCATAAACAGGGGAATGAATTTGGAAAATGTCAATGTAATGGTTGCCAGATTGGGGCTTTATAGAGTCACTGGGAAATAAATCTTTCCTCCCCCCCACACACATCACCACCACCACCAGAACTTCAGATGAAGCTTAAGTACAAAAGTAAGCTTTAAAGGCAGTGTCACATAGCCATTGAATAAGCTCACATCACATTGTATGCAGGAGTACCCTTTAATGTGTGTAGCAACAGTGCCTTCATGCAACTCTAAACCCAGTGATCATCTATTGCTTTTTAATTTACTCTCATGTGATTTGCATGAGCACTAAATGCATTGGTGGGAGCAGTGGGATTACATCCGTACTCTACTTTTTAGTTACAGAAATGGTCAATGTACAAATACTGTGATCGGTAAATAAACAAGCATGCTCTGTGCTTACATTCAGCATCTGCAGAAATGCTTATATCCAGAAAACATTCTCTGTGTCATCTGGAATCCTGGAAAAAAAACAGAGCTACTGATTCCACTGCCTGTATAATTACATACATTTAGTTTACTTAGAAGGTGTGAATTTTCACATCTCCATGAGCATGTGAGCTTCACATTCTCTTTTTCTTCCCAGAAGGTTCCACATTGCAGGTAATCCCCATCAAAACAAAATGTGTATTTTATATCTGGCCCAAAGTCACCCAGCTGGCTTTCATGGCTAAAGAAGGACTTGGACTCAGTGCTTTCAAGCCTGGTTAACTAGATCAAACTTGTTCTTATGGATCATTCTTCTATGCTCAACACTTTGTGGATTGTGAACCTGGGGAAAAATGGCACTTATTTTATAAAATAAAAATTTAAAAAATCCTGAAGTTGGTCCAGAGTCTAAATCATCATCATTATCATTAAGTCATCTGTTTAATACCAAACTGGTAATAGGTGATGTATGCATTAAGCATTGCCCAGCTGATTATTTACCATCATTAAGTATCCTTAAACTAAATCACTTTTGATTTTGTGCAGATCCTCATTTCCTCACCCTTGAGCTCATTTCCTCTTATTTGGGATTGCCTTGCCATTTAAAAAATTATTTTATTACCATCTACACATTTTTCCTAACCAATCTCTTTTTGTGTGCCTTTTAATGTATACTTAATTTTGTAAAATGTTCCGTAGCAGACACATTTTTGGTTGAGCAATTGCATCAGAAAATGGAGCAACATGCAGACTTGAAAATGCAGGTGATGGTTTGTCCTGAAACTGCAAATTAAGTAATTCATTCAGTTCCTATTCTTATTTTATCACTGCACTGCATCAGAAATTGCACGTGTGTGATTCTGGTTCCAAGAATAACATATTGGGAAGCCAGCACGTTACCAGATAGAAGAGCAATCATGTATAAGCACACTGTATTATTATTATTCTTTCACAAAGCTCTTCATGGGCATATACTGTGTGTCAGACTTTAATTGGGAGGAATAAGATTTAAAACTTCACTTATTCATGGTTTGCCAAATATCCAGGATCCACTCTCTACTGAAGCAATGTGAAACAGTTCACAGTTTGTCAAACAGAAGCATAAGATGACAGATTCTTTGCAAGTTGAATGTTATATGTTCTGGAACTGATAACAAAAGCAAAAGCAAGCAAGTCATAATGATTGATGGCTAACAATCCAAGGAGCTAGAGAAAGCAGGGAGACAAGCTCACAGTAGGGCAAGTTCATGTCCCATCTGTTCCCCCTGCAGATCTCTCCCATTCTTTAAGAAAAGAAATTTAAAAGTGACCAATAAGTTAAAATTAAAATAAGGCTGTGAATATGCCTATGTGGAATTTATTTTTACCCAAACTAAACAGGACGTTAGATAAAATGTGTTTAAGGAGTAAAAACCTACGATGTTCTTTCCATTGTCAGAGAGTGTTTGCCTACCGTGGCAAGGTCAGAAGGAGTCTTGGAGTACCTTTTCCTGATTAACCAATTGTATTAAAAGAGTTTAGCTTTCATGCAACATCAGATAAAGTGGCACCTGATGAATTGAGTCGCAGCTTATAAAACTTACGCTGGTGTTTTTCAAACTTGGTAACTAAGATGTGTGGATGCCAACTCCCAGAATTCCCCAGCCAGCAAAGGTGCTCCCAGACTCCTTCTTATTTGACTCTCTGTATGTCCTTTTCTCTCTAAACTCTAGAGTGTTTTGGAAATTCCTCTCCCTGAAGCAATGAGTGGAGCAGCCATCCCAAGTCTGATAGTCAACCAGGAATCTTAAGGCTGCAATTCCTAGAATTTCCAGCCAACATCACTAAAGGTCATGCAGGAATTGTGGGAATTTCAGTCTCCCCACTTCCGGAGGATACTAGATTGAGGAAGGTGGGGTGAAGTAGCAACAGTTATCCTACTGTCCAATGTGCTTACTATAAAAAAATGGGAATATCCTAATAGCCTACAAATTATACAGACCTTTGTCATATTTGTACATGCTGAAGTAGCCTACTTCAGCATAGAAAATCGCAGCAAAATTAGCACAACAAACCTTTGCTAGAGTGGACCCAAAGTTGATTTTCTTTAAGTAACTAAACTTAAAGTTAAATTAAAGGATTCCGTTTATTTTATAGGCCTCAAGCTGTATCCATTTTTTACTTTTACTCTAAGCCAAATGGTTGTATATTTCCGATTTCTTAATATTTCATCTTCCTGGCGCATGTCCTTAAATCCATCTCTTTTCCTTGTATCTTCTTTCTTCACAAACATGCATCCAATTCAATAATTTGTTTATCCATAGCTTTATGGGTTTTTTTTTCTCTCTCTCTCTCTCTTTCCCATTTCCCTATCCCCCATCTCCTACATAGCTAAAGAAAGTTCACTGGGAGAGACTGAACTACAGCCAAGATCTGATTCTGCTGGAATGGATAGTAGTTACCTCAGCGTGAAAGAGACCAGTGCGAAGACGTCTCAAGAGAGGGCAAGTAATGATCTTCCCAGTCCAATGGACAAGACTGATTCAGAGAGCAACAAGGGCAAGAAGAGGCGTAACCGCACCACCTTCACCAGCTACCAGTTGGAAGAGCTGGAAAAGGTCTTTCAGAAGACCCATTATCCAGATGTCTACGCCAGAGAGCAATTAGCCATGAGGACAGATCTCACTGAAGCCCGAGTACAGGTAAGGGAAGAAACTGTAGGACACGGGAGCAAGGAAATTGGCAAGTTCCCAATGCAGCCATGTCTTCAACTAAAAACAGTAAGCAATATCCTTAGACTGGGATAAATGTACAATACACTTTGTAGTGTGTGTGTGTGTGTGTGTGTAAAACACCAAGCCATTTTTTCAGCTTTTTCTAAATTCCTATTAATTAATTTATTATTTATTTATTAAATTTGTTTGCCACCCATCTTGCTACAAGGTGACTACAAATTAAATGCTTAATTCAAGAAGGCAGGTTTTTGTGTTCTACCTCTAGCATTCCACAACAGCAGGCATTATATACAACTCCTGGTACACTCATTATTAAAAATTCTTCAGAGAAGCTCAGTGCTGTAGCAAATGTTTTGAAAGTACAGATAGTCCTTGGTTAACAACCATTTGTTCAGTTTTCATTCAAAGCTGCATTGGTGCTGAGTGACTTATGGATGGTCCTCAAATTTATACTCTTCGCAGCATCCCTGCAGTCACGTGATCATGATTCAGACACTTGGCAACCGATTTGCAGTTACAGTGGTCACAGCATCCCTGCAGTCACATGATTACCATTTTTAATCTCTGATAAAGCAAAGTCAACGGGGAAGCCAGCAGGAAGTCCCAGATGGGCAAATCTGACACCTTGCATAACAAGCTGCCATCATAAGTAGATGCAGTCATATGACATCACGTTTTACAACTAAGTTGCTTAGCAACAGAGTTCCCAGTCCCAATTACTGTTGTTTATCAAGGACTACTTGTAGATGTTTGATTGTTAATTCTCAGCATCTCCAGCAAGAGTTGCTCTGAACGGTCATTAAACAAATGGGAAAGAAAGAAAGAAAGAAAGAAAGAAAGAAAGAAAGAAAGAAAGAAAGAAAGAAAGAAAGAAAGAAAGAAAGAAAGAAAGAAAGAAAGAAAGAAAGAGAAAGAAAGAAAGAAAGAAAGAAAGAAAGAAAGAAAGAAAGAAAGAAAGAAAGAAAGAAAGAAAGAAAGATGCAATTATAAATTGTGCAAAAACAATAGAAACCGCTAACCCAAACAATATTTACCAGAAGAGCTTCCTTTCAACCAATTTCCAGAATATCATCAGATTGGGTATCAGCCTAACTTCAAACTGGAAGCAAATTCATAAACAAAAGCCTCCACTTTA
This sequence comes from Bothrops alternatus, assembly GCA_034064705.1. Lineage (NCBI taxonomy): Eukaryota > Metazoa > Chordata > Lepidosauria > Squamata > Viperidae > Bothrops > Bothrops alternatus. The sequence continues at coordinate 14,624,180 of JARGCV010000003.1, read as the reverse complement.
GGTTTTCAAACATCATAAAAATGGGAAACCAATACTAACTTTTCTCAGGAGAACTTATTAGACATGTTGACACTGGTTGGAGATACCTAGGTCCCAAACCATAAAGGGTTCTACAGGTTAAAGTCAGTATTTTCAGCTGTATCTGGAAATCTAGTGAAAGCCAATGAAGGCCTGTAGCAAAGATCTTATATGGCTGCGGTAGTTCTCACTCAATACATGGGTTGCTACCAACTGCAGTTGCCGAAGCAGCACTGAGCAGCATACTGCAGTAGTCTAACTGGGTGGTGAGCTACCTTAGCCAAGATCTGGATATACAGCTGTATACAAGTGCTTTTTAATAATTAGTCCTGTTTGGGAGCCATTTCTTTCTCTCTTGCTTCCTTACTGTGTTCTACCGGTACCTGTGTTCTACCTCTGCCTTGCTTCCTTCCATAGTGTAGAGAGCTGAGAAACCTTTGTTCATCCTCTCTTATTAATGAAAATCTTTTCTAGCAATGACCCTGCCCTGTGGAAGGCTTTTGAAAGCAAGGTGAAATGTCAAACTTTGCTGAAGCAAAATCCTTGCTGAAGAAGAAAGAGGAGGAGGAGGGCAAAATAAACTGTCAAGCAGAAAAGTAATATGTCTTGATCCCCTTTTTCCCATAAAACTTTGGGAGGCTAGTGGAAAGAGTGGAAAGACTGAACTAAGCCTGCAGGAAATTAAACATGAAATGAAAATAAGCTAAAGCCATTCGGCTCTCTTATCCCAAGCTCGAATTTCCCATTCCAAGCCACTGATAAAATGGTGTCCAGTTTCAGTGATTAAAGATGAATTCTGGCTCTATTCCTGCACTCAAACAAGAGAACAAAGCCCTTGCCCTCTAAAGGAAAGGGAAGGATAAACTGGATGAAAAGCAGGGCTATGGAAATGTTTGAGAAAGTCAGATGAGGCAAGAAACAGTGATCATGAGAAAGAGCCTGATGTGTGGGTGTGGGAATGTGGTCTGCCTAAGTGACAACCCACTTGGAGCATGTTAGGGATGAACCACAAGTACGAGTCAGAAAATAAGACAGTTATATATTTGATATTCCTGCATTAAGTATGGTTCATGCCATCAATGTACAAACAGAAAGTTCTAACAAGCTTGAAATACATTTTTTATGAAACTTATAGGAACAGATGTTTATTCCTTTTATAGCCCAGGCAAAGTTTGTCAGGGCTATCACATGCTGAGATTTAAAAAACAACAACAAATCCTTACTAAAAACTAAACTAAAAAGTGTGAAGAAGAGAGCAGAAAGAATCTGGCCTGACAAATGACTGCTTGGTATAATTAATGTTTTTGGATTGTTTCCAATTTTTTCCTCTGCTGGAAGAAAACAGCCTATTCCGGTGTTTTTTAATCTTAGCAACCTTAAGATATATTTATATTTATTATATTTATTTGGGTTTATATGCCGCTCCTCTCCGGGGACTCGGAGCAGCTAACAACATATATATAACAATAAAATTACAATAAAAAACCCAAACAACGATATCTAAAAAAAACAATAAAACACACATTCAATTCAACAATCAACCACAATCATCCCCAGGCCTGCCGGCAAAGATGAGTTTTTAGATTTTTCCGGAAGGCCGGGAGAGTCGGAGAAACGCGGACTTCAGGAGGCAGTTGGTTCCAGAGGACGGGCGCCACAACAGAGAAAGTCCTCCCCCTAGGGCCCGCCAGACGACATTGTTTCGCTGACGGGACCCGGAGGAGGCCAACCCTGTGGACTTCAACTCCCAGAATTCACGGTTCTCTTATTTAAAGCATAAATTGTTCATAGTTGTGGTAGCAGTAAGAATAATAGAAATAACATGCCTTCCAAGTTACGGAAATTCTATAACAATCTGACTAAATGGTGTTCTCTACCACATGAAGTATTGTGAACCTTTTTGTACATAGTTTTCCCATTTATCTAAACCAAAGTGAGAAAGTGCCCAATTAAAGTGGGTGGCAATAACTTAGTCAACTTGGAATGATCTCAAAAGGGACAGCATAATAGGGAGTCAAGAATCAAATTCAACTTGAAAGAGACATTATTATTAAAAGAAAAAAGATATTTTTTTATACACCTGATGAAAGATTTCCTGCCAGTACCAATTTTCCTACACAAATTTGGGGAAAGGCATGTGGAAAATATTAAGGCTTCCCCCACTATGAGGTGCAAGGGCTGATTAGTTCCACTCTGTCTAAGGCTGTTGATGAGAGCAAGCAAGACATAATATGATGTCACATAATGTCCATATGATGGGGGGAAGTAAACATTAGTAATCTGTTCTAAATAGCAGTTGTAGTTGGCCATAATATATAGGTCTGTCCATAACACAGTTCACAGTTATATTCAAAGGTGATGTCCATCTTCTTGCTATTTTAGATATCTTCACAAAATTATAAAATTCTTGATGCATATGGCAAATGGTTTCATTTCTTTCTCATATGGAAGAGGAAAGTGTTTAGAAAACCATGTCCTAAAACAGAGTCAGGGGGCATCCTTTGATGGCTAAACACATCAGTGCTGTGGAAGAAAAAAGTTACAACAGACAGGACAATGGCACAAAGTGGGAAAGGACTAGCAGAGAATTCCTCTTCCTTTTTTTTTCCTGTTAGGATGGAATTTTCCTTGCTTTTAAAAATATGTTCAACCTCTTTTAGGTCTTATAGTGGTTTTTGGTTTTGGTTTTGCTGAATTCATGCAAGGGCTGAATTCCAAAAGTCCTTCCATAACTTCTTGCAAACACAGAAAAATGTAGGTGCTGTATGAAGCCATTCCTTGGAAGGTTGCTCTTTATTCTTCCTTAAACTACATATATAAATAGCTGTGGTGTCCTAGGGGTTAGAATGCAGTATTGCAGGCTAATTCTGCCATGTGCCAGCAGTTTGATTCTCACTGACTCAAGGTTGACTGAGCCATTCATCGTTCCGAGGTTGTAAAATGAGGACCGAGATTGTTGGGAGCAACATGCTGACTTTAGAGAATGTTGTAAAGCACTGTGAAGCGATATACAAGTCTAAGTATTATTGCTATTGCTATATTTACAACCATTTGGACTAACATTTTAAACTGTGCCTGGAAATAGCCTAAAACCAGCACAATAAATTAATAACTATGGATTATAATCTGAAGACCCCAAATGAAACTTTTAAATGCTCAATCGTTATCTCTCTTTCCGGTTTTCTCAAAATATGCCCAGATGTTTGTGAGTGTGTATATATAGTGGCTTGGCCTGTATCATTTATATAAATCAAATTTTCATTCTTACTTGATACAGAATCTGAATTATTTTAGTAAAAACAAATATGCCTATGAATAGATAATACACAAAGAAGCTTAACAAAGATCTGGGCTACAACAAATATGTTTGCACATATAAGTTAAGGCTCTGTTGAGAGAGTTAATCACAGGCATTTGTTGAAGTAACCCAGAAGTTGGCTATGGTCAATAATAGTGAATTATCATTTTGCAAGGATTCACAAAAAATATTTTCAGGATTTGCCAAATACAGAATCATGTACATGGTGGGACTAAACTGAGGATTTGGCTTGGATGCAGTTCTGGGATTCAGAAAATAACTTATTCAAATAAGGTTCCACTCCAGGTGAAATTTGGTGAACTTTCTGGCTGACAAATACGTGGTTGGTTAAAAGAGTATGTACGTGGTTGTGTTTGTTGTGGTTTCAGGGTTTAGTTTGTTAATTTTACTCTCAAATTGCCCTCCAGCTAAAGCGACCTCTTCCAATTAATTATGATAGGCTTTCAGAACCTTACAAAACAGGCTTTTCCTAAAGACTTCATCTCTATCACTTCTCTTTATGTTTCACCCCATTCATTTATACTGAAGGAAAGGGAAGATAAAGATGTTGGGGGGGGTGATATAACTGTTGTTACCAGAAATGATAGCCTTCCAGCTTGGGGCAAGGGAGGACTTCAGAAATGGTCCTTACCCGATTAATGGACTCACCTATATCTTATGAGGTTTGAGTGAATTGCCCCATGGAGTGGATGGCTTCCTCAGCAATGTCACCTGAACACAACTTCTGTGATTAGAAAATAGAGCTGTCAATCATACAGGTCAATTCCAGTCTCTTCCAGCTTGTCCCACTATAGCAATTAGCAGAACGTAGAAAGTGAATCTAAAAGTAGCATTGTTTGAGGCTGGCTCTGTTTGTTTGCTGACTCTTGTTCAACAGACAACAGCATCTGCCTTTCTACAGTGTTACAAAGCCCTGAATCGTAGATAAACAGTTGTGATGATTTCCCCTTTGGTTTTAATGACTTTGGAAAGATTATGAAGCAATACCTTCGGAATATATAGGTATGCCTGAAATAAGCCTCAGGATAGCTTTTCTAATTTGTTTTTCATTAATGCCCACAAATTTCCCATTTATGTAAGGGAAGAATGTCTGCTTATCGTCGACACTTCTGTTGGTGAAGCAGATGAAAGTTTTGTTCTTCTCCATCTTGGCATCCTGAATATAAAAGGAAAGCCTTTGATCCTTTCCTTATACATTCCAATAAGTGATGGAATCAAATGATGTTTTTGCACAGGCAGACCTCAACTCACCTTCACAGTTGGGACCAGAATATTTTTTCTTTTTTTGCTAAGCAAGGCGGCTGTAAAGTAAGTTGCGCCCAATTTTATAACCTTCTTTTTTTGCCATGGTTGTTAAGCAAATTGCTACAATTAAGTAAGTGAATCTTATGGCTGTTAAGCAAATTTGGCTCCCCCCCCGCTTGACATTGCGCATTTGGAAGCCTGCTAGGAAGCTAGCAAATCACATGACCCTCGGGATGCTGCATCCCTCATCAGTGCAGGCTAGTTATCGAGGGCCAAATGTTTATGATGTGATGCTGTGATAGCCATTAAGGGTGAGGATTGGTTGTAAGCCACATTTTTCCAGTGCTGTTGTAACTTTGAATGGTTGCTAAAGGAATGGTTGTAAGTCAGGGATTACCTGCACTTGGACTACAATCAGCTTTCATCAGAATTAAAACACTATAAAACAGACTCAATTTCATTGAGGGCCACATCAGCATTGCAGTTGCCCTTGGGGGGCCGGGTGGGTGTGGCCAGGTGGGTGCGGCCTACTGGGTGGGCATGGAGGGGGTGGGTGTGGCCTATTGGGTTGGCATGGCCAGCTCTACATTGTTCATGTCAATGGTGCTTGTGGGGGCCTGGGCAGTAGTGGGACAGATCTGAGGGTCTCTGGCAGAAGGGGGTGGGACCAGGGCAAGTGCCAAGGCATGGTCCACTGGAGGAGCCTCACTATTCCTCTCAGGCCAGGGGGGGCTGGATGGCGGTGTGGGCTGCCCAGAGCCCAAGCCCAGCCTCATTTCCCCAAGGAGGTGCCCAGCTGCACTTACCTCCTCCTCAAGGCTGCTGCTGCTGTGCTTGCTCTCCTTAGCCAGGTTGTTCATGATGGGTACAAGGGCAAAGTCAGAGGGAGACTGAATGCGTTTCAACATAGATGGCCACCACAAAATTGTACATTGGCTCCCAGCTGGCTGGCCTGGGCCAGGGCCAAGGCAGTGGGGACCGTTCCTTCACTGTTTCCAGGATGGCTCGTTGGGCCACATGAAACCACTTCATGGGCCGCATCCGGCCCCTGGGCCTTGTGTTTGACATATCTGCTATAAAAGGTAAAAATGCCCTAACTTTAACCTCAAGTCCCAGAAATTAAATCAATATGCCAGTGATGGTGAACCTATGGCATGTGCACCATTGCCTCAGCCCCACCTCCCCCCATGGCCCCTTCCTCACAAGCAGTCCCCCCAGAAGAGAGTTGCCCCCAGGCACAGCCTGCATGTAGCAGCGCAGCCAAGGACATGGCAGCCAGGCAGTGGGGACAAGACTCCGCCTTTGCGCCCCATCGTGTGCAGATGATGCTGTGGGGCGTGGGCGGAGGGCATGGCTGTCATGGCGCTGCAGGGCCACCTGGGCAATATACTGCGGCAGGCTGTGGAGGAAGTAGGTGGCCCTGCAGATGGATGGGACAGGGGATGGAGCGGGGGCAGGGCAGGAGGATGGGTTTTGGGCACTCAGTGTCTAAAAGGTTCGCCATCACTGCAATATGCTGTTTTCTTGACAGCAGTATGCTATGGTCATTTTCTGGAATATGCTTTGATTTCCCAATCTAGACAACAAACTGGTATTCTCTGGACATTTAACATCCAAGCACTGACCTGGCCCAGTGTTCCAACCTACCTGCTGAGACATAGTTATCAAAGGGTACAGAAAAAAGAGAACTTAGAGGGGAGGGGCTTCACCGGCGTTGCTAAAGCCTCCTTCAAAGGCTCCGATCTCTGGAGTTGTTAAAGCCTTAAAAGCAGCGAACATCGGCTGTTTTTGATGGCGAAAAATCCCCTCTTCGGAAGAAGAAGGGGTGCAGAGTAACGAGCGGGGGCTGAGCTTTTCTGAAAACCCCCTGAAAAAAGTTGCAGGGGGATAGAGTGAGGGCTCCCCTGACGCTCGAAGTAGCTCCCACCCAGAGACGCTACCGTCAGCAGACGGGACCAGATGCCGCAGCAAGCCTATGCTTGAGAAAAACTTGTTAAAAGAGACCTACAGGCAGAAGGAAGGAAAACAGGAGAAAACAGGAGTCTTAAAGCGCAAGTACTTCTTTATATTTTACTTCTAATCACAGATCCCTACAATCAACAAAATGTATCTAAGATGGCGATTGCCTTCACTCTAAGGAGGAAGGGACGGAAGTGAAAGCGAATCCCTTTGATTCTTTGTTGCCTTTTCTTTCTCAGTACAACAAAGGAGCGATCGCTAAGAGAAAGGCTAGGTGTTTATTTTAAAACCCTATAAAGTCCAACTAAAGAAGAAAAGAAGAGGATATTTTTAGAATGACCACCAGGCAGACAAAAATAGTTTCCTCAAAGGTGGCAGGAACTTTTCCAGCTCAGCCCTCTAAATTACCAACAGTTACCCTCTCCGCCCCCCACCCCCCTCATCTCCTACAGAGCCTCAAGCCACCTTGTCTGCTCAAGCCTCTCCAGTAATGCTTACAATGAAAGACATACAGGCTGCACTGTCAACAATGACTGAAAATCTGACTGATAAGTTGATGGAGAAAATGGATAAAAGGCTTGAGCAATTGGAGGGAAAAATGGGGAGAAAGATTGAGGAACTGGAGAATAGGATTGAGAAAAAGATTGAGAACCAAAGCAAAGAGGTAAATGTTGAACTGGGAAAAATGACAGAAAAAATGCAGACCCACATTAGGGAAATAAGAGAAGATATGGTAGAAGCTGTTAAGGGGGTTTGGGAGAGTGTTGAAGAGAAGGTGGAAGGGATTGAGCAACAAATGGAACAAATGGAGAGACAACTTGCTGAGACAAAAAGTGATGTACAGGACCATGCACTTATGATGCAATATCATTCCATGCTGTCAGCTATAAGAATCAGAGGACTGGAGGAGGTACCCAATGAGAATCAGGAGGACCTGAGAAGAAGCTTTGAAGAAGCTTTTGAAAAAATTCTAGAAGGGGCTGCAGAAAATTTCTCTTGGCAGATGGACAGAATCTATAGGGTTAATTCATGGATTGCAAGACAAAGAAATCTACCTAGAGATGTTGTTATCTACTTTGTCACAAGGAGATTCAGAAACAAGGTTCTCACAATATCCTATAATAAGAAATTAAAGGTTGCTGGTCAGGAGGTGGTGGTTTTGAAGGAGATCCCTCCGAAGATATTAAGAGCAAGAAAAGACTATGCATTTTTGGTTGATGAACTTAAAATACGTGCTTTACAATATAGATGGGAGGTTCCAGCTGGACTGTCTTTATTTTACAATGGTAATAGATATTGCTTGAATTCTATCAGGAAAGCGAAGGACTTTTTTGAAAATGTGCTGAAGGCTGGTAGACCCCCAACACCAAAAAATGCAGATTCACTACAAGTAAGAGAATTGGATTTAAACCAACAACCACAGTTTTCGGAGTCAAGGCCGCCTGCAGCGCCAGGAGTTGATAAAGGAGCGAGGGTGGAGTTACCTGCCCGAAGTACTGATATCTCTCAGCCCTTGGAGGCAGACAAGCCTAAAGACCAGAGGCAAACCAGAGCGAATACTAAACGTAAGGAGCAACACAAAATGCGACAACAAGGTTATACATATACAAGTCGGGAAGCCATGGGAGCACAACCGAAGAAGAAAGAGGATGGAAAAATTGATTTGGTCTTGCAGAAGCTTTCCAAAGATGACCATGTCAAATAAATATCTGACATGGAATGTTAATAGTTTAAATTCTCCACAGAAAAAGAAGAAGATATTTCATTACTTATCTCAATGTAAAAATGATGTAACTTGCTTACAAGAAACACATATTAGAACTACGGACCAGAAATACTTAATATGCAATAAGCTGGGCACACATTTTGTTGCAGCGGCCGCTGAAAAGAAGAATGGAATTGCCATCTATGTGAAAAACCATATAAGAGCTAAACTAATAGAAGCAGACTCACAAGGTAGATATTTAGCAATTGAAATCTTAAAAGATGACAAGAAAGTTCTTTTGGTAGGCATATATGCACCAAATCAACAAGGAAAATTTTACAAATTGTTACATAAAAAGCTAACACAATTTGATTATAGATCCTGTATTTTAATGGGAGACTGGAATGGTGTTATAGATATCGGTTTAGATAAAAAGAAGACATCACCTACTCCTCAAACACGTTCCAAGCTGCCCAAATCTTTTTTCGATATAAAGGATGATTTTGACTTGATAGACATTTGGAGAGAAAGACATGGTAAAGAGCAAGAATTTACCTTCTTCTCAGATAGACACCAATCTTTTTCTAGAATCGACTTTATATTAACATCAAGTGAATTTCTTTTTAGCTTAAAGAAGGTGAAAATCCTACCCAAAACTTTTACAGACCATAATCCGGTTTGGATGGAATTAAGGATCGGACAGAGACCTAAGAGATCCTGGAGGCTTAATGAAAACTTGTTTAAATATGATATAAATGTGAACGAATGCAAAAAAGTTATGAAGGAATTTTTCACGCTAAATATGAATAAGGATACACCTATAGAAATGATATGGGACGCAAGTAAGGTATACATGCGAGGGATTTTAATTGATATGAACAAAAGGCACCGTTGTAAACAAGAGCAAAAAAGGAAGGAATTAGAAGAGGAAATAAGTAAGAAAGAGCAATTACTAATAAAGAGACCAGATGACAAAAACATTAAAGAGGGAATCAAGATCCTACGGAAACAATTTGACTTTTTTTTTTATAAATATTTTTATTGGTTTTTTATAAAATTTTTAACAAAAAATGAAATAACAATTCAACTGTAAACAATTATATACATATACAATTCGCAAACAATCAAACAAAACTGCTCGGTACCCGCTCCCCACCACATCCTTCTAAGACAAAACTAACCCACTCTTCTTCCCTCTAACAACCTACTTAATCCTTTCTCCAATTCCATCCTCTCCTCCCACCTACACTCTCCCTCATACCTTCTTCCTACCTGCCTGACTTTCACTCCTCCTTCTTCTTCCAACCAATGTGGTGCCCGGAGGCCACCCGAGCAACCCCTTGCCACCTAAAAAGAGGAAAAAAAAACTCCCCAAAACAGTTGAAAAAATATAAAATAACTATTATTAAAACCCTCCCCCCTCCCCCCCAGGCTTCCCAAAGTGAATACAGGGTAAAAACGCAAGAAACCCCCCTAAACTACTTATACGTAATTATTTAACTATAAAACAAATATAATTCCTTCAATTGATATTTCTTCTGTATATAATCTATCCATTTTTTCCAGTCCATCAAAAATTGTTCATTTGAGTGGTCTTTCAAATATGCAGATATCTTTGCCATTTCAGCCAAATTCATAACTTTTAATGTCCATTCTTCAATAGATGGTGTTTCCGATGTCTTCCAATATTGACCCACCAACAGTCTTGCCGCCGTAATCAAATTCAAAATCAATTTAGTCTCTGCGGTGGTACAGTCTTTTATAATACCTAATAAAAATAACTGTGGTGAAAATTCAATACGCTTTTTCAAAATATTTTGAAGAATCCACCATATTTTTATCCAAAAAGCCTTAATTTTTTTACAAGTCCACCAAATGTGAAAATAAGTAGCGTCCATAGAATCACATCTCCAACATTTGGGTTGCATATTTGGATACATAAGTGATAATTTTTTTGGATCTAAATGCCATCTATAAAACATTTTATAAAAATTTTCTCTTAAATGCTGAGCTTGTGTAAATTTTACATTTTTCACCCATATCCTTTTCCAGATTTCCATCGTAATTGGATGTCCAAAGTTACCTTCCCATTTAATCATACAATCTTTAACTAGTTCATTTCCAGAATCAATTTCAATTAGAACATCATATATTCTTTTAATATGCATACTTCTTTGATCTCTAACTTGTTGAATTAGTTTTACATCCTTTAAAGAAAAACCCATTTTAATATCTTTTTGGCATCTAGCCTGAAGTTGCATATATGAATACCAGTTAAGAGCTATTCCTTCTTCCCTTAATCTATCTAGTGATTTCAATTCTAAGCTATTCCCTTCTTTAATTAAAAGCTTCTCATAGGGTACCACATCCTGAATTTGTTGTCTATTTATGCTCTCTATTGCATGCCTGGGAATTGTCCATAAAGGAATTTTACCATTTAACTTATAAGAATACTTTTTCCAGACACGCAACAGTGAATTTCTCAATAAATGTTCTTTAAAACCCCTATCCAACTTTTTTTCATAAACTAAATACGCATGAAACCCATACAATAATCCGTGCCCTTCTATATTCAATATTCTTTCATTAGTTACATTAATCCAATCACTTATTGCTACTAAAACTGCTGCATAGTAATATAGCTTAAAGTTAGGCACTTTCAAACCACCTCTTTCTCTTATATCTTGAATAATTTTTAATTTAACCCTTGGTTTCTTGCCATTCCAAATAAATCTATTAATACCTTTCTGCCACTCCTCCAAATTCCCATCCTTTTTAAGTATTGGTAACATTTGAAATAGAAATAAAAATTTCGGCAATACATTCATTTTAACTGCAGCAATCCTTCCCAACATTGATAATTGTAATTTTTTCCAGTTCTCCAACTCTAATTGTACTGTATTCCATAAGGATTCATAATTATTCTTATACAATTTCCCATTTGACGCTTCAATATAAATTCCTAAATATTTAACTTTCTTAACTATCTCACACCCCGTTATTCTTTCCAAATCCTGTTTTAATTTATCACCTAAATTTTTAACCAGCATTTTTGTCTTGGATATATTTAGTTTAAAACCTGATACTCTTCCATAGCTTTGTATAATTTCCATCAACCTCTGAGCTGACTGTATTGGTTGCGTTAATGTCACAAGTAAATCATCTGCGAAAGCGCATAATCTATAATCATGTTGCCTAATCTGAACTCCTTTTAAATCATCTGAAGCTCTGATCTTATTCAGTAGAACCTCTAAAGTTAACACAAACAGTAAAGGGGATAGGGGACAACCCTGCCTGGTGCCTTTCTCTATATTGAATAAATCTGTTAATTGACCATTCACAATAATCTGCCCTGTTTGTTTCTGATATACTGCTAATATAGAATTGATAAACTGGTCCCCCATTCCCATCTTGACTATAAGTCTTTTCAAAAACAACCAGTTCAATCTATCGAAGGCTTTTTCCGCATCCAAAAACATAAGAACTGCCGGCACCTGAATATGTTTATCCAGATGTTCTAGTATATTAACAAGTTGTCTAACATTAGTTTTCATCTGTCGCCCTTGTAAAAAACCAGTTTGGTCCGGATGAATTATTTGAGTTAAAACTGTCATTAATCTATTAGCCAAAATTTTTGCAAAAATCTTGTAGTCAGTATTCAACAAAGAAATAGGTCTAAAATTCTCCACTTTAACATTGTCTTTACCCTCTTTAGGAATCAAGGAGACATAAGCCGTTTTCCATGAAGGTGGTACCCGACCCCCCTCTTGAATATTTACAAATAATTCTCTCATAGGTATAACCATTTCTTCCTGTAAAGACTTATAATAAATCGCTGTAAAACCATCAGTTCCAGGAGATTTTCCCATTTTCAGTTGCTTAATTGCAGTAATAATTTCTTCTGATGTAATCAATGCATTTAATCTGTCTCTTTGATCCAGTGTTACTTTCAAAACATTTTGATTTTCTAAAAAGGCATCTATCTCTTTCTCTTGAACCTTCTCTTCAGAATATAATTTAGTGTAGAATTCTAGGAAAGCTTTTTTAATAATTTCTTGTTGAAATACTTCTTGCCCCTTATATTCTACCTTCTCAATTATACGGGATTTTTGTTTTTTCCTTAATGTGTAAGCCAACCATCTGCCAGGTTTATTAGCGTTAAAAAATGTATTGTGTTTAACATATTGCAAATTCCTGGCAACTTGGTCAGCCATCAACATATCAAATTGTTTCCGTAAAATCTTTAACCCTTCTTTAATATTACTATCATCTGGTTTCTTTATTAATAATAACTCCTTTTTCTTTATTTCCGCCTCTAACACTCTCCTTTTTTCCTCTTGTCCACGTCTATGCCTTGCATTTAACTCAATTAAAATTCCGCGCATATTAGCCTTACTAGAGTCCCACAGAGTTTCTATTGCCATTTCCCTATTCATATTTAACATAAAAAATTCCTTCATAGCCTTTTTACATTCTTCCACGTTTGCCTCATATTTAAACAAATTTTCATTAATTCTCCAAGATCTTCTAGTAAACTGACCAGTCTTTAATTCCATCATAACCGGGTTATGATCTGACAACACATTAGGTAAAATTTTTACCTTCTTTAAACTTAATATAAAATCACTAGTAGTTAAAATAAAATCAATTCTAGAAAATGATTGATGTCTATCGGAAAAGAAAGTAAACTCTTGATCCCTACCATGTCTTTCTCTCCATATGTCTGACAGATTAAAGTCATCTTTAATATCAAAAAACGATTTAGGCAAAATAGAACACAATTGGGGAACGGATGAGATCTTTTTCTTATCCAAACCAACATCAAGAATACCATTCCAATCTCCCATCAAAATACAAGATCTATAATCCAATTGTATTAATTTTTTATGTAATAACTTATAAAATGTACCTTGTTGCTGGTTTGGAGCATATACACCCATCAAGAGAACTTTCTTCCCATCTTGTAAAATTTCAATAGCTAGAAATCTACCTTTAATATCTGCTTCTATTAATTTAGCTTTTATATGATTTTTAACATAAATAACAATTCCATTTTTCTTCTCTGAAGATGCTGCCACAAAATGTGTACCCAATATTTATCAAATATTTCTGATCAGAAATTCTAATATGAGTTTCTTGTAGACAGATTACATCATTTTTACATTGCTTCAAATAATGAAATATCTTCTTCCTCTTCTGTGGAGAATTTAAACCATTCACATTCCATGTCAAATATTTATTTGACATGACCTTTTTGTGAAAGCTTCTGCAAAGCCAAAGCCACTTCCTCCCTCCTCTTAGGCCTTGCTCCCATGGCTTCCGAAGATGTAGATGCAACTTGTTTTGAATAAGTTGATTTTGCTATTTCTCTTTGATCCATAATCTTGATAGCCTCACATGTATATCTTTGTTCCTTAGGCCTCTCAGCAACCAAAGGTTGAAAAATATCAATACTCTGCACTAGTTGAGCCTCTGCACCTAATTCTTTATCCTTATCTGGTGTTGAAGTTAGTTGAAGATCCGTTAGTTGAGATGATTCCTTATCTTTTTCAGGAGCTGCCCTCTTAGGTCTTGGAGATTCAAATTTACCACTTAACAATATATTCTCAAAAAAGTCCTTCGCTTTAGCAACTGAAGTTAAACGATACCTGTTATTCTGAAAAAATAAAGAAAGTCCAGAAGGAACCTCCCACCTATATTGTATCTCTCTTTTTTTGAGCTCATCTGTCAAAAAGGCATAGTCTTTCCTTGCTCTCAACATTTTGGGAGGTATCTCTTTCAAAACCTGTACTTCTTGGCCAGCGATACTTAATTGTTTATTATAAGCTTTGGTAAGAACCCAGTTTCTAAATTTTCTTGTACTGAAATATATCACAATGTCTCTGGGCAAATTTCTTTGTGCTGCAATACGAGAATTCATCCTGAATATACGTTCCAACTGCCAGGCCACATTCTCAACCGTATCCTCCAGAAAGATTGCTAAAGCTTCAACAAAAAATTTTCTTAAATCTTCTTGAGTCTCCTTTGATATTTCTCTAAAGCCTCTAATTCTGACAGCCATCTGCATCTGGTGATATTGTGTCAAAACATTTTGATCCTGTAAATCACTTCTAATTTCCTCTAATTTTTCTTCCATTTGCTGCTCTACTCCTTCCAGCTTTCCTTCAACTCCCACAGCATAGTCCCAGACTCCTCTAATAGCTTCAACAATATCTTCTCTTATCTCTGAGTTATGAGCTTCTATCATAACTTTAAAATCTTTTTTCTGTTCTTCTATCTTCTCCTCCAATTTATCTAACTTATCATTTACTGTAGATAAAGCTGTTGATAGTGCAGAAGCCAGTACAGTCTGCAAATCTTTCATTGTGAGCATTTCTGGAGGGGGTTGTGTAGAAACTTGAGGTTCTGTCGATGTCTGCGCTACAGGAGCTAAAGGGGCAGATTGTGATTTTGCTAGCTGCCCAGGGGATGGTATAGCTGCCTTCGCTGCAGCTGTCTTTAATCTCGTCGTCATTTTTTCCCCCTTAAGTTACCAAAATTTCCTCCCTTCTTAATTTATTTTAAATTATTTTAAAATCCAGTTACGTTGTGATTCAGTAAAAAATTCAAGTCAAAATGGTTTCTCAAGCTTCACTTCCGCAAAAGCAGAGAAAGTTCAGATTCGCTTTCAAGCACTTTCACTTAGCGCCATCTTGAAAGGAATATGTTGATTGAAAGAATAATAGTTACATAGGCAGAAACAAAGTAACAAAATACTTGCGTTACTCAGAAAACTCCTGTATTCACTCCGTCTGTATAAAGTCCTTATTATGTATTTCTTAAAAGCAGAGGCGGTCGCGGCGACTGTTTCTGTCAGCCGACAGAAGCGTCTCTGGGCAGGAGCATTCCAAGTGCCCAGGGAGCACACCTTCTCCGTCTCTGAAAATTAATTCCAGAGATCTTAGAAGGGCTCAACCTTACACTTGTTGCTCTACACCTCTTCTTCGCCCGAAGAGGGGTTTTCCCGCCGTGACAAACAGCTGATGAGCGCTGTTCTAGCGGCTTTTACTGATCCAGAGAACGGAGCCTCGCAGTGGAGACTCTAGCGGCACCGGCGGAGCCACCGGAAGCCAACAATTTGACTTGTTGATGGCAGATCAAGTTGCTAGGAATATACAATACGCAAAACATAATACATTCTATAACTCTAATAAACCTGGTAGATGGTTGGCCTATATACTAAGGAAAAAACAAAAATCCCGTATAATTGAAAAAATAGATTATAAAGGGAAGGAAGCGTTTCAACAAGAAACGATTAAGAAAGCCTTTTTAGAATTTTATTCCAAGTTATACGCTGAAGAGAAGACACAAGATAACGAGATAGATATGTTCCTGCAAAATGAAAAGGTATTGATAATTACCGACGAACAAAGAGATAGATTAAATGCATTGATCACGTCAGAAGAAATAACTTCAGTGATTAAACAATTGAAAATGGGAAAATCCCCCGGGACTAATGGGATAACGGCGACCTATTACAAATATCTTGAAGAGGAGATGGTGGAACCTCTTAGAGAATTATTTGTCAACATACAAAAGGGTGGCCGGGTACCACCGTCATGGAAAACAGCCTATATCTCTCTAATTCCTAAAGAGGGAAGAGACAACGCTCATCCAGAAAATTTTAGACCTATTTCATTACTGAACACGGATTATAAAATTTTTGCCAAAATTTTGGCTAATAGACTAATGACAGTGTTACAAAAAATAATCCACCCAGACCAAACTGGCTTTCTACAAGGAAGACAGATGAAAACTAATGTTAGACAACTTATTAACATAATAGAATACTTGGAAAAGCATATCCAGGTGCCCGCTGTTCTTTTTTAAAAAAAATTTTTTAAAATTTATTATTATTAGATATCCATTTGTACATGCAAACAAAGAAAAATTCAAGTTAAAGCCCTTCAGCTTAATACAATCATTTCAAATTTGTAGACCTTCTTCACTCCGTATATCAAAGTCCAACTATAAGCCCACTACATTTTATAAATTTTAAGTTTCATTTCTTTTCAAATCTATCCATTGTACATCACACAAACAAGTCTTCTTTCTAAAGTTAATAATTATCATGTCTTTGCCCCCCTCCCTTCAACGCGTACATTCCTAGTCTAGTTAATATACATCTTCCATTAATCACCCTCTCATGTCTTTTGCTCTTGCACTTAGTCCTTAAATCAGTCCATAATTCTTTGCCTTTAATTCCTTGCATAAAATATTAAGTTTCTCTTCATTTCAGACGAATTCTAGGTTTCTTCCTCTGCCAGGTGGCTTTCCATAGCACAGCTTCCCTTCCATGTAATAAGTCTCTCTTTATTGCTTGCAATGTCCCTTGGTTCCATATAAGCCATGCTCTATGGATTCTGTCAGTTTGCCAAGAGAAATTTTTAGCCTCCTCTCCTAGATATTTTCCCCATGCGTTTATAACAATTCTTTTCAAATCTTCTTGTCTCTCCACCTCTTCCATCTTTTTTTCAGCTCCTTCCCAGACTCTCTTCAAATTTCTCCCAGTATCTTCTCTCATTTCCCCACTGTACGTTCCTCCGGTTTGGTCCAAGTCCTCAATAACTGCTTTGCTTTGATTTTCGACCATTTTCTCCATTTCTCCATTTTGTTCCACTGCATCCAGCGCCTCCATTCTTCCCTCACATGTTTTTGCATGCATGTCTATTATCATGTCCATCTTTCTCTTCATTTTTTCAATAATTGTTGATATGTCATCTTTTAATTCCTTCATCGTCATCTCTGGGGAGCTGGCATCCATCCTTAGGTTTATTCTGCAACGTTATGTGTCTCTGGTGCCCTCTAGAGGTCTCTTTCGCATTACAGTTTCTCTTCCTTAGGTTTATTTTGCACAGGTTTTAAGTTATGCCTCTCTGCTGCCCTCTAGAGGTCTCTTTCGCATTACAGTTTCTCTTCCGCCTTTCTCTTCCAGTGCCTATCCCTTTAAATTAAGAGCGGTCGCCATCTTGGGTGCCTTTTGTTTATTGTGAGCCTAATTGATCCGAGGTAAAATATAAGAAATACTTGCTTTTTAAGCTCCTGGGTTCAGTCTGTCAATCTCTGTGCTTCTTTGAGATGTGTTCCTCGGGTGGTGGCTGGTCTCAGCGTCTTGATGCTGCACCGGGCTGGAGCGATTGTGAGCTTACAGGGAGTCTTCTTTCTCCCCCCCCGAGCATTTTTTCGGGGGGCTTTCAGAAGATCTCAACCCTCACCCACAGCTCTTCGCCCCTACTCCTACCGAGGAGGGGTTTTTTCGCCGCGAAAAACAGCTGGTTTGCGCTGCTTTGGCGGCTTTACAGGTCCCGTGTCGCAGAGCCTCTTAGTAAGGCTATTTCGACCCTGAGGCAGCCACGCCCCTTCCGTGCCCGCTGTTCTTATGTTTTTGGATGCAGAAAAAGCCTTTGACAGATTGAACTGGTTGTTTTTGAAAAAATTAATTGGTGGGATGGGAATGGGAGAACAGTTTATTAACTCTATATTGGCAATTTATCAGAAACAAACAGGCCAGATTATAGTGAACGGGGACCTAACAGACTCATTTAATATAGAAAAAGGTACTAGACAGGGATGTCCCTTATCCCCTTTGCTGTTTGTTTTAACTCTGGAGGTTTTATTGAATAGGATAAGAGCGGCAGAAGATGTAAAAGGGATACGGATTAGACAACACGACTACAGATTATGTGCTTTTGTGGATGACTTGCTCGTGACATTGACTCAACCAGCACAATCAGCCAAGAACCTGATGGAGATAATCAAGGATTATGGTAGGGTATCAGGCTTTAAATTAAATATATCCAAAACAAAGATGCTAGTCAAAAGTCTAGATAATAACTCAAAACAGGACCTGGAAAGAATAATGGGTTGTGAAATAGTTAAGAAAATTAAATATCTAGGAGTTGATATTGAAGCCTCTAATGGGAAGCTATATAAAAATAATTATGAAGTGTTATGGAACAGGATACAAACAGAACTGGAGAAATGGAAAAAATTACAATTATCTTTGTTGGGCAGGATAGCGGCAGTAAAAATGAATGTATTGCCAAAATTTTTATTTCTTTTTCAAATGTTACCTATACTTAAAAAAGATGCGAACCTGGAGGAGTGGCAGAAGGGTATTAACAGATTTATTTGGGATGGCAAGAAACCGAGGGTTAAATTAAAAATTATCCAAGATACAAGGGAAAGAGGTGGTCTAAAAATGCCCAATTTTAAGCTTTACTACCATGCTGCGGTTTTAGTTGAGCTAAGTGACTGGGTTAATCTATCTAATGATAGAATACTAATATTGAAGGGCATGATTTATTATATGGTTGGCATGCATATCTAGTTTATGACAAAAAGGTGGATAGGAGATTCAAGGACCACCTACTGAGAAGCTCTCTGTTGCGGATCTGGAAAAAGTATCAGTACTCACTAAATGAAAAGATTCCCGTTTGGACGGTCCCCAGACACGCAATAGAGAATATAAACATAGCACAAGCTCAAGACGTGGTGTCCTATGATAAACTCCTAACTAAAGAAGGGAACCTGTTGTCATTAAAGTCCTCGAATATGCTAAGAGATGAAGGAATAGTTTATACTTGGTTTGCATATTTACAATTGCAGTCTAGATGGCAAAAAGACCTGAAGATGGGTATATCTCAAACAGATGAGAATTTAATTAAACAAGTTAGAGACCAAAGGTCTATGCATATTAAAAGATTGTATAATGTATTGATAGAGATTGATTCTGAAACTGAACTAGTCAAGTATTGTATGATAAAATGGGGACAAAACTTTGGACAACCTATTATGATGGAAACATGGGAGAGAATTTGGGTGAAAAATGTAAGATTTACGCAAGCGCAACATTTAAGAGAGAATTTTTACAAAATGTTTTATAGATGGCACCTAGATCTGAAAAAACTATCATATATATACCCTGATCTCCAACCCAAATGTTGGAGATGTGAAAGTATGGATGCTACTTATTTTCATGTATGGTGGACCTGTAGAAAAATTAAAGCTTTTTGGAGAAAAATATGGTGGACACTTCAAACCATTTTGAAAAAGCGTATTGAATTTCTACCTCAGTTGTTTTTGTTAGGGATCACAAAAGACTGTACCACCCTGGAGACGAACTTAATTCTGAATTTGATCACAGCAGCAAGGCTGTTGGTGGGACAATACTGGAAGAAACCAGAATTACCATCCATTGAAGAATGGACTTTGAAAGTCATAAATATGGCAGAAATGGTTAAAATATCTGCATATTTGAAGGACCATTCAAATGAAAAATATATGTTGGACTGGAAAAAATGGATAGACTACATACAAGAGAAACATCAATCAAAGAAAATGTATCTTGCTTATAGTTAAATCGTGATATATCGAGTGAAGAATGTTTACAAGTTCAAAATGATTGTATTAAGTTGAGTAGCATTCAACTTGAATTTTTCCTTTGTTTACATTTACAAATATATACTTAATAAAAAATTTATAATTAAAAAAAAGAAAAAAGAGAACTGGGTGTTGGACTAGGTTGTTTTCTCTTTTTTAATTATATTTCATAAATACTTAGCAATCAATATCACTTTTCTGGAAATTTTAATAAAAATTGAAAAGTATAGGCTTTCCCAATTGGCATCAATCAAGCAGTGATGAATGGCTATGGTCTACTTTTCTAAACCATGGCTACTGAGCCCAAAAGCTCATTACTGCTTAATTGAGACGTATGTTGTTAAAATGAAAACCAAGGAAGAGATGAGGAATTAACTTGGTGTTGACACTAATATCAAACCTTAGTCTAGCCCTTTTTAGATCTCTGGACCGAACTTCAACAACTTTAAAAACTCAAATTTAGCCTGGACAGCCCCCCTCTCCCCCTTCCCCCCGCCTTTAATGTAGCACAAAATTAACTGGGCTTATCTTTGAAATTTGAATTGCATATGAAAATTGTAGCACATATGAAGATTTAGCTGTACATTGCCCAGACTTGTTCTGTGACATGAGCTGTCTCCAAATTTGATATAAAATAAATACAATAAAATAAAATACATTGCATCCTAATTGTAAACACTTAGGAGGGAGAGAGGATCTATACTGCAAACAGGCACCAAAAAAAACCCAATTATTTTTCTAGTTGTGGGGCATAATTTTACATTCTTGATTTGATTGCCTTATCGGACTCCTCTTCTTTAGAGGTTAATTTTAGATTACTTCCTTACATTAAAATGGGTTAAATCAGCCATGCTGTGTCAGAGGGTCTCCTATTCATTTTGCAGAACAGAATTGTGGCATCTGCTCCACAGACTTGCTCTCAACGCAGCACTGTACTTCCTCAAATGCCTGATCATTCTGAAATGGAAAATTAGATCTTGGTTCCCTCTCCGATCAACCTACTTAGAGGTGCAAGGTCAGCTTCATTCCTCTGAAAAGCTTAACCTGTGAATATGAAAGCGGCTTTGATATTTGGGTTTTTTTTTTTTACACATATTGCCAGCACAAGTCTTTCCATCAAAAGTTGCTGTTAAGGTTTCTCCTCGCCTTTGGGCATGCCTGGATAGCCTAGAACAATTCTGAAGCATACATCATGCATATTCAGGAGGACCTTCGGGAATGGTTTACACTGACAGAGAGAAATGTGTTTGCCATTGATGGAGATGGGCACATCTGCATAGCATATGTTCTGCTCCCCACTGAGAGCACCCTCTCTACCTGTTACCCACTCCTTTTCACACAGCAGGGTCAGCATCCTGGACTCTGCATCTGCAGATCAAAGATACATGGGCTTGGCCAAGCTTGCAAGTGGCTGCCAGCTGGACTGTTTACAGGAGGGGTCAATGTCAACGTATGGTGAAGGCAAGGCAGTCTAGCTAGGGTGATAGATACTTTCAGCCCTATTGCTTAGGCTGTTCCCTCCCCCCCCCATAAGTGTGTGTTCCAGCATCATCACCATTCTCCCCTCCCACCAGCATACTCCCTGTTTGATCTTGTAGTCTCTCAGAGTTCCTGTCTTACTAGTAGGGAATCATCATCATTTCTGGTATAAAGCACAGGCCAGGCAAGGCCAAAATAATTGCCATAACTCAAAATGCTACAGCTGGCAGACAGTTGTACAAATGCAGCCCTAGCCATTACACACAAATGAGTGATGCTACTTGGATAAGCAACAAACCATCTCATCTCCCCCGCCTGGGGAGGTCACTGAGATGCTCCTTGCCAACTTCAAGCAAGCAGAAGAAAATCTCTTCTCCGAGATCAAAGTGAGACACTGGCAAGAATGGCTCCAGCAGTTTAAAAGGGAAATCGGACTCTAAAAATAGGAGAAGGGATGACGGAAAAGGGAACTGCTATTCTCTCCTATTATCAGTTCTAAAAAGGGATCACAGGCAAGAAGAATATGCAAAATGGCAAATAAAATAGGAATGATAGGAAAATAATACATGGCAACATGGGAAAATATTCACTGAAATAAAGCCAGGTCAGTTCACATACCTTTATACATCTGCGTTACATAATTGTCTTATGTTTCATGGTGATGTTTATTCGTCTCTTGAGTTCTATTAAGAGGAACAAACACATGTAAAGCAGACTAGAACCTAGAAATTTCACTTGTGCAAAGAAATGTCGGGATCTTTATTTGCTTATTATGATTTATTTTAATTATTGCCCTTTAAGTTATTATCATTACATTACATTATAACTCCAAACTTAGCAACTTTAAGACTTGTGGACTTCAACTCCCAGAATTCCCCAGCCAGCATTACTTTTAAAAATAAGAATTATAATAGTATTTTAAGCACTGTAACATCCAGACTGAAATTAATCTTTTTTAATAGCTGCAGCAAAGGATGGAAATCATGACAATTGATTAGAATCCTAATTCAACTCTTACTTTAGATTTTTTTATTATTGATAATTTAGCTTTATTATATGCATAAAGTATTATGACAATATCAGTGTTTCCAGTCTTAGAATCTTAAAATGTAAGAACTTTTTACTGTATGTGGAGCAGCCCGAGAGTTAGATATGGTAGAATTAACTGTTGATTTCTCTACTATGACATTGATGATAGCCACCAATTTATATAGCTTGAAAAAGCTGTTTATTATTGCCTAAATCATAGGCAGCATATGTTAAATGTCAGTTGCTAGAGAACAACAGTAGGTGAGGAATGTTACTTTCTTGTCCATATGATAAATGTCTTGAATGTATCTTATATGTGAAATAGAATTCTAGCTTAAATAGGCCTTTGGACTCTTCCAGCTCTCAGCAATAAATCACATATATGATACTTAAAATGTGAGCTATAGGCAACAACTAATCAACTTTTGGGAATGCACCATTGTTTTGTTGGAGAGCAAATATTATTTGTTTTAATCTGGGTTTTGCAATTTGCATTCTGGTTCCTGTTTGGGTTTGGGGGGGGTTCCTGCATGAAATAGTAATAGCACTATTGTTACTATTAATTTTCTTTAGCATGTGTCTGTATGTGCAGGAGAAATGAGAGATAAAAAATAGTGCTGTAGCACATTACAATCAGCATAAAAACACAATATAAATGACATCATGTGAAAGAAAGGATATGATAAGATAGCACCAACTGGTGGAAGGTGGGAGCTGCCTATTAAGATAGGCAAGGAGATGGCAAAAGAACATTTTAGTTAATGTAAACAAATTCAGGTCTCCAAAACCAGGTGAATTGTAATTTAAAGTACCGAAAAAAGGAGCAGAGAAGACTGTAGGACTGCCAACTTTACACTTTAAGAAATTCTGGAGAATGGCTAGATCTAAGAAGACTGAAGGAAAGGAAAGGTTGAATCTGTCTTCAAAAAAAAAAAAAGACTCTGTAAAGTACAGCTCTTTTAACTTGATGTCTATACTGTGCAAGGTCCTCAAACACATAATTAAATAACATATTTGTAAGCACTTGGATAGGAATGCAACAGTTCACAAGACCCAGCATGGGCTTGTCACAAACAAGCCAGACCAGATTAGTTTTAATTTCGTTTTTGACAGAGCTATTAGCATAATGGATCAGGGAAATATCATAGACATAATATCTTCAGACTTCAGCAAAGCATTCAACAAAGTATTTCATGATGTGGTACCAGTCACTGCATATCTAAAAGGTTATCATACTGAGGAGGGAATGGATTTGTGCTCTGTTGCCCCATAACTGTTCAACTGTTCCAGTTGAAACAATTGGAAAATAGATTCAGGCTTGGTATCAAAAGGAATTTCTTGATGGTTCAAACTATCAATCAGTGGGGAAAAAATTGCCTCATGAAGTGGAGATTTTCATTTCATTTCAAAGGATCCTGTGCTGAACAAGAGATATGATTAGATGACCCTTGGAATAGCTTCTACTGCTAGATTTCAGGAGCAGCATTTTTCCTTCAAATTATTGTTATTATTATACAGGTAATCTAAAATTAAATTAATTGTTTCATTTCTATATTCTACCTTCACCTGTATTGTTTTCAAGTGTTTTCCTTGATTGACTTTCTTCAGCAAAGATTCTTGGCTTTTCTTAATGTGATCAGTCAGACCATGCTTTTCTTCCACCACATTTGTAGAAGTCTTCTACCACCTTCAGCTCTTGAACAAACATAGCCAATCAATATGACTTTTTTGGATGCAAACCATAATGCCTGTCCATTTGGATTTTAAGTTATTATTACAATGGTATATCTGTTCACAACAATGTGAAATCACAGCTGCCAGTTGTTTAGCTGGTATGGGCCTTCATACGCATCGAGTTCTTCCCAAGAACCTAGAATGTCACAATGTATTAGTTTAATATATGTGTGGATCCCAGTAGTGTGTTTTTTGCAATTGACAAATGGAAATTTTTGTCAATGAGCAGTTTTTCTAAGAGCTCTCCAAGAGACCCAGTGTGCTGATAACCACTGGGACCGAGATGGGCGCTGTATGCCCTAATCTTTCAATTTCAATTTTCAGATCTTGATACTTTGTGATATTCTTCATTTTTTTCATCTTCAATTCTACCATGTCAA
This sequence comes from Bothrops alternatus, assembly GCA_034064705.1. NCBI lineage: Eukaryota > Metazoa > Chordata > Lepidosauria > Squamata > Viperidae > Bothrops > Bothrops alternatus. Next base: position 14,599,891 of record JARGCV010000003.1, on the reverse strand, counting down.
TTATCTATTCAACCCCAGTTACATCTGGTGCATTATAAGCCAAGACTTTAAATCAGTCTGTATTCAAAAATCCTACAATATTTTAATCTGTTCATTTTTTACTATTTCTTCAGGTCTATGTTCCCACCAGTTTTTCAGTACTGGTACATGATCATTTTCACAGATGTTCCAGTGAATCATTTTGGCAACTGTGTTATGTTGTTGTTTTGATCTTGCATGAGCTGCATATATGATCTACTATTTCTTGTGCTTTGGTGCACAATCTGCACCAAAATCATTTGCTGGTTTTTCAGTTCTGGCCTTGATTGCATTAATTCAAATAGCTTGCTGTGAGCAGCCAAAATCAAGTCCTCCATTTCTTTTTTTAAAATGTTCCAGTTGTAAGCCATTGCCAGGTTTGATTTTTATTCCACCTTCCCCTCAATGTTTTGTAGACATTGACTATGCAAAGTTTTTCCTTGCCAGCATTCTGTTCATGCTTTTATTACATTATTTCAATATTCAATTATTGTTTCCTGTATATTTAGTAAGTTCCAGTTTTTAACGTGCATCAATGTTTGTTCTTGGCTGTCTTTTACATAGTCAGCTTGTTTGACCTGAAGTAAACCTCTGCCTCCATTTTATTATTATGCCTTCGAATCAGTGATGACTCCTGGCCACTGTCTGGACTAGTCCCCAGCTGTTTTCATGGGAAGCTTTTTCTGAAGGCATTTGCCATGGCCTCCTTTCTAGAGCATACAATCTCACAGTTTCTAGCCTGATGCCTTAATCACTACACCAAACTGGGTCTCTTCAAATTATTAACTACGGTAGCTAAACAAAATATTTGGAAGAGGTGGTTCATAGCATGATCGATGCATATCTCTTCAAATAGTTAAAGTAGCCTCATCATTGGAAGACTTGAAACAACTACAGCTTGTTGCAATTCACAGCTTATCCCCATATGCATGCAGAAACAGCTATTTTGCTTTACTTTCTGCAATGGATGGTTGCTTTAACAGCTCAAAGAAAGGTGCTTGATTTGTGCTTGTATGCAATGTAAAGCACCACTTTTAAATATGTGACACAATTGTACTTGTTTAAACCTTCTGAATGAACTGTCTGTAGAAAAATGATACTGATGGCTTCTTCTCTGATGTGGATTTCTCGGTGCTGATCTCCTCAGGTTTGGTTTCAGAACCGAAGAGCAAAATGGAGAAAACGAGAACGATTTGGTCAAATGCAACAGGTTCGCACACATTTCTCCACTGCCTATGAATTGCCTTTACTAACTCGAGCAGAGAACTATGCCCAGGTAAGTGCTCATCAACATATCTGTCCTGGACTTCTGACAGTTTTATCAGAGGTTCTGTCATAAATCAAATGAGATTTTCCTAGGTCAAATGAGAGTTTAAGTTTCAAGAAATGAACATTTTAACTTTTCCTATTTGTAACAGTCATTTAATTGTGTATTTATTGTTCATTACATTTGTTTACCACCCATCTCACCACAAGGACAGTACTCCACAGTATGGAGAAGTGCAGAGGTGATTTGGAGAGTATGTAAACCATTTGGTGTCCTTAGCCAATTGACTGATTGATTATGAGCCCACAAGTTGGTGTCAACTCTTAGCTATTATATAAATAGATTCCCCCCCATAATAACCTAGTCCTTCAGAACTTCCAAAAGTGCACCCATTGTCACTGCAACTGAGTCCATACATCTGGTGTTGGTTATTGTCTTCTTTCCTTTCACTCACGAAAAAGACCAAAACAAAGAAGAACGATTCAAAAAAGCACATTCTAATAAAAAATATCTGCAAAGCATAAAAATCTCTGAAGTAATAAGAGGCATGTGTTAAGAAAGATTTCTGCAATCAGACTACGCATTAGATGGTACCATTTGCCTGGTAAAAATTAAATGACCAAAAATAAAAGCCAGAACTGAGTTTTTGAAAAATAAATAAAACTGAAGGACAGCTTTCTGAAATAAAGGACCTATGATCACTGTAGTTCTACTTCATATTGTAAAAGAGATCGAATTTTCAGTATATAGAATAGAATAGAATAGAATAGAATAGAATAGAATAGAATAGAATAGAATAGAATAGAATAGAATAGAGCTGGAAGGGACCTTGGAGGTCTTCTAGTCCAGCCCCCTGCTCAAGCAGAAGAACCTACACCATCTCAGACAGGTGAATGTCCAGTCTTCTCTTAAAAATCTCCAGTGATGGAGCGCCCACGATTTCTGGAAGTAAGCTATTCCACTGGTTGATTGTCCTCACTGTCAGAAAGTTTCTCCTTAGTTCCAGGTTGCTTCTCTCTTTGATCAGTTTCCAACCATTATATACATATAATGGCATCGGGATTCTTGCCATTTTATGGAGCCTATTTTGATCTTCTTTGAGTTTTACCCTATTGCTCTCACAGTATCTGCCACTTATTTGTAACCCACCAGAAGGAGAGGTCAGGGCAGAGCCCAAGCAAATGATGATGAAAGGCTGAGAAATGGAGGCCTGTTAGAAAACTGTGTTTTCCTACTTTCCATCTGGATCCTCTCCTCTGGCTTTCTTTCATCTTATGCTCTTCTCATCCTCAAGCCTCCCCCCCCCACTTTGGGCATGCTGAATCTGGACTTCCTCCATCCTTAGTTACTGTAAGAATATTTGCCTTTTAAATATCCTTTTTAAAAGAAGGTTTAGTAGGGGCAAAGGAGTGCTGGAGTATGGATTTTATTATAGTTTCTAAAGGATCGCTTAGCTTTTGCTATTCTTTTGCGGCAAAAACAACAAAGAGTTTTGTGAGACCTGACCTGTTCACCTGTATTATTAATACATAAGCTATTGTGGATCAAGGTCCACTTCGTCAGATTGGTGGTGGGGCAGGAAGAACAGAAGGGAAGGAAATAAGAATGATGAACTCTCACCTCTCCAAACAACACTTCTATGCATTTATAAATACCAGGTAGTCCTCGACTTACAACAGTTCATTTAGTGACTGTTTAAAATTACAACAGCATTAAAAAAGTGACCTATGACTGTTTTTCACACTTATGACCGTTGCAGCATCCCCAGGGTCATATGAACAAAATTCAGATGCTTTGACAACAGACTCATATTTATGATGGTTGCAATGTCCAGGGGGCCATGTGATTCCCTTTTGTGACCTTCTGACAAGCAAAGTCAATAGGGGAGGCAGATTCACTTAACAACTGTGGCAAGAAAAGTTGTAAAATGGGGCAAAACTCACTTAACAAATGTTTCACTTAGCAACATAAATTTTGGGTTCAATCGTGGTCATAACTCAAGGATTTCCTGTTCTCTTTTGTCAAAAGTATATTCCGTGCTTCTGGAAAGCTGGAATCTCAAATCTCTTCTTCCATAAGCTTTCAAGGTTATCATACCCTATCTCTATCCATACCCTAGCCACCCAGAGTCAGTTAGGTGAGATGGGCTGTGAAAAAATGGGATGGATGGATGGATGGATGGATGGAAGAAAAGGAAGGAAGGAAGGAAGGAAGGAAGGAAGGAAGGAAGGAAGGAAGGAAGGAAGGAAGGAAGGAAGGAAGGAAGTTCCCCCCCTCTTGCTTTGGGGTAGCCACCACTTACCACTGCCATCACTCCCACCACTTACCTTCCCCCACAGAGTTTCTCACCAGTTGCCTCTTCCTAACATTGGTGTATGAGAAAAGTAGGTGATAAAAAGGTAAAATTTGAGTTTAGGTGGACGGTGGGGAAATGGTCCTCCCTTCCTTAGGAGACAAGCCAACTTCAGAAGTGGGAAATGAAATCAGAATTTATTGCAAAAAAGAATAGCTTAAAATACAAAATCTCCTTTAACTTTAAATACCCACAAGGCACACATTCAGTGGCAAAGGAGATGAAGTACCACGCTATTCATATTGTAAGAAAACAGCAGGTTGCTATAAAAATGAAAAACCACAAAAGTGTAATGCCTCCAGCAGATCATAAGAAACTCCTGGTCTACTATAAATAGGATTTCTCTGTCCAAAGTCTCAGCAAAGAGAATGGAAGATTCCATTTGCTGATTTATTTCCAAATATGTATGGCTTCCTAACTCTACAGCAACTCTGGGTGGCATGAACTATTAAAACATCTTGAAATAATAAAGAACAGAAAGAAATGACAAATGCCCAGGAAGAGTAAAACAAACACATCCATCAATCCAAAACATGCCACAAAGGGCACATTATTGTTTCTGTTGTTGTTTTCATCATCATTACAAGAAAGGTTTTAAAGTTTTTTTTTTTAAATAGAACTTCTGGAACACACCTGAAGAACAGAATCTCAGACTTTATGTGGAAATGTAAAAGTAGAGAAAACTGCTTTACCCCAAGCAAATCAAACGGCAGTTAAAGAGATGTCACATTTGTCTGGTCATTTATCTATGTCAGGGGGTCTTCCAACTTGGCCCTTTTATGACTTGTGGACTTCAACTCCCAGAATTCCTCAGCCAGCGTACCTGGCTGAGGAATTCTGGGAGTTGAAGTCCACAAGTCCTAAAAGGGCCAAGTTAGAAGACCCCTGATTTATTTCTTCCAACTATAGTAGCTTTCTGAAGTGAAATAATCCTGTATTCTTCCTATACAAGCAGTCCTTGACTTACAACAAGGTCAAAGTTCAAAGTTACAATAGCAGCAAAGAAGTGACTTATGCTCATGTTTAATCCCCATGATCATGGGGTAGACAGCATCATCACCAGATGGATCCGTAGCTGGCTGACCAGCCATACTCAGCATGTGGTCCTCAATGGAACCGCATCTACATGGAGGGAACTGTGTAGTGGGGTGCCCCAGGGCTCTGTTCTTCATCAACATCTTCATCAATGATTTGGACAAGGGGATAGATGGGGAAATCATCAAATTTGCAGATGACACCAAGCTGGCAGGAATAGCCAACACTCCAGAAGACAGGCTTAGGATACAGGAGGATCTGGACAGACTTGAACACTGGGCGCTGTCTAACAAAATGAAATTCAATGGTGAAAAAAGTAAGGTTCTACATTTAGGCAAGAAAAACCAAATGTAGAGGTATAGTATAGGGGGTACCTTGCTCAATAGTAGTAACTGTGAGAGGGACTTCGGAGTCCTAGTGGACAATCACTTAAATATGGCCAGCAGTGTGCTGCAGCTGCCAAAAAGGCCAACACAGTGCTGGGCTGCATTAACAGAGGGATAGAATCAAGATCACATGAAGTGTTAATACCACTTTACAATGCCTTGGTAAGGCCACACTTGGAATACTGCATGCAGTTTTAGTCAACGCACTGTAAAAAAGATGTTGAGACTCTAGAAAGAGTACAGAGAAGAGCAACAAAGATGATTAGGGGACTGGAAGCTAAAACATATAAGGAACGGTTGCTGGAACTGCGTATGTCTAGTTTAATGAAGAGAAGGACGAGGGGGGACATGAAAGCAGTGTTCCAATATCTCAGAGGCTACCACAAAGAAGAGGGAGTCAAGCTATTCTCCAAAGCACCTGAAGGCAGGACAAGAAGCAACGGATGGAAACTAACCAAAGAGAGAAGCAACCTAGAACTAAGGAGAAGCTTCCTGACAGTTAGAACAATTAATCAGGGGAACAACCTGCCTCCAGAAGCAGTGAATGCTCCAACACTGGAAGTTTTTAAGAGACTGGACAGCCATTTGTCCAAAATGGTATAGGGTTTCCTGCCTGAGCAGGAGGTTGGACTAGATGACCTCCAAAGTCCCTTCCAACTTTATTATTATTATTATTATTATTATTATTATTATTATTATTATTATTATTATTCATTTAAAATTATTGTGCTATGTTTTCCCCCAAATAAGACTGGGTCTTATATTAATTTTTGCTCCAAAAGACGCATTAGGGCTTATTTTCCAGTTAGGTCTTATTTTCAGGGAAATACGGTACTAAATGCATCCATCTGGCTGACAATCTTAACTGGTGCTTATTTTTGGAGTGGGGCTTCTATTACAGATGTTCTGAGAAATCATGCTAGGGCTTATTTTCCAGTTGGGTCTTATTTTCAGGGAAACACGGCAGCGTTCCCATGGTCACGTGATCAAAATTTGAATGCTGACTCATATTTATGATCGTTGCTGGGTCCCAAGGTCATGTGACCGCCTTTTGCGACCTTCTGACCAGCAAAGTCCATGGGGAAGCCGGATTCACTTAACGACCGTGTCACTCACTTAAAAACTGCAGCAATTCACTTAACGACCATGGCAGGAAAGGTCGTAAAATGGGGCAAAATTCATTTAACTAATATCTCACTTAGCAACAGAAATTTTGGTCTCAGTTATGGGAGGGCTACCTGTACTTCTCTTTTTCCTGAAAATTCCAGACTTTGCCCCTTGTTCTCCCAGCCTCCATTCCCACACTCTCCTTCGGTTTCCGCCACAGAGCTACGTTTGTCTTTTAAAAGATTCAAATTTTCTGGGCTTGGAACTAGAGAGGAGCTTGGGTATCTTCCTGGGTCTGCCCAAAACGAAGCATTCTCATGGAAATGTATATTTCGTGTCTGAGCCAATGACAATCAGATGACTTTGGAACACAGTGAGGGTCATAAAAGCGAGAATTGGTCCCATAGCTGTTGTTGTTTTTTACACCATCATAACTTTGAATGGTCACTAAATAAGGCAATCTATAAGAGAGGACTATCTGTTTAGTCCAGCACTAGGCAACCTTGGCTCTTTTATGACTTGTGGACTTCAACTCCCAGAATTCTGGTATAGTCAATTTCAGACAAGACCCTTCAATATGCTGTGGCATTGGCTAATCCCCATTTGGTCATTTACATATTTCTGAACAAGTGGAAAATTCCAACACCATCCCCTGTTTACTTCTGCATGGGTACATAACAGTAGCATTTCCACTGCAACCCGCTATAGTGTTTGTCCTTACAACCAACGGCAGTTGTTTCACAGTGTGGTGTGTTGTGCACCGAAGCTGCATCCTTGCATCTGGGTAAGCCTAGTAGTTTTTGCTTACCTGTTTTGTGAGGTTGCAACCTAAACTATGATGAAGTTTGTTTGGCTAAGGCTAAATCTCCTTATTAGGACTAAATTCCCCATGATAGCAATAGCACTTAAACTTATATGCCACTTCATAGTGCTTTGTAGCATTCTCTAAGCCAGACATGTCAAACACAAGGCCCGGGGGCTGGATGTGGCCTGCAAAGTGGTTTCATGTGGCCTGCGAAGCCATCCTGGAAACAGTGAGGGAACAGCCCCTGCTGCCTTGGCCCTGACCCAGGCCAGCCAGGAACCAATGTACAATTTAGTGGTGGCCATCTTGGCACTTGCCCCAGTGGACCATGTCTTGGCACTTGCCCCAGTCCCACGCCCTTCTGCCAGAGACCCTCAGATCTGTCCCATTCCTGCCCAACCCCCCCATAGGCACCCTTGACGCAAATGATGTAGAACTGGCCACGCCCACCCAGTAGGCCACACCCACTCCATCAATGCCCACCCATTAGAGCTGGCCACGCCCACCCACTCTGGCCACACCCTCCCGCCCACCCCAGGCAACTGCAAGGCTGATGTGGCCCTCAGTGAAATTGAGTTTGACACCCCTGCTCTAAGCAGTTTACAGAGTCAGCATACAGGCCCCCAACAATCTGGGACCTCATATCAACCTCGGAAGGATGGAAGGCTGAGTCAACTTTGAGCCCTGTCAGGATTGAACTCCGGGCTGTGGGCAGAATCAGCCTTCAATACTGCATTCCAACCAATGCATCACTAACCATCCCTCCCCCATTTCCTCTAAATTCATCCATCTCTTACACCTTCAACACTAAAATAGATACTATGTACACTGAAACAGGGATAGCTTGACTGAAAAAAAAGAGACATATTACAGTAAATGCACAATCTGTCCACACCTTTAGTAAAGTCCTGCTCTTGACTTTTGCGATATGGGATGAGCCAATATGAACTAATTTTCCTTTCCTTTTTTTCTTTCTTTCCTTCCTTCCTTCACTCCCCCCCTCCCCATCTCAGATACAGAATCCTTCCTGGATCGGCAACAACGGTGCTGCCTCCCCCGTGCCTGCCTGCGTAGTGCCCTGTGACTCGGTGCCTTCCTGCATGTCCCCCCATGCTCATCCCCACACCACCGGAGGAGTCTCTGAATTCCTGAGCGTCTCAGGTCCCGGCAGCCACGTGGGGCAGACGCACATGGGCAGCCTCTTTGGCAGTGCCGGCATCAGCCCCAGCATCAATGGTTACGAGTTGAACGGCGAGCCCGACCGCAAGTCTTCCAGCATTGCAGCCCTGCGGATGAAAGCCAAGGAGCACAGTGCTGCCATATCGTGGGCAACATGACAGGGCTGCTGCTTTTGCCCTCGAGAAACTGACAGCTCAAGCAGGACAGATGACCCAAACCCTCCGCTCTTGGACTGGGGGCAGTGTGCACCCTCCTCAGAGGTCTGAATGCAGCACTTTTTGCTTTCTTAGGGAGAATGGCATGGTGCCGATTGCCGTATTTGGAGTGTTTTAAGCATGTAGGCCTTTTCCCACTCCCCCTCCTCCCCAGGAACAGGAATGTGGAAGTCAAGAGGGGATATTTCTCCTGCATCAGACAAACTTGAGTTTTCAATTCCCCTTGTGCTGTTGTTCTCCTGATTGCCAGTTTTCTGTTGTTCCTGCTCTATCTAGCATGAAAGCTGCCTCCCACCAAGGCTTCCATCATGTAAGCGTTTGGCCTTTTCCACAGTAATATCAGGGTGGGGGTGGGGGAGGATTCCAAAACGCGCTGTCTTTCTTTTTAAATAGTCCTGTATTTTCCCATGAGATCCTCCCTCCTTCCCTTCCCCCCTCCCCCCTTCACATTTCTGACTCCAGAAAATCTATTAAAGTGGAGGGGGGGGGAAATAGCTGCACAGGGTTTCTTGATTGGGAGCATTAGGAGCCCTCCATCTGGAAGTTCATCTGATTTCTTTCTCTCTCTCTCTCTGTCAAACAAACAAGAAAACAAAGGCCAACCCACAATTTCTGGCTAATTGCTCCCATGTGAGCTCTTGTGAAACCCTTATATTTTAATGGAGCTGAAGGGGTTTATGTATAATCTCCAGCACCAAAAAGCATGTGGCTGCTATCATTGTAGATGGCTGATGCCAAAGACTGGGGAGACGGAATGCATCTTGAGTAGAAGGTGTCCTGATTCAGGTACCCTACAGCAAAGTTGCCCTAAGGCAACAGAAAATCTATCCACACCTTATCTTCCACGTGAACTGTGTGAGTTACTGAGTGGCTTTATGTCATTTTTCTTTTATTCTGTCATTTCAATCTCCTCTTCTAGCCAAAGGATGCAGTAGTGAAGGCATGAGTCAACTGTGGGTTCAATGAAAGGCAAGCTAAGAGTATGCCATCTCTAAATAGAAATTGGGAGCACAATGGCTCAGTGGTTAATGACGTTGAGCTTGTCAGCTGAAAAGTGACAGTCTGAGTCACACGATGGGGTGAGCTCCCATTATTTGCCCCAGTTCCTGCCCACCCAACCATTTGAAAGTAGGCAAATGCAAGTAGACAAACAGGTACCACTTCAGTGGGAAGCTAACAGCATTCTGAGTGCCTCAGTGTATAGTCATGCTGGCCACAGAACCACAGAAGTGTCTTCAGACAACACTGGCTCGCTTGGCTAAGAAGCAGAGATGAGCACCCCACTCCCCACCCCCCAGAGTTGGACACAACTAGACCAGGGAAACCTTTATCTTTAAACAGTAGTTACAAAAAAAAGATGTAAATCTCCATAGTGTCATTTTGCAATCATAAGCCCATGAACTGATTCTGACAGCAAGCCAAGGACTCCTATGCTAGTGTAAACCAAGTCAAACTTTTTTATATGTTACCTAGTATTTGGAACACTTTGGTACCACGTCCCCCCATCACACACAAATGCATTTATTGCAACATCAGCAAACCAGTTGTGGCAATTAAATTAATTAATTATGCATAAATTAAGGGTTGCCTAACCATAAGCCTGATGGTTGATTTCAGTGATGAACAAAACAGGGAGAAAATATGTGGGCAATAAAGGAGAACACCTCCCTAACTTCCCACATTAGGGAAAGCAGATCAACATAGGATTTTCTCTTTTAGATTGACATATTTAACATACAAACTTCGGAATAGTAACTAAAGAGCTTGATGGTTCCAAAGAAATCGTATGCCCGCTGCCATCAGTAATAATCCACTTTAAATACTGCCTTTCTACTATCACCTCCAAGTTGTTCTTTCTTCAATCCCAGTTCCTCCCCACTCAGTCGAGGTAACTCAAAGGCCTATCTTGAAGAAATGAAGCAAGAGGTTCCCCCCCTCCTCTTAGTTGGAAATTCTTTTTCTTCCAGCCCAAAGCGAAGTAGCAGACACAGGCCTGCCTCATGTTGTTCCCATTCATCAGGGTAATCACGTTTTCCCAATTTCCATATGGTTGCCCTTTTTAAAAAAAAGGATCAAAGAGGATTTAGGTCCAGCCAGCTGAGATTCTGTTCAAAAAGCTGAAACGGTGCTTGGGTTTTTGCGGTTTCTCCATCAGGCATTCACATCCACTGGAGAAGGGAAACTTAATGCTTAAAACTGTCTAACTGGCTTTTAAGAAGCGTTTGTTGGGTTAGTAACTACTGGTCTTTCCTTTTCTGGCGAGCGGTTGCTTTGCAGGCTTTTCTGTTCAGATACTGTAGATTTTAATGGGCTTCAGAGGAAAAGCAAGACTTTTGCCAGCCTTCAGGCACAAGCACCCTCCCACCAGGGTGATCTACAGATAGCCATGCTATCATGAATGTGTACATACAAACCATCCTGGAAAGGGAAGCCTGCAGCGGGGATGCATGTAAAGGAACAGCCGTAACATACCAAGTACATAGAATTCCAGAAGGAAGAAAAAATCTGGGGCAAATCTAAAGAGGGGCAAAAGAGAGGATGCATTCATTTTCTAGGAATGGAGTAGAAAAAGCAATGACATACTTGAGAGTTAGAGAGATAGCTCCTCCTCCTCCTCCTCTTCCCACATACATTGTTAATACCAGAACGTTTCTTAGTATTTCTGACTAGCTGTGGGAATAAGATGTCTGCCTGTAGCATGCAGAGTAAAAAGGCCTAAACTTTATTCCTTTAGAGACCTGATGCATTTTTCAATTAGTCAATACTTTTAAATTCCATTAGATTCAGAGGGAATGCAAAACACCGTTAGACTTGTTGCCCCATGGGGTAAAAATGAAGAAAATGTTGTAAGTTATCAATAGGAGTGCTATCTTCAGAAAAACATTTAAGGTGCTCATAAAATGAAAGAGCCACTCTTTTACACATGTTGTGCTGTGTTTAAAGACTGTCCAAAAAAACCCTCACTATTATTTTTTTTAAAAAATCTATGAAATCAAGATTGAACCATCCCAAGCAGTGATGTCATTACTTTCTATGACTGGAGATCAATAAGCCATCAAATGACTTTAAGGCTATCCATGATCCATGCCTAATCATGTTTTTGTGTTTCTGAGTGTGCATTCATATGAAAACACATTTGTGTGCATGCTGACTCCAGGTATGTTTATTTTATAACAGCTAAGTTTGCCATCTTTGGGATGAAGGAGAGGATCACTCATAAAAGGGAGATACTAGCCCTGCCCAAATATCTTCGTTTTCAGCTGGTAAAAAGGACTGGAAGTAGAATCATGCTGCTACTTGAGCTGTTCATGTGAAGTCAGCTTTTCAGCTTTTCAAAGCTTTAAAGCAGGCAAGAGTATTTTTGGCTAAGTTCTTTTACTATCTGTTCATCTTATGTCAATGTTAGTTCCCAAGTAGCTTTGAATGTGAACAATTCAAGTGTTCATCAACAGCATATACTTCAAAAGGTGTTTCAAGATCTGTGTGATGTTCAACCCAATATGGTACTGTATGCATCTATTCCTTGAAAAACCAATGATGGAGTAGCCCATTGTGTTAAGTCTCCATCTTTCTCGCATTAATAGGCAGAATTACCTAGGACTCTTTTTGCCTTTTACTCCACAACACTGGCCAACAGTGGACGATGGACAAAGAAATAATATACATATGAGAAAGAGGGGAAGAGGGGGAAAATTCAACATAGGATTACCGTGTGCATGTGTGCCCATGATATTAAAGATAACATTTAACAGTATTGTAACTTCAGTGGAACTCTTTTGTTGAAGTGCAACCTGAACAAGAGAAGTCCATTAATGGCAACAGCACAAGAGCTGAAGCTGTACTGAATACTGATTGTGAGCACCAGAGCAGTAGTGGGATTGAAATACCTGAACTTGCATCTTACTGGATGCAAGCCTGCGCCTCAGAGGCCTAGAGCAGACTTCTGGAAGTGGCATCCATGAACTTCCAGTGGGCTGTTCTAGGCCTGGGAGGCCTCTTCCAGGACTCCGAGGCCTAGAATGGACTTCCGGAAATGGCATCCACGAACTTCCGATGGGCAGTTCTAGGCCTAGGAGGCCTCCTCCAGGCCTCCGAGGCCTAGACTTGACTTCGGGAAGCAGTGTGCATTAAGCCAGTTCTCTGAACTCAGGTTCTACCAAACCGGTGCGAACTGGCTGAAACCCACTACTGTACCAGAGGCTTTCTGAATGCCCAACAGTAGCAGCTGTTTTTAACTGTCAAACTATAGGCCAGAAGTTTGGGTAGAAGGAGCAATCAATAAGAAATTTCCTTGGGGGATGAGGAAAGCTGGGACTATCTTACCTTCTATTCCATTGGTAAATGAATTGCTGGTAAAGGCAATACAGCCTAGGCTAAATCAGTGGTGTCCAATCTTGCCAACTGTAAGACTTGCGGACATGGCTGGCTGGAGTATTCTGGGAGTTGAAGTCCACAACTCTTAACTGTTGCCAAGGTTGGATATCCCTGGGCTAAATGAAGGGGGTTAGGGTTTTTTTTCCTTTTTTTTTACAGGGCATTCTTGTATCTGTCTTTTTTTTCCCCCTTCACTCATTTAATGATTTTGCTTTGTCTCAAATCATACCCCAAGGTTTCATTGCAAAGCAATTTGAAAACAAACAACAGTGGAAAAAGGTAGTTTCCTGGAAAGTGGTTTGAAAAAATAATCAACAAGACACAGCTGCTGAGAACTTTGTTTATTTTGCTGCTTTGACTGACACAGGAAAAAACAAACATTTGGAGGTGTGTGTTTTTTTTCAAAAAAATAAAAATAAAATCAGCCCAAATGGAACCTAGATGAAAGCTTTTTAACTGCTTTCAGCTTCATGGCTGGCATTTCAGGGAAGGCAAGGTGACTTTTTATCCTGCCCCAACTCTTATTAACAAATTGTGGGTGATCCACTATCCAGTCCTCCTTCCGCATAAATAGATAGTGCCAGGACCTTTGTACTACTGATCTTGAAGGGCAGTTTTCAATGTGTAATAATATATCTGTTTTGGGGTGTGCAGTGACTGAAAAGGAGAATGGGAGAAAAAGAATCATAAGAAAACAATCTCAGTCAATTGCATTGTTGTAAAATATTGTAACCTTGTATAAATGCAACTTTTTTTCCCTTTAGCTTTATGGCCTGAGGCAGAATATATGAAAATATATGTTCAAAAAATGTTGACAAGTAAAGCAATGGATTGAGAGGAAAGCCTACAAAATTGCATTGTGAGGTTGTGCCATACAATTTTACTGCCTATACAGATATGTACTGCAAATTCATTACATTGTAATATTAAACAAAAAAAACAGATTGCTTTGTTCCTTGTCTTTCTTGCTTGCTTGTTCTTTTTTTCCCTTTAATTTTTTTTGGGGAAATTAATTATTGCATGTATCATCTTTTCCTGTCCTGGAGCTGAGAGTGGCAGTGTGAATTTTTTTAGTGCTGCAAACAAAAATTAAACAGACAAAAAAAATTGCTGGAAACAAATGAACAAACATCCAGAGTGCAGGCTGAGGAGAGCCACATAAATATTATTATTGTTGTCATTCCTAGTTGCAACGAACTGTCTCTTCTCTGCTCTGAACTGAAATCTGTCTATTTTGTGCCTGACTCATGGCAAATGAAATGCGATCAGAGGGGGGCCTCCAAAATCTCATGTTAATTGAAGTTGGCAAAAAATACTAACAGTGCCCTTTTGAACTGCTGACACAGAGCAGAATGGATTAAACAAGGCTAGATTAACAACAGGTGGCAGCTCACAGACCTAGAGAGTCTTAGCAACCAAGAAGCAATGATAAGAACATCCTAGAGGCAAAGTCTGAGCAGCCAATATGTGGCTGGTAATTAGACTGCTGGTAAATTAAGGGACGATCAGATCACAAGACTATTTTTCCAAGTTGTGGCATAGGATATGGAAGTGGCATTGCTAGCCACAAATCAGTATTCCAAAATACATGTATCCTTGGAAACACATCCAGGTTGGTTTTACTTATTCATTTTTACAAGCCAAACCTGGCTTTATTGACTAAAAATAAGATTGGTGTTTATTCTCAGAACTCTTCTTTGAAACATTATACAGCTAATCACTTCTGACAATTGTTTTCCATTAGGTTCTCCTCCAGAAGTCCTCATGGAGCCATACCTGACCTTGCTGTTGAGGCTAGTGGTCTGGCCTGGGATAGGAATGACTGAAAGCATCTTGACAACTTTAGATCCCCAATGAAATATGGAGACACATCTTTCGACCTTAGCCAGTTGTATGGAAGTTTGTTCCCATGTGTGGGTGGGTTGATTTGCCTGTTTAATTTGGGTCAGAGAGTTATTCCTTTCCCTGCCTAGCAATCATCCCTTAATCAATACACAAAGCTGATTGACTGGAAGGCTGCCTCTTTCTTGCACATTCTCACCTCCCTGGATGAATTGGGACAATCAGTTGAGCTACTAATGGGTCTTCTCCAGTGCTAGGATTCAAATATGTGAACAACCAGTTCTCTGTGTGAATGCCACTTCCGGAAATCTGTTCTGGGCCTGGGCAACAAAAAATTAGCTACCAGTTCTGCCGAAATGGTGCAAACCAGTTGAATCCCACCACTAGTCTTCTCGTAATTCTCTCTTACCAGAAAAGGGCAGCTGTTAATAAATGTCTCATATTAGCATAACACAAAGCTTAGCTATTGGTCTTTTGGTCTCATCCTTTATTTATTTATTGAACTCAAGTTGGTGAGCATACTTTTCATTCCTTCCTCCTCTGATTTTTCCCACAACAACCTTTCGAAGTGGGTTCAGCTGAGCGAGTAAGTCACCCAGCCAGTTTTCATACCTAAGGCAGGTCTAGAACTGCCAGTCACCTGTTTTCTAGCTTGGTACTTTCACCATCAGGCCAGCGAGTTTGACATCCATGTCTTAAAGGGACACAGACTCTGCTGAGTCATTCCTATCATTGCATCATTACATAAGCTGTTGAGCTATTAAATTATTATCCTGACCACCTCAAATTCTTTTCTCCATATTCCTTGGATTTTATTACATTAGATTTATTACACCAGCACTCTCTCAGGGGGAACTTTGTAGCCTTTTAAATTCTATGTTGAATTTTGATCAAATATGGCAATCACTGTGATTAAGTGGTAAAGTGATGATCCCAGTTAGATTATCAGTTAATTTTTACCTACCTGGAACCTACCAGGAAACATGGATAGCTCAATGACTGAAGCCATAAAAAAGGTTTGCTAGGCCACTGAATGGATTTTAAATGTAAATATATAAACAACATCCCCTTCCCTACAAACTAGATAGAAAATCTAGCATTTCCAGTTCTATGGTTAAATAACAATGTCAATCTTTCCTAGTTTGATGCTCTTAGATCAGGGGTGTCCAACTGCCCGCCCGTGGGTAGGATGCATCATCGGGAAACCATGCCCACCCCATTGCCAGCAATGGCGAAAAAGCTCCAATATGTTGCGCAATGTCATGTGACATCGCGAGTTTAACATGTCTGTCTTAGATGGATTGAATGACAATCCCATAATTCCTAGAGAGCAAAATATAGCAGCCGTAGAGCACCATGATAGAGGAGGTTGAGCATGAACTATATTGTATAAGAAACTGCAGGACCAAGGCAGAAGAATGGTAAGAGCAATTATATCACTCTAAAGCAGGCATCTTCAAACCTGGCCCTTTTATGAGTTGTGGACTTCAACTCAGCATAGCTGGCTGAGGAATTCTGGGAGTTGAAGTCCAAAGTCATAAAAGGGCCAAGTTTGAAGACCCCTGCTCTAAAGGAACAGAAATATTAAAGACATAGTGAAACAACTTACTAAAGTTATAGCACAGCAAGAATAGGCATTCAGTCCCCTGTGTCCAGTTCAATGATATAGTCCAAGTCCTTCTTCCACCCCAATCTCTGGGATACAGAACTTTCACACAAAGCCCAGTTGCTCCATTGCCAGAACAGATGGACACAGTTTCTAGAGGACAGGACAACGTTGCCTTTCTTAATCTACAACTCACTCTCAAAATTATGGTACACTTTTCTCTGCTTTGTCACCTCAAATGCTTGCTATCTATCTGGGCTAGAGCAATTGATGGAGGTTAACTGAGCCAGTGCTTATCATGCATTTCCATACTTCACATTACCAGCGTTGCTGAAATAGTATACTCTAATACTTAAGAACTTCATTTAACCTAGAGAAAATTACCAGACTGAAATCTCAGCAGAAACTTTAAAAGAAACAAACAAAACCCCCTTGACATTTTTTCTTGAGTAGTTTCCCCCGGATGTTATTTCAGAGTGCTAGTAAAGGGAAATATAGAAACAACTAGACTGCATGCTAGAAAAAAAGGAACATTTTTAAAGAAAAAAAAATGAATGTGCACATCTGCATTTTTATGCTTGAATCTTTTAAGATAACTACATGTATATGTACATACTCTGTTTTCAGAGAGAGAGAGAGAAGTGTATATCTATGCAGATGGATGGAGAAAAGGGTATACACTTTGGCAGGGGCTTTCCTGGAAAAAAAGAAAGTCTGGAGGGAAAAGCAGCAGAGGAATTGTCCAGGGGTAGCCAGAGGTCCAGACAGAATTCCTTGCAAGCTTTTTCCAAAGTGCCTCCATCTGGACAGGATTTTCTTAAACCAGCTCAGAATCAAGCTGGCATGAGGTCAAGACAGCAGCAGCTTAAATAGTAAGCACAGATACGCCTGGAGAATGCACTCCTCCAAAGAAGGAAAATTTTCAAGCATGGGACAGTTGTGGGGAATTTTATTAGTTAATTCTATTGTAGGACCAAGACCGATAGTATTAAGGGACGCTTTGTCTTGGAGCTCACAATGAGATTCTAGAATAGGGGTAGGTATTTTGGGGACAAACCGATTGAGCGTTTTAGATAGAAACATAGTTTCAAGGGAAGCAAACATCTGGCACTGAGAGAAGGTAGCCCCTCAACCTATTCAGGATCATGTAACAGTTTTTAAAAACACATTTTCATCACCCCTTGGCTCCATATGATAGCTGCCTAAGATTTCTCAAACTGTTTGAGCTTAAACAGTGGTATAATAGTCCACTATACTCATTAATGACCAGATCCAGGAGTGCCACTTTGATAGGAATTAGCCCCCACTTTATTTAACACCTGGCCAAGACCTCTGATCCAACAAAGTCTTGCAAAGTTTAGGCATGATAAACATAAGAGGGCAGGGGCAGGAATCGATGTAGGTTGCATTGGCCAGGAACATGGGGCTACTTTTATGGCTATATGGCTACTCTTTTACAGCCAAAAAAGATATGGAAATGTCATCTGAATCATCTACAGGGCTCTATATACTAATAAGGGAAGTTAGGAGCAAAAGCTAGAATAGAATAGAATAGAATAGAATAGAATAGAATAGAATAGAATAGAATAGAATAGAATAGAATAGAATAGAATAGAATAGAATAGAATAGAATAGAATAGAATAGAACCTTGGAGGACTTCTAGTCTAGCCCCCTACTCAAGCAGGAGACTGTATTCCATTCCAGACAATGAGCAAATAGAGCAGGGGACACTGACTCAAAATAATAGATGTTGCACTTCAATGAGTTATGAGGGCAATTCGGAAACAAACCTCCACTTGATTATCAATGACAGACACTCGCAGATACAGAATTTTTATGATACACACTAGAAAACTACAACATTGCACTACATGGAGGAGTTTGATCAAAAACATTCCAATGCAACTGCTTCAAAAATTCTTGGATGCAGTCTAGCGGTGTACAGGCAAGCATTATTGTGAACCAACACCACACCAGGAGTGGTGCCATAGAAAATCTCTCCAAATGTGAAGTGGCCAAAGGAGTACTGCTAGTGAAGTTCATGGAGCGTGGTTCGACCATCAGTTCAGAAGTCTACTATGAAATGTTACAAAAACTCAGATGAGCCATCCGTAACAAGCGTCAGGCCATCCTGACTTCTGGTGTGATGTTGGTTCACAATAATGCTTGCCCGCACACCGCTAGATGCACCCAAGAAATTTTTAAAAAGCAGTTGCATTGGGATGTTTTTGATCACCCCCGCATAGCCCAGATTTAGCGCTAAGCAACTACTACTAAGGAATTTCAAACCTTGTAAGATGTTATGACAAGTGCCTCGATTTGAATGGGCAATTATGTCAAAAAGTAATGTAATGTTGTAGTTTTCTAATGTGTATAATAAAAGTTCTGTATCTGTGAATGTCTGTCATGGATAACCAAATGGAGGTATATTTCCAAATTAACCTCATATTTTGTAACCTGAACCCCACTTAGGCATGGTGTTAAATTTCATTATGGAAAAGCAGTGTTTAATATGCACATCAAGAAGAGGGTAGTTTTGCATTAAAAAAAAGACCGGACCAAACTTTTAGAAACAAAGCGCAACTATAATGTTATTTATATGAGAGTAGCAAAGTTCATTTTTAAAAAAAAACTCTGGGTAGGTATTGCTTTTAATTTAAGAAAATAAGAGGCTCATGCCCTCATTTCCCATTTGCAGCTGGGCTTCAATCCTGTGTACACCTCTAGTTACTTTACTAGATATAATACAAATGTACACAATAGAAAAACATGAGACTTATTCTAGTTATTTTCTTTTTAATGGAACCCAGTATTGATGCTGGAAATTTCATATTTATTTTTTTTACCTCTTTGGAATTTGTGGTATCCTTTGCTGCCCAATTGTCCTCTTTTGTTTCCTGTAGAGTCCATGGAAAGTTTCACAAGTCTTTCTTTTTCATGTTGCTTACAGATCATTCATTTCTGCAGCCAGTTGGATCATTCACGGTAAAAGATTCAATTTGGAATAGTAATAATCAAACCCATCTTGAAGTTGCATTGGCCTGCACTGGGAAATACTGAGTGAATGTATTCATGAATACTTTCTAAGAATTTCTAAGAATACCACATCCGCTATATTGATATTGTAGGGATCCTCTTCTCCTTCCTCCTAAAGCAGGGGTTCTCAACCTTGGCAACTTTAAGACTTGTGGACTTCAACTCCCAGAATTCCTCAGCCAGCTTTGCTGGCTGAGGAATTCTGGAAATTGAAGTCCACAAGTCTTAAAGTTGTCAAGGTTGAGAACCCCTGTCCTAAAGGATAACTCAGAGTGCTGCATTTCGCAAAGTCATCTTTGTCCATTTGTGTGAACAGAAAGGCCTCTCAATGAAAATGATTTTCTATGTCATTAATGAAATTGATCACATTTAGTAGCTTACCCCCTTCTTTCTTATTTCCCAAGGACTCTCGATGTTAAACAAAAATATCAGCCAACAGATTCCACTAACATCTCCAATCCTACTTATGGTACCCAATAAAAACAGTAGAACTGTTTCACAGGCAATGAAGGAGTTAAACTTTCCTTCTTACTCCAAGCAAACTGACAATCAAGGCAAATGAGGATAAAGTCAAGGACATTCAGGGAGGAATTATTGGAACCAACTCTGGAAAATGAAGCTGGCAAACAGAGGCCCTCTCTGCATCCACTATCCTTTCTCAGAAATCCTGTGGGGATTTCTGCTGGGAATACCTATCAGAGCGGTGCTGTGTTTCCTCCAGTGGATTATGCCTCAGCCACTCACCATCACTGCTCCATTTCAGCTAATTGTCTCATATGTTGCCATTTGTTATCCTCTTAATGAGAAACACAACTTTCCTGCACAACCACCAACGCAAGGACCTGGCAGGCCAGGGAATCCTGAAGATCAGCAGATCAGGTCTGTAAAACAGCAGTTTGTTCCGAACTGAAATTACACAGAGAAGGTATATGACTCCAAACAGTATCAAACTCAAGTTAGTTTGAAAACAACCATACCCACCCCAGTAAAAAAGAAACAGACTAAAAAGAAAAAAGAAAGAAACAGCATTGTCATTAAGGCAAATATTGGTTGCCACGAAGTATCGCCATCTTGGTTCAGATGTTTCCTGTGGTATTGGCTGGCATTTAATTTCAGATGTTTTTCATTCCATTCTTAAGCCTGATTCAAAGCTTCAGCCATTGATAAGCAGAATATGATATCTATATATTATTAAAACTCTTGATGTCGTGACTTTTAACTGAATGAAGCAGTGTATCATAGGGCAAAAGTTTCTGAACCAAGGCACCTCAAATGGGCTAACTTACAGAATGTGTCCAAAATACAGGACCTAGGATTTCTGAGGGAACGAAATTTGGGGAAATTGTGGTTGCTTCAGTGCTATGGCTGCTGCTGCGCTGCTGTCATGTGGTCTTCATTTTCAACGTTCCATGAGAGTTTCCCAGCCAGTCTTGCAATCCCTTGGTCCCACATCAACCCAGTTTATTTGCCTACTGAGACAAGAGGGAGAGACAGTGGAAGGAAGGTTAGTTTCCTATGCTGCCTTCAATTCCCACAAGGAAACTCAATGGGGAAACTGGCAAGACGCTGCTCCCGCTCCCACTGCTTTTTTCAGTAGTTTTATTTCTCTATTTAGATAAGGAAATATTACTGAAATAATGATCCCAATGAGGCATGGGTGTCTAGTGTAAAATAAAGTTTTAAAAAAATCACAGCTTTGGGGAATAAATCCACTTGAAACTACCAAATGTATTGGAGCTTAGGACAATTCTATTATTCTAATATTAAGCCAATTTATTTACAGGATTCAAGTGGGTATTGTTCCTATAACCCATGATTTATGGCTTTGCATATACATTTATGGCATTCATCATTTTTGCTTATCATTGAAGCCCCAAGTCAGTATATGCTGCATAGAAAGTAAAAAAATGTATCCCCTTATTATATAGTATGTATTGCAGGATAAACACAATAAGCAATTTGAGCCGCCCTGAGTTCTCCGGAATAGGGCGGCATAGAAATTAAATTAATAATAATAATAATAATAATTTGTGCCCTGCTTATCATTCTGCAGCAAGGAGAATCACAATGCTAGAGTGAATTTAATATTAATAGTTATAATCACTGTAGTGTTTTCCTTTGAGGGAGGAATAACTCCACTTTCTCTTTCCCCATTTATTTTGATTTTTTGTTGTTTAAACGTTTTCCTTGGTGCCTTATAAAATCATGAGATTCTTACAATTTAACCAGTTTCAAATTAATATGTTTTCCCAGTGCTCAGTTGCACTTTTTTCCCAATAGGATGTGGCCAAGGGAACAAGGGAACTGTTTGAATATGTTCTGTAATAAAACATATGCTTAAATTTTCTTTCTTGCACACAAGTATCTATTTTTCCACCCTTATTTTATGAAATTGCTATGAATTTTAACTTTCTAGCAAATGTGGAATTTTGACCCAAGTTCAGGTAACGTTAGTTAAATGGGCTAGAAAAGAACCTGATGCTTGGCAAAAAAAAAAAAATTGAAGACAATAAAAGAAAGACGAGATAGCTAGAATTGATGACAAATACGTGCACTTACAAGAACTCAAAAAAGCAGTGATTCAGAAAACAGTTCTTCTGAAATGATGTCCATTGGGTTATGAAGAATCAGAAACAATCAAACAACAAACTGATTATGTCCCACTAATTTCACTAGTCATAGTTCCTGGATTTTTAGAACTTCAAAAGAAAGTGAGTCAGTTAAATATGAGTATCTCACTGTCAGTTGTGATCTTATAACATTTCTAATCAGGGAAAGTAAAGTAATATTTGAGCAATACATTTCCTGAGACTGA
Source organism: Bothrops alternatus (assembly GCA_034064705.1). Taxonomy (NCBI): domain Eukaryota; kingdom Metazoa; phylum Chordata; class Lepidosauria; order Squamata; family Viperidae; genus Bothrops; species Bothrops alternatus. Next base: position 14,577,852 of record JARGCV010000003.1, on the reverse strand, counting down.
TTACTTTAGGCCATCTTTTCCATTTTTAAAAGGCCAGTTATTTGTCTGTTGTAAATACAGTGCAGTGATTAATAACATCAGATAAGGACAATCCATCTAAACCCTTCACAGCAATTCAGCCAGACTTTAGCACAGGATCAAAGTTGGAATCAATCAGTCTGCATTGACTTGGAACTCTTGAGCTCAGGTTTCTACTCAAGATCAAACAACCAATCCGTGAACAAGACCAGCACTCCATTTGAGTTCAAGAGGCAGCTCCTTGGAAACGAAAGTCTACATGTGAGGAACTCAGCATGCATTAATGATTTTGCAACCAGACCAGTTTTAATGAATATTGTAGCGGTTGATATAAAGCCCTATATGCTAGAACTGCAAGAAGCGGGGTCTACTCATGAATGTATTTATGTGGAGAGAGACAGCAAGTGGGATTAATAAGGCCAACTTACCCAATGGGTGCAAAGTTAGGAAAGAATTAAGCTTGTTCACGTGTTGTAAGAGATCAAAGAGCACCGGTCACAGACCCCATAAATAATTTATCTGTAACTGAAACAAAGTAACTTTCCCCCTTTAAGATATTTTTTTTCTTTTTAGAACATAATTTGTCATAATATGATAGCAACTGAGAATATATAAATTCCAGGGCTGCCTGAAATAAAACTACATCTATTCGTATGACTCATGGTTGGCCTAAGACAGCATACTGGGGATGTAGCCTAGTTGATCTGCCTTCCTAGTTTCAAGCCATGCATCAAGGGCCACACCAAAATTGAAGATGAGATTGTGGTGATTTCTGAGATTGGGACAACTGCAAGACATACTGCCCACAGGTGACTAGTTATAAATGACTTTGTGTGGACTTGGATCACAAGAACAAGCTGGAGCCATTGCTAAGCTCTTGGATGTAATATTGAGATTGGTGTTGAAATTCCTGAGAGTTCCAGTCTTAGGGGACAACAACATTCACACCCCAGGGGAATTGGAAAAGACTGGACAATCTAAGAAGAGATTAGACAGGTGTTTGTCAGAAATAGTATAGTGCTTCCTGCCTGAGCAGGGGGCTGGACTAGAAGACCTCCAACTCTTGTTATTCTGTTATCCTGAATCTTCATGTCACAATGTACTGAGTTCATGGCTCCCATAGCATTCATTGGCTTTTAAGTTAATAGCACAAAACACATACATCTCATCTGGTCCTTTGTCTGCAGACTATTCTGATATGAAAGACTAACATCTATTCTTTGCTTTGATCTTCCTTGTTAGGCTGCACATCACAGATGCCCTGCCCTCGGTGAGTGGAATTGGACTCTTAAGTTGTTCTACCCAGATACAATGGGAGCCAAAGGTGACCTAGAGAAGGATATATCCTAATTGGCACCCAGTTCAATTGTGTCGATTCCCATAGTAGAGAGACAACCAGAGCACTGGATGAGAGTGTTTTTGTAGGGTCTTTGCCCAAACACTCCTAGTTTACCAATGTGCTAAAAGAAGATGAAGTGATTGGAAGAAAAGCCTATATTTGTGAAAAGATTTGACTATTTTAGTAAACTGTTACTAAACCCGGCAGTATTAAATATGTGCCTACCTGGTAGTGGCAGGAGCAACAAAGTGCCTTTTTGTGTGTCTGCCTATTGCATTTGCATAATTCCCATCTAGCAATCCTGCTCAGAATTACCTGGACCATTTTTGAGAAAAATGGCCAAGACAAAGTATCTGCTGGCATATCGGATGTGTGGATTTCTTTATGCATTAAGGTGTTTCTATCCACTCCTACATTGTTTGGGCAGAGTCCACAATGGTGAGCAAGACAGCGTTTTGTAAGGTTACCACCAGATAGGATTCTCTTTGATGTGAACATCGCCACTGGTGTGCTTCATTCATACTCCTTCAATTGCCGAATCCAGGAGATTGTCAATGCTTCTTTGAGAGAGGAGCTAATGTTGCTGGAATGGGACAACTGCCATGGCCAAGTCGCCACAGTCAACGCACCGCAGGACAACACACCATGGACAATCCACCACAGGACAACTTGCTGCGGAACAATTCAACAATTCAATTCATTTAAAATAATTTTCTTAAAAAATAATTTTTGTCATTCACATTTCAATTTGTCCCTCATTTTGCACCCTTTCTGTAATGATTCTATTCCACCATTTCTTCAATATTAGTGTAACTCTTCTCCCAAGGCAGTGTCGGCTGGAATGCAGTGTCGGCTGATAATGATTCAGTCGAGATGACAGGGACTCGTCTTGATCCTGTTGTGTGGGAGGACTTTGACCCTGTGGCACCCGATGAAGTGGACAAGGCCATTGGAGCTGTGAGTTCCGCCACCTGTTTATTGGACCCGTGCCCCTCCTGGCTGGTTTAAGCCAGCAGGGAGGTGACGCGGGGCTGGGTTCAGGAGATTGTCAACGCTTCTTTGAGGGAGGGGTCCTTTCCGGCTCCCTGCAAGGAGGCAATTGTGCGCCCCCTCCTCAAGAAGCCTTCCCTGGACCCAGCTGTATTAAACAACTACCGTCCTGTCTCCAATCTTCCCTTTATAGGGAAGGTTGTTGAGAAGGTGGTGTCACTCCAGCTCCAACGGTCCTTGGATGAGGCTGATTATCTGGGCCCTCAACAGTCAGGATTCAGGCTCGGCTACTCCACGGAAACTGCTTTGGTCGCGCTGACGGATGATCTCTGGCGGGCCCGGGATAAGGGATTTTCCACTATCCTGGTGCTACTTGACCTCTCAGCGGCTTTCGATACCATTGACCATGGTATCCTTCTGCATCGACTGGAGGGGTTGGGGGTTGGAGGCACTGTTTTGCAGTGGTTCACCTCCTACCTCACTGGTCGGTCGCAGTCGGTGTTGGCGGGGGGTCAGAGGTCGACCCCTAGGTTCCTCCCTTGTGGGGTCCCTCAGGGATCGGTCCTCTCCCCTCTGCTGTTTAATATCTACATGAAACCGCTGGGTGAGATCATCCGACAACACGGGGTGAGATATCATCAGTATGCTGATGATACCCAGCTTTACATCTCCACCCCGTGTCATTTCAGTGAAGCAGCGGAAGTGATGTGCCGATGTCTGGAGGCTGTTAGGGTTTGGATGGGTGCCAACAGGCTCAAGCTCAACCCCGACAAGACGGAGTGGCTATGGGTTCTGCCTCCCAAGGATAATTCAATCTATCCGTCCATCAGCCTGGGGGGGGAGCTTTTGACCCCCTCGGAGAAGGTCCGCAACTTGGGCGTCCTCCTCGATCCACAGCTAAATTTGGAACATCATTTTTCGGCTGTGGCGAGGAGGACATTTGCCCAGGTTCGCCTGGTGCACCAGTTGAGGCCCTATTTGGACCGGGAGTCTCTTCTCACAGTCACTCATGCCCTTATCACCTCGAGGCTCGACTACTGCAATGCTCTCTACATGGGGCTACCTTTGAAAAATGTTCGGAGACTTCAGGTAATGCAGAATGCAGCCGCGCGAGCAGTGTTGGGCTTGCCCAGAAATGCCCACATTTCGGCATCACTCCGCGAGCTGCATTGGCTGCCAATTGGTCTCCGAACCCAATTCAAAGTGTTGGTTATGACCTATAAAGCCCTACATGGCATCGGACCAGGTTACTTACGGGACCGTCTGCTGCCCCATGAATCCCAGCGGCCAGTTAGGGCCCACAGAGTCGGCCTTCTCCAGGTCCCATCAGCCAGACAGTGTCGCCTGGCAGGGCCTATGGGAAGTGCCTTCTCTGTTGCGGCCCCAGCCCTCTGGAACCAACTTCCCACGGAGATCCGTGTCGCCCCCACCCTCTCCGCCTTTCGTAAATTACTCAAAACACACCTCTGCCGGCAGGCCTGGGGTAGTTAACATCTTGGCCCAAGCCAGTGTATGTCTGTGTGTATGCTGAATGATTGGGGTTTTTTTAAAAAAAATTAAGAGGTTTTATATTTATATGTATTTTTATGTTGATTTCTACTGTGTTGTGAGCCGCCCTGAGTTCTCCGGAATAGGGCGGCATAGAAATCGAATAAATAAATAAATAAATAAATAAATAAATAAATAAATAAATAAATAAATAAATAAATAAATAAATAAGGCAAGTTGTCCCACAATGAGTTGACCACAGCTGCAGTGAGTTGTCCTAGACCCTAGTTTTGCTTGCCTTGAAGGAGACGGCGCTACATCCTCTTTTGAAGACGTACCTGGACCAAGCCATTGGAGCCTCTGTCCAATCTTCCCCTTTTATTTGATGGCATTTGGAGGCCATTGTACTTTCAATGGACTCTGGGCAACAGAATTACAATACATTAAGAAAAAAACCCAAATGTAATAATAATAATAAAACCCATTATGTTCCCCCACTCAGCTTAGACCCAAAGAGAATGAATTATATCCATATACACTTCTTTATGAAAAGCCACGGGGAGGCTACTCCTGGGAAGGTTGGCAGCATTGCCTATAGCCCATGTATGTCAAAAGAAGTGGGGTGAGGATTCTCAGCAGATTTGTTGAGATGATTGAACTAGGCAGGCAGTTTCTGTTCTGCTGAGGCAATTCCTAATGTAACCTGACACTATGCAGTGTAGGTTTAAAAGTAACCAGCATCACTTTGAATTGGTTCCAGAAGTTCCCTGGTAAAGCAGTTTCAAAATAGGTATTTTTTTGCAATAGCTGGGGGTTTTACCTCTGTGTCATACACTTATTGTAGTTTCTGAGTTATATTCAACAGCAGCCCAACACAGAGCATGTTGCAATTTTATATCAATTTGCTCTTTTATATCATTTTACTCTCAATTTACTTTATAAAACCAAGAATTTTGCTTTTTACAATGCCGACAATTGTACAATTGGGCAGTTAACAAATGTAGTAAGTAAATATATAAATAGAATTGACTGCAGCATGATTTACAAATATTATTTTTCAAAACAAAACAAGTGCACACAAACATTGAGAAATATGGTTCCTGGATAACCTTTGTATTACAGTGGGGGAGGGGAACCTACAGTATAGAAACCAATATGAAATACTTTAGGTTCATTTCAAGGTGGAACATTCACTGAACTTTCCTATATCTGCAAATATACAAGTGTGTGTTCAGTTAATATTTCTGGAATCCAGGTGGACAGAGATAGATATTTCAGACCACGCCTCATTATTTTCTCATGGCACAGCTGCAAAGTTGGATTTGCAACTGAGTATATGTTCAACAAACAGCAATAACCAGCCACAGCTCTTAGACAGGTATACAAACATATACATTATTTTCACATTTTACACATATTTAAAATGTCGTAGATGTACATCAGGGGTGTCAAATTGCCGGCCGACGGGCCGGATGCGTCATCTGGAAGCTGCGTCCACCCCATTGCCGGCAATGGCAAAACTGTCCCAATACATTGCGCGACATCATCTGATGTTGCGGGTTTGACGTCTGATGTACATCATAGAAAAGCAGTGTGTTCTACTCATGTTATGGTCTACAATTCTCATACACCCTTGCCATCTGCTGTGTGACTATGGTAGAAGATAGAATTCAAAACACTTAAAACTGCACTGTGATCCTTCCCCCCCCCTTGTCATGTACCTTTAAAAGTGTCTTATGCAAGTTCCAGAGAAGAAATGGGGAACTGAAGATTCTGACCGCAAGGGAATCAAGCACCAGCAAATAGACCGGCTTTTTGTAATTTCTTTCTGGACAAGGAAAGGACTTGAGACTGCCCACAAGTGCTCCAGATATTTGTTCCTTGTGAGAAATTTGCAAGATCTCTGGCAAGTTTAGACCTCTGGAAGACTTCCTGTACAAATTTAATAATTTCTTAAAATTCCTTTTTTGCAATAAACAGCAAAAAGGTGATTAGAGCTTTGGAAAGTTACAAATTGACTAAAGGTACAGATGGATTCTAAATAAGATTTTGGAATTAATTATAAGAAACCCTTCAATGATAAAATGTTTTTGTTTTGAAATCTCTTTAAAAACTAGGATAGGATGAGACTTTGAAGTTGGACACTAAAGGAAACCGGAAGGAACTAAATATTACAATTAAGGGAGAACACCACTTAAATATGATTAATACAGAATGAAGCAAAATATTTTAACATTGGACATACTCAAATATATTTTTGAACAATGGATATATATATATATATATACATGTATATGTATAATATATGTATAATATATATTATACACACACAAACACATTTGTAAAAGGGGAGGAGCATTGATTAGTTTTTTCTTTTCTTTCAGCACTCAGCCAGAGTGGATCCTACACGTTAAATGTTAAATTTAATTGATCACATTTTCCTCCTTTTTTGTATACTATTTTTTTTCTTTTTTGTGTGTGGTTAGAGTTGAATATAAGTTTTTGTTTTGTTACATTTTGTTTGTTTATTTTACCATTCTGTATTTTATTCTCTACGACAAAACAATACATTTATTTTTTTTAAAAAGAACAATTTACCAACTGGAATTTGCTCCAAATGTTGCTGTTCCATTTATATTCCCGAAAGTAGAAACTGCAGATACAATTGAATGCTCAATTAGTATCCTCAAAGAAATATATAAACCACCATGGTAAAGGTCAGGTGGAAGGAAAATTTGGGGTAATCCTATACTGGCATAATTATCCTGCTGAAAACACAGAGCAATCAACAAGAGAAGGCACACTGATCATACATACCGAACATTTCCAAGTTGTAGAAAATTGGACCAGTAATATGCTGTTCCCTGCTAATCCAAATGTTGGATAAAATAGTAATCACGACAAATTGCAAGCCAAATAATTAACCATGATGCAACTGAACAAAGTCTGAGCCAACTTTTCCCTTCTTTAGAAATAATCTGCACAACTAATTGTATGGGAAATTGTTCCTGCTAACATTGACAAAACACATTGAAGAAAATTTTTTTTGGCAAGGAATAGATAAAACGAAATCAACTATGCAGCTCTGAGCACACAGAAACAACAGGGGACAAAGAGTCAAGGGCAATCAGAGCTTCAGCTTTAAACACTGGAAGCAATTAATAGAATCAGATTTAAAATAAGAGGTATCCATACTGTACTTTCATAGCTGAGGAACAGGAGAGTTTTTAAAGGAACTCTTACCTGCATTCTTAGGAAGAAAATGTAAAGATGTTTACAGCCATCAAGGTCACCCAGAATATAAATTATACATGTTGAGAATATAAATTATACATGTTGAGATATTAATAATATTTCATAGCAGAGTAAAAACCCTCCTCACATGTTGAATTAGTTACTGAAGAATGCGGACAAGCAAAAGAAACCAACTTTGCATTGGTTGCCCCAAAGAAGCTTGCTCCCATGGCAGAAACATAATTAAAGAATTTGCATAAACATTTTAGAAGACAGAGGAATAATAGAGACAACTTCTACTCAGAAGAGAGGCAAAATTAGGCCTCCTCAAAACATGTACTGCAGAAGAAATGTCCTGACATTCCAATCAATACAATACATGTCATGTCAAATTTACAATAATAAAAGTAATTTAGAAGTCCAGTATGACAGGAGACAATTTGCTTTATGCATTCCCTGAGCATTTGAATCAGCAATGCTGTGGCTGCCAACCCCAAATTTTGTATTCTATCTGTATTCTCATGGCAGTAAGAATATTTTACCAGGATGCTCTAGATCAGGGGTAGGGAAGTATGGCCCTTTTATAACGTGTGGATTTCAGCTCCCTGAATTCCTAAGCTAGCATAGTGGCTTAAGAATTCTGGGAATTGAAGTCCACACGACATAAAAGGGCCATACTGCATTGTATGATTTTTTAAATAATTTATATATTAAAAATTATATATTTTTCCTCTTTTAGACTTAAGTGATAGGGTGAAGAAATTTCCCAGCTTGTCAGTAGAATCTGCAGCTGAGGAGACCACATGAGTAGTAATTACAGACTGACTGGTTACTAAAAACTCAAACAGGCCTTGCAGAAATATGTTAACAATCCACACTGCACCTAATTGAAATATCACAATGATGATGCAAAAGGAATTAATTCCTACTGCAGATATACATCAGCTATCTTAGATTAGAGAATATTTTTATTATGATTTAAACAACAAGCAAATAGCTATTCTTAATTTTCCCTGTTAATAGTTTTTCAGTTAAATAGCTTTTAGCCCAGGGAAGAAAGATTTCAAATTTCATCGTTCAGGGAGGGCTCTTATGCTTTCAAATTGACAGGAAAGTTGTTTTTATTTTGTGACACAAGATACAAACTTTTGAAATGCAATGGTGTCACACTCTCTCTCATTCCCTGATGTATGTTCTTTATGTTTACTTCAGCATCAACTGCTTACAAGATGGATATTCATTATCTTGTGATAAAGAGTTATGCACATCAAGATGTACCTTCTTTCAGAAGATAATAAATTGCTTTCTGTGAATCATCAGTATATTGCACAATTACACAATCCGAATTACATGGTTCCCTTCAAAAAATAAACGTTAGAACTCAACCCAGTATTTTTTTTTTTATCAAGAGCTCCAAAGGACAAAATGCATTTTTATGTATTCCTAATTTAGTGATTGATCAACTGAAAACTGTCCCAACATGCTAAGGAAAGCAGGATGAAATATCAAAATACCCAAGAATGTAATAGTCATTCTGTATACCTAAAATGCAGTCTAATCTGAAGGTATTCTATTATTCAATCTTATGTTCAGCAGAAATAATGGAAAACATGAAATGTGTTCATTTACTAACAACCAGATACCTTAATGTAAGAAAAATAAGAATTGCTGCTTTATTCAACTTCAATTATCTTGTAATGTTAAAAATGACCCCAACAACAATACACATTTTCTTTTTCTTTTTTTAACCAAGTAAAAAAGAATTAATGCTTATAATGTATTTGAAAAGGTGCTAAAGCAGGCCTTGCACACCAGCCAAAGAGGCTGGCATCTGGGCAGAAATCTAGAAAGCAGTCTGAAAATGGACCAACAACAGCCCTTAGAGAAGCAGCATTTTTTTGCTCTGTGATCAAAAACTCTGCATTGTGTATATTCCTATGCATGCAATCTTTATAGAGCAAACAAACATTTCAGTTTGACCAATGCAGCAATTCACCTCCAGTGCTTCTTTTTGCATTGAATTTTACGCTCCGTTGAAAAGCTTTTCAGGAACAAAGCATTAATTCTTGTGACCTCTCTCTATAATACTCCCTGGCATGATTCTTTCAGTCCCTAAGATTTTTTTCTAGCATCAGCTGCTGCCTGGGGTGCTGGATTCCAATTTCCAACTTCACTCATGGCTGGCCTTCACAAGCTTCCAATGTTAGGAAAGCTCTTCAGCTTTTCAGGAAAGTCATCTTTGTACAAGACTGGATCCGCCCGGTGCTCCACCACTTTCAGGGGCATGGTCCCAAAGACAGAGGCAAACTTATTAATGCATTCGGACCTGAGGGGGGGGGAAAAAGGGAATGCTTATAAACAAATCGCTCCACTGTATGTTTATTTAACAACCTATTACAGCTCCCCCTTTCATGTCCTCCCCAATTATTTAAAGTTTAATTAAATAGGAGCAAAGCAAATATGAAACAAATACGATGAGGTTAAGGCAGGGGTTCTCAACCTTGGCAACTTTAAGACTTGTGGACTTCAACTCCCAGAATTCCTCAGCCAGCTTTGCTGGCTGAGGAATTCTGGGAGTTGAAGTCCACAAGTCTTAAAGTTGCCAAGGTTGAGAACCCCTGGGTTAAGGCATTGCAAATGCAATAAAGGTAGCACCTAAAAGATTAATGTTATTGTGATGCCTTTCTACTATTAGAAGTAGGAAATAGGACAAAGATCCTCTCATGCTGGAAAGATACGAATCTCTAGGACTGATGTATGTAATCAAGGCAAAGAGCTGCTGTCAACTGCTCATGTATGCAGAGTGGTCAAAGTTATATTAACCCCTCTCTAGCAGAATTCCAAACATTCCTAAACAGTTGCACATGCTGCAAACTACAGTGGGTTAATTGCCAAAATATCTCTTAAACAGTCACTGCCAGGTCACTATATAGGGCTTGCAAAAATACAAAAATATATCTACTGGCATTTACTTCCTTTCTGTTAAGGTATCTACGTTGATGATTGTGCTTGAAAACTTAAATTACATTTCTTTAAGAACTAAAACCTAAAACAGACTAGTTTACTTTCGTTGTCCAAACTCAATGAAATGAGTTTTTTTTATTTAAAAACGTGTAAGCGGTCGCATTTTTTAAAAAGCATATTGGATTCTTATTCACCCTACCCATTATTTCACATCTCTCTTTAAGGCTATTGGGTGACTGAAATAAGAGAATACATACCGCGTTTCCCTGAAAATAAGCCCCATCCCCCCAAAAAGACCTACCTGATTGTAATATAATATAATATAATATAATATAATATAATATAATATAATATAATATAATATAATATAATATAATATAATATAATATAATATAATATAATATAATATAATATAATATAATATAATATAATATAATATAATATAATATAATATAATACAATAATATAATACAATAATATAATACAATAATATAATACAATAATATAATACAATATAATATAATATAATATAATATAATATAATATAATATAATATAATATAATATAATATAATATAATATAATATAATATAATATAATATAATATAATATATCTACCCCCAAAATAAGCCCTCATTAGCACCCTGCCCACTCCGTCCCACCTTGCTGCCACAATGGGGCAGGAGGCAGTGCAGCACATCACGCTGCTGCCGCCACAAGGCAAGGCAGGTGGGGGAGGAGGTGGAGCTGCTCCATGCGCCCCACACTCGCTTCCTTCAGGCCCTCCCCAGCCAGGCCATTCCTTGCTCAGCGACCTTCCCTTTCACTCCCCTCCCAAGACGGACTGCCATTTTTGGAAGATGGGCAGGATAGGCCCGGTCCCCGTCCGCCGTTTTGGAGCCAGGGGGGAATGAAGGTGAAAGGCTCTGCTGCCGCTGTGCGCTGCTGGAGGGGCTTTCTTCACATTTTGCCCCACAGATTACATTCCCAGCGGCAGCTGCTGCCTCCTTCTCCTCCGCTAACTCTCCTGTGGCTTGTGCTGGGACCGGGCGGCACAAGCCTCCCCCGCTGCCTCCCTCCACCAGCCCTCTGTCGCCGCCACTGGAGAGAATGGGGAGCAGAGCAGCACTGCACAGCGATGCAGAACAGAGCAGAGCACTTGCTTTCTGCCCTGCATCACTCTGCGTCTCCCTTCTCCCTTCTGGAAATGGCAGCCCCGTTTCCTGCCGATTCTCCTCCTGAAAGCAAAAAAATTCAACACTAACCTGCTTTCCAGCTCTGGCGCATTTCTCTCCTGGTGCAGGGAAACGGAGTTTGTGGAACTAAAAAAACTTTAGTCGGACCTTCCAACTTCTCACAAAAAAAAAAATCTCATGAGAAGTTGGAAGGACTGACTGAACTGTTACTGTTTTTCTTGAATATATGAACTGAAAATTACTCTTCGTATTTGTCCTTGTCTATGATGACAAACACCTGTCCATTAAGGCTTGCTGAAACTGCCTGAAAAGGCTTAAATCAAAAATTGTTTCAAAACAATTTAATCCTGTTTCAAAAAGCAGTAATATCCAAACTGAGAAATCATAAACTACATGCAGTTATTATGTTAGGATTATAGGCATTCACATATTTTACCTGAAATATTATTCAGATAATATTATGATGCATGTATACCTTTATACATTATACATTTTACCAGTTCTCTCACTCCAATAAGGTTTTTTTTTACATAGATCAATGGATTTAGCTAACATGTGGACACGATTAGATAATCTTTTAGAGGATAATATGACAATACATTAAGCATTGGAAATGAGAAAAGAAGAGGATGAGACACTCACCTTTCTACCATGTGTGTCTGATCTAAGGATAACCCATCGATGGCTGTGCATTCTGGACATTTGAACTTCTTTCTGGGTGTCACCTATATAAAGGCAATATAACCTTAGACTTAACAGTCAGACATTAATCTTGCTACTAAAAAAATGCAATTTTTGAAATGCAACCTATGCGGTAAATGAAAATCAAATACTTGAATATGGAGGGGGAAGAAATACATCCATACCATTTACTTCCATCTGCCTTAGCTGACTGCAAAGTTCAAAGTAGCCCAATTTTTTTTAAAAAAATTAGTCCTGACGGGTTTTGCCTGCTGTAAGTGGAAAGTAGCAGTGATGACAACTTCTTAATTCCTGTTTAATGACTGTTTTCTCACTGCCAAGGTTCCTGTATAAACACCATTTGTTCTTATAGCCATAAAAGTGATGAAATATAGCTTCCCATACTTCACTGTAACCTTAATCCAACAGACACACTTCACTCATTTAACAGCTGATTGGCAAACTCTGAGAGGCTCTCCAACTGTACAACTTAGCAGTGCACTAGCACAGTTTGGATCTCTCACAACAAACACACAAGCTTTATCTTTTAAGGCTTTTCTCAGAAACATAACCACTGGTCCCGGCAAAAGTTGATGGCAGGCAGGAAAACAGACCTTGCTAACTGAAGAAATGCCTTGAGACCTCTAAATCTCATTCCAAGTTGTCACATTTAAAAATGAACTGAAAGTAAGATTCTAGGCCAAAAATGTTATTGAAGCATATCAGGAAATTCGTTCAGGGATAAAAGTTCATATAAAGACTGATCTTGCAATTAATGTTTTTGCAGTGAACAGTCTAATAAATCAGCTTTTGCAGCTGGGGTAGACAGGGATGGATTGTTCGCTCCCATCCTCACCTTATTTATTTATTTATTTATTTAAAATGGCTTAGTTTTCTGCAGTTACTAAGAAAACCGAATTCTGCAACTATCTGGTCATAATGGCCACAGGCAATAGAGTATATTCATAAGCAAAAAATGTATGGATGTGGGGAATCGAGTCTTTTACAAATAGATGGGATTATCTTCAAAATAAATGAGAAATGAGAAAAGAGGCACAGAGCTCTATTAAGCTCATATAATCATGAAATCTATGACTCTGCTACATCAGGGGTCCCCAACCCCTGGGCCACAGCCTATTTGGAATTGGGCCACATGAGTGGCTAGCCAGAGCAACTTACACGAGTGGTAGGGTGGTGGGCAATCGCATGTGTGCACGGCATCCCGCCACTCACACAAGTTGAGCTATATGTGTGCACCGGCCCACCACTCACGCAAGGGCTGTATTTGCACACACGTGTGTGCTGGCCCACCACTTGTGCAGCCCAGTTTTCCTCTCCCCCCACAATCAGGCCACCAAGCCACAAAGGTTGGAGACCACTGTGCTACATGATAGATCCTGAAGAACAATTGAATAAAATCTCACCTTAATAACTGCTTTCCCAGTTACGTTGGCCACTAGAAAATTCATGGCAATATCTTCACAATTCATATGCGCATCCACCCAGTTTTTGATGTCCCCAGGCATTTTATACGTGTATAAGTAATTAAAATACTGAAGAAGGAGAAAATAGCATAGAAAGGAAAATGTTTAGTTTTTATATGAACAGCATTGAAGCACCAATCAAACTTTATGTGAAATGAGTATCTAATGTGCTAGTTTATCTAAAACATATTTTTAATGTTTAGACCACACCCTGTTAGGTGCAGTTCTGTAATTCCATTGAGTAGTATAGTAACATCACTGAGGTATATAATATCAAAGAATCAAACCAAATGAGGATAATGTTTTAAATGGTAAGAAAACAATTAGACACATATTCCAAAGACACAGATCCCTTTTACCAAAAAGCCGCTCTCTGACTGAAAAGAGCAAGTATAATTTGTTTTTTTAATTTAACCAGTATATTATGCAACTTAGAATTTTCTCATTTATTAGTTTAGAGAAGATACCACCAAATTCATCAATTTGTTGTTAAAAATTGCTAAATAATTCCTCTCTCAGCAAATCGGCTTTGAAATGTATAAATAACTACAAATAGTTTTTAAAAACTCTTCCTGAGAATTGTAATAGGATGAGAGAAAAGAGACCCTCAAGTCATAATATTAGCCCCATTTTGAAGTGCTGAATTTGAGCTACTTTAAATGTAGCCTCCCCTAAGCTACCTTCCAAGTGGATTCTAAAATTTTCAGAAGTATTTCTAATAACATACGTGTTTCCCCGAAAGTAAGACAGTGTCTTACTTTCTTTTTTATCCCCAAAACCCCACTACGTCTTACTTTTGGGGTACGGTTTATATTGGAAAATTGTCGAATTCCCAGCCCTTCTTCCCTTCCAAGAACATCAGTTCTCCCTCTGGTTTTTCCATTCGGAGCTGCCCGGCAGCGGCGCAAAGCTCTGGATTCCGCTCCCCCCCGCCACGCTCCGCTCTTGCAGCGCCTTTTTGGCTAAGCGGCGGGGCAAACTCTTTCCAAACGCTCGCATCCGCATCTTGCCGCCGTCCCCGCGGACGTCCGGGCAGCAGAGCGCGCGGGACCGACGTGGGTCTGGGGCGGCGCGCAGGCATGCTCTGGGCTGGCGGCGGCGGCGGCAGCGGGGAAGGGAGGGGAGCGCCGGCCGCTCTTGCAGCGCCTTTTCGGCTAAGCGGCGGGGCAAGCGAGGCAACTCTTTCCAAATGCTCGCATCGGCGCAATGTACCTGTGGCGATTCCCCGGCGGGCCCTGGGCTAACGGGGCTGGCGGCCACGCGAGCTCTTTGCTCCGGCCTTTTCGCGGGGCAGGAAAGCGGGGCGAGCGCACTTTGGCGAGCGGCGCCCCGGAAGAAGGTCGGCTGAGGGAGGCGGGAAGGAGGCGGGGAAGCGGGGAGGCGGGGAACTCACCCCGCCGCAGGGGGACGAGGGGAGGCGCACCGGGAACCTCTCCTTGGCGCAGGGAGCTTCCTTCTGGCTGGGGCAGCAAGAGACCGGGAAGAAAACCCGCCCCTCCAGCTCGCTCACTCACTCACCCGCCGCTTCGCTCGCGCTCCCTTTTCCGGCGACCAACCTCCCTTTCTTTTAACTTTGCAATTGGAAAAAAAAAAGAAAAAAAGAAAGGGAGGTTGGTCGCCGGAAAAGGGAGCGCGAGCAAGCGGCGGGTGAGTGAGTGAGCGAGCTGGAGGGGCGGGTTTTCTTCCCGGTCTCTTGCTGCCCCAGCCAGAAGGAAGCTCCCTGCGCCAAGCAAGGAGAGGTTCCCGGTGCACCTCCCCTCGTCCCCCTGCGGCGGGGTGAGTGAGTGAGCGGCGGCGGCGGCGGCGGCGGTGCGGGGAAGGGAGGGGAGGGGAGTGGCGCAAAGCTCTGGATTCCGCTCCCCCCCGCCACGCCAGCCCCATCGCCTCCACTGGCTCCTTCCCCCGCGGCAGCGACGCCCGCTACTTCGCCCCGCCGCTTTCCATCGCGCTGGGCCGAGAGGGCGGCGGGGCTGTGCGGAGCAAGTGAGGGAGCCTCCTTCCCTCCGAGCTTGGCAGCAAGAAACCGGGAAGAAAACCCGCCCCTCCAGCTCGCTCACTCACTCACCCGCCGCTTCGCTCACGCTCCCTTTTCCGGCGACCAACCTCCCTTTCTTTTTTTTTTCCAATTGCAAAGTTAAAAGAAAAGGAGGTTGGTCGCCGGAAAAGGGAGCGCGAGCGAAGCGGCGGGTGAGTGAGTGAGCGAGCTGGAGGGGCGGGTTTTCTTCCCGGTTTCTTGCTGCCCCAGCCAGAAGGAAGCTCCCTGAGCCAAGCAAGGAGAGGTTCCCGGTGCGCCTCCCCTCGTCCCCCTGCGGCGGGGTGAGTGAGTGAGCGGCAGCGGCGGGGCGGGGAAGGGAGGGGAGCGGCACAAAGCTCTGGATTCCGCTCCCCCCCGCCACGCCCGCTACTTCGCCCCGCCGCTTCCCATCGCGCTGGGCCGAGAGGGCGGCGGGGCTGTGCGGCGGCTCTCCCTGCGCAGCCTGCTGGCCCGGCGCGCGGCTGGAGAGGCTCGGGGCTCGGCTTGCGCGGGGAGGTCCGGCTGCCCCCCTCGGCGTCTCTTCCCCAGCCCCGCCGTTTCCACCGGGTGTGCGTGTCCATCTTCCCTCCCCTCCGCCCCCGTGTTTCCCCGAAAGTAAGATATATGTCTTACTTTCGGGGTACGGTTCACATTAGCCGACCCCCTGACACCACCTGATACGTCTTACAATCGGGGGTGTCTTACTATCGGGGAAACTATATAAGGCATGTTTCTATCATTCAAAGGTAAGAAATGCCATCATGTGGAGATATAATAACTTTTGCTTTTACTAAAATACCCATAACAATGTAACTACTAAATTCAATATTATACTAGGATAATTTCTTCAAAGATCAAACATGTACATTTTAAGCATTAAATTCACTGCTTCTGCATCCAGATCAGCTAATAATAATTAAGAAACTACAGGTAGTCCTTATTTAGCAACTGCCCCATTTAGCAACTATTCACTATTATGACTGTGATAAAAAAAGTAACTTTACAGCCAATCCTTGCATTTACAAGCTTCACAGGTCTAGAAAGGAAAGGAAAGGTGAAGTAAGATCATAAGCATGGTTTTCCTTAGCAATTGCTTTGCTTAATGATCGTGTTGCTGTAGGAGATGACCAGGCTGAATCTGAGGGAGGGGTCAAGCACATCACCATTTTGGAGTCCCTTCTCACCCCCAAGAGATCTAAGGCCAGCCCTCCTTAAATTCCATTGACTCTTATCTACCACCAATTTGCCTTGACCATTAGTTGTTCAGATTGTTCTTTAAAGGAAGCATGGAATACACTTGCACTCATTTTAACAACCCTGGTTCTTGATTCTTTGCACTTGACAGTTGCCGGTCCCAACTGTTTACTAAATGGGACTATCTGCACACGTGGGAACCAAGAAAATTACAGTAAGAAGATATAAGAAGATATTTCAAGTATTTTATCAAAACAGAATTACTGAACTTTATATACTTTATGTCTATATATCATGATTTATATATCATATATCCAAGAACATATAAGGATCAATGTCACATTTTGCTATAAGCTCTTGATTTCCTATTTTTGGATATAAGGATGATTTTCCCTTCACTAGTATTTCTCAACCTTAGCAATTTTAAGATGTATGAAGTTCAACTCCCAGAATTCCCCAGCTACAAATTTGTGGGCTGAAGTCCACATTTTAAAATTGTTGAGGTTGAAAATACTGCCCTAGTCAATGCTAAGAAAGTTCATTATTTCAGCTTCCCATCTGTTTTGGGTATCAACTCTTTACCTTGTGGTAAAAGGCTGCCCCTGTTAGCACCATTGAGACTTCATTGGTCCACTCTGATTCATACTTCCATTTATTTGTTTCATGGTCCCACAAATGCAGACGGCCAGGATATCCAACTAATCTGTCAGGAAACTCTCTCCACACCTGCAGAATACCGTAAGTCGATCAATTTATTTCAGTAGCACAAAGACATTACAAAGAACAGTTAAGATTAAATATATTGTTAGAGGTGTTGGAGAAGCAAGCAAGAAATGAATGAAAATACTGCCTATTGTAGTTAACAGAGATCTCTTTCTCTGCCATATGCCCATCCATCAGATTTATACCAGTTGTTCTTGGTGAATGCATCTTAGGAATGACTCTTTGCTTCTGCAGTAATGATCCACAAGGTCTTCTTGTATTTAAATCTTCCGCTCTTGCACAAAAGGGAAATGTGTCTCCACTACTGTGGCAATGTATTTATTTATTTACTTATTTATTTTATAAATTTATATAGCTGCCTATTTCACAAACATGATTCTGGGCAGTGGACAAAGTTAGAAAAGAAATAACAAATAACAAATAATAATAATAATAAATACAGCAAAAAGCATTAAAAATGTCTACAACATTATAAGTAGTAAAAAACCTTTAAAACTAGAAAGCGTAATTCCAAAAACAGATCAGAATGCAACTAGTTTGGAAGAAGTGGTTTTAGGCAGGGCAGGAAGGGGAAAGGTAAGAAAAAGCCAAGTACATCATCAGTAGCTATGGAAAAGGAGAGAAAGGAGTATCACTTAACGGATTGCAGAGACTTTTCATCCAGTAGATCCAAGGGCATCTCTGACTCACCTCTGACTGTCTTGCAATAGTCCTTATTATGAGCAACTGATCTACTCTAGGCATTATTGGGGCTTTTGATGATTATGATGATATGCCATCAAATTAGTATCAACTCTTAGCAACCATATAGATGAATTTCTCTAGGATAAAACTGGGGCCGTTTGGTGGTCATAATTCCTTTCACTAACTGGTAGGAAGCATTCTGTTCCCTATCCTAATTTCTAGCTGACAATCTGGGAGTTAGGATTGCATTCTCAGCAGTATACAGAGACAGGTAACTTGCTTTTCAAAGCATTAAGCTAGCATGTCCAGCACTGTAAAAGATAAATGGACATAGATTCATCAATAAAATACCAATTATGAAAGTTACATTTTGGACACGTAGAAATACAATACATTTATATACTGCTTTCAGGGAAGAAGCTGTTTCAATCCCCAGTTTTACACAGGGCATTGTTAAGCTTTTTTTTTAAAGAGTAATTTCCAGATTTCAAACAGCAAAACCTGGTTGAAAGCAACACTAGACTCATTCTCTTTACTTTAAAAATTGTAAGTATTTGAATGTATACTTCATTTTTGTGCATGTTTGCTTTTACCTTCTTGTGAAGTAAACAAAAATTGCTGGTGATTGGCAGAAATGTTGCATTGTCCTAACTGCTTAAGAGCCCAATGCATTATCTATCAACGCAATCTGAGAAGTATCTGTTTCCTTCACGCAAAACTTCCACTTAAACTCACAGAGCTATAAATATGTTTCTGCATCTTTAAACAAAACAGCTTATAAAGTCTGTGTTGCTCTTGTTTCAGTAGTTTTGCACCATGCAATAAATTATTAGGAATCCTAATAGCTCACTCTTAACAAGTAAAAATGTCGGACACTTTGAGTGTTACTTTAATTTTTATGGCTGAAAGTGTACAGAGATCAAAGCACCCTTTCTTTTCTTCTTTTTTTTATAAGTAAGCTTGATCGATAGAGCCAGACATGTCTGTGCTGATACAAAGTTCAACCACATGTTTAAAAATAGAGTCTGGAGAATAAGGAGGGGAAGAACTTTGCCAATATCCAATTCCAAATATTTCTCCTGACTGAAGCAAAACCCCTAAAAAAAGAAATCCTGCTCGTAACATTATAGGTTGCTACTGTTCTTACAGATTTCCTTCGCAAAGTACTAAGAAATCCAATAGATACTTTCATGGTGAAATATATAAACAGATAAATAAATTACTATAGGCTGAGGACAAGTTAAACATCTGGCAACCAGCTCAGACCTGTCAAGCAGGTCAAAGACACTCTGGTCTGAGAAAGATTGATCTGCAGTCACTGATTTGTAGGTTGAAGGTAGAAAATACACTTATACCTCTTTCCCTTTATACTTTTCTAGAGAGGACACTTTATCCCTACTATTGAAAAAACACCTTCTGTTATATTGGCATTTGATCATTTTAATTTGGAGAATTCACATTACTGGAATTTTGTATTCTATCCAGATTTGTTTTATGAAGTTATTTAAAATGCCTTTTGTATATTATTGCCTTAGAGAGCAAAATTATTTTATGAACTGGAATTCATTATTTTCAAAAACAGCTTCTGTAAGGTGCACCACTCAAACAGAAGAAGCTGAATCCAAGGGCCACCAAGTTCATGCAAGGATTTATCCAGGTTGTTAAGCATTTGCACAATCTAAGCATCTGGACAACACACTTCAGACAAAATAGGCAAATAGGTCCCAGAAGTTCAAGTGCAAGGCTTGGAGCTGCAGTTCATTGATTCGGTGGATGAATTACTGTGATACCTTGGAAAAATAATTTAGCATTCTCAATATAAGCCAGACTGATGCTTATTAGTATACTCTCTTAATGTATAATGGCTTGTTCAAATTAGATCAATGTACATTTAAAATATCCATATCACTGAACTATCTTATTTCCTTTTAAAATGTATTATTATGTAGATAGATTGCTAGCTAGAGTTTGTGTAGGAGAGAGAGAGAGAGAGAGAGAGAGAGAGAGAGAGAGAGAGAGAGAGAGAGAGAGAGAGACAGAGAGAGAGACAGAGAGAGAGAGAGAGAGAGAGAGAGGGAGAGACAGAGAGAGAGAGAGAGAGAGAGAGAGAGAGAGAGAGAGAGAGAGACAGAGACAGAGACAGAGACAGAGACAGAGAGAGCTTGATGAAATAGAGACATACTAACTTGTGTCAAACAAGGGCAACCTAAACACAGTATACAATGCCCATAGAATAAGGATATGAGTATAAGAAATGTAGAGAAAAATTCCTTATTGCTACAAGTTGTCCTTGATCCACAACCATTCGTTCAATGATCATTCAAAATTATGGTAGAACTTAACGAAGGCACTTATGACCCCCAAAGTTACAGCCATTGTAGTGCCCTAAAGTCACATGATCAAAATTCAGGCACTTGGCAGCCTGCCCACACTTAGGACTATAGGTGCTCTTCAGTTCTCCCCATCTGCCCCCCCCCGGCCTCCAATCCATGCCTTTTGGGCCCACTCACCTCCACCGCTCCTGGCCTCTTCACTGACCCTGCCATCTTCTTGCTCCCAGTGCTTACTGAGCATGTCCAGCCTGGTCCTTTGCAAAAGCCGCTGCTGGCGACGCGAGGCTACCTTCCCTAAATTGTGCAGGGTGGTTTCCTTGCGAGACCTGGGTGGTTTCATGTGGCCAGCAGCAGCCTTACCGAGGGGCAGGTTGGGCATGCCTCAGCAGCAGCAAGAGCAAAAAGACATTGAAGGTTAGTTGGGGTGGTGCAGGGCAGGATGGCAAGGCTCTCCGAGTGCAGAATTTAGTGCCATGAACTTATACCTACCACATAAAATTAGCAGCCTTCTTACCTCATAACCAAACTGCAGCTCATCTGAGGTCAACATGATGATATCGTCATCAATGGCTAACACAGCCTCTGTTTCAATTTCAGCATAGGGGAAGAATCGATTACTCAGTTTATTTTCTGTGGTTCGTACAACTGTTAATGGAACTCGAACTTTAGGCCAAACCATTTCTGCAAAATAAAAATCAGAAGTAATTTCTTTGTATTCCGATGTTTACCTGAAGTTATTAGCATAACTCTCTCCAAATCAAGTCCTTTTATTCAATGCCGGCACGGGGGAATGATAGAACTAGGGCTACCATGTCTGGATTACAAAAACCTGGACAATCACTAGATGGCAGCAAAGAGATTGCTGCACCCAAATCTTGAGTTCTATAGTCAGGGTATCCCTATCAGAAGACCCCAGCAGCATTTGAATTGAAGTTTCTAGATAGTCATCAACTGAGTCATACACAGAGTAAGATGCAATTCATTAAAAATGAAATGTCAACATATGAAAAGAAGTTCTTTTGATTTCACAATGGCTTAGCACTGCACAATTCTTTGGTAATATAGCAGACTATCAATAGAAGATGACTGAAGCTATTCTAGAAATCTCTCTCTTTCCAAATGTTAACTGTTTACTTCAAGAATGAAGGCCATTTTCCAATTTGATTCAATTTGAATTCTGTACTGTCTCAGTTGTATCTGTTCAGTGGGTATGAGAAAATGGGGAGCAGAAAGAAAATGTGCTACACAAATTGGTGACTACTTGCACAACACTGATTATATACTAAAATATTCAACACAAGTCAATGAACGGTGCATCCTATACTGGGCTCACACTGATTTATGGAACATGGAGACCCTATCCCAAATAAGATTTTTTTCCTATATCATTTCACGTTTCGATATGAAGCAGAGACTGGAAGTAGCTTTATGTAAAGCTGGCAGTGGTCACCGTTTACCATTATATGAACATATATGTGTGGAACATTCTAAGTTCCATCATGAAAGAAATACTGGCAAAGACAGCATGGTAAGATATCCATGCTTGCTGCTAGGAAAATTATGATGCCGTAACTTACATAGAGTACCCTTAATGTGCATATAATGTTCTACACACTTCTGATGTTGGCATCCAAACATAATACCGGAGACAGCTTCCTTAGGAAAACTGTATCATTTTCCAAACCACACTAAAAACTATGTAAAGAAAGTTTACCTTGGAAGAATTTGGAGGGTTTTCTGGCTTGGTAACAAAAAAAGTAAAAAGTACAGAGTGAAAAGGTTTGGAAATATCATTTCAGTTTCTTACCCCACCTACTTTTGTAGGTGGCCCCTACAAAACTGCTTTTAAAATTTTTATAGTTCTGCCAGTGAGGTCTTAGTCCAATTTTTAAAGTTTATTATTATTTTTTATTTAAAACATTTCTATAGCCACCCATCTTATGTCAAATTCTGGATAGCTTCCAATCAACAATTAAAACAGCATCAGTAACAATAGCATAATACATACATCTATAAAAAAAACATTTATTTATTTATTAATTAAATTTTTTATGCTACCCATCTCCCCTACAAGGTGACTCATAAATATGAAAAGAACCAGTTTGGTCTAGTAGTTAAGGCGTCAGGCTAGGAAGTTAGGAGACAGTGAATCCTAGTCCTGCCTTAGCATGAAAGCTGGCGGGGTGTCTCTGGGCCAGTCACTCTCTCTCAGCCCAATTCACAGGGTTGCTATTGTGGGGAAAATAGGAGAAGGAAGATGTCAGATATGTTCACCACCTTGAGTTATTTATAAAAACAATAAAGAACGGATATAAATAATAATAATAAAAAATAAAATAAATAAAATAAAATAAAATACCACCAAAGGTATACCTCAAACATTTTCCTTAAATCCTCTCATCTACCTCATTCTATCCCAGTGCTTGAGGGGAAAAGCCAGATCTTAAGGGATTTTTGGATGGCTAGCATAAGTAATGGCCTGCCAAACTTCAAGGGAAAGGGTATTCCACAAGGCAGGGGCTGCCACGGTAAAGACCCCTTCCTAGATCCCGTACAGTTCCAATGACAAAGTTTTGTATATGGAATATAATTTATTACCACTGATGTTATTTTCAGTAGGAATTCCCCTATTTGCTATATAAAATCAATCAGGATGGGGAAATCAGGTAGTCCTACCACCATTTATTTAGTAAACATTTGAGGTTACAAATACACTGACTTATGATCATTTTTAACACTTATTATTGTTTTAGCATCCCCGTGATCAAAATGCGGAGGCTTGGTAACTGGCATGTATTTAAGATGGTTGCAGTATCTGAGGTTATATTATCACCTTTTGTGAACCTCTGACAAAGTCAATGGAGGAGCCAGATTCAACTAAGAACACGTTACTAACCTAACAACTGAAGTGATTCACTTAACAACTGGGACAAGAAAGGTAATAAAATGGGGGAAAACTCAACAACTGTCTTGCTTAGCAATGGAAAATTTGGGCTCAATTGTGGTCATAAGTCGAGGACTACCTATACTGCCAACACTGGATCGTAAAATTATAAATTAGAAAGCGGGCACAGAGGCAATCAGTTTATCTCCTGCAATATTCCCCAAATTCACATGCAAATACCTCATTGGAAAGAATTATATCCCTTGGAAAGGCCTGACTGAATGAACAATTGGGTCATTCTCTGGGATTTGGTACTATCAGTAGAGGCAAAGATAAACTTCAATCAGCTTTGGCTATATGTAGAAAAGGCACAACTTACCATATTTATTTGTGTATTAATGGTAGTGTCTGTAAGCATGACTCAGAAGCTCTGCCTGGTACCAATGCAGCTACCTATTGCTTGTGTATCCAAGTAGTATGTAACCTCTATTCTTTATGGTTAGGTGAGATGATAGTACATTTTCTGGATTCACTTAAGAATTTTGATGGCTACGTATCAAGATTCAGGTTAGAATCAGATTTTTTGGAAAAGCTACTTACGCTTTTCTTTTTTTATTATTATTAAAAAATTATTTATTATTAGATAAACATTTGTCCATGTAAACAAAGAAAAAATTCAAGTTAAATGCCATTCAACTTAATACAATCATTTTAAATTTGTAGACCTTCTTCACTCTGTGTGTCCAAGTTTAACTATAAGCCAACTACATTTTAAAAATTGTAACTTTCACTTCTTTTCAGATCAGTCCATTAGATATCAAACAAACAAGTCATCTTATTAAAATTAATAATTTTCATGTCGATACGCCCTTCCCTCTATCAAGTACATTCTTAAGTCTATTTGATATATACCTTCCAATAATCAATAGATAAATATTTGTATATGTAAACCAGGGAAAGATTCAAGCTAACTGCTATCCAACTTAATACAATCGATTTAAATTTAAATTTGTAAACATTCTTCACTCCCTGTGTCAAGATTTAACTATAAGCCAGATACATTTTCTTTGATTGGTGTTTCCCTTGTATGTAGTCTATCCACTGTTTCCAGTCTATCATATATTGTTCATTTGAGCGATCCTTCAAGTATGCCGATATTTTAGCCATTTCTGCCAAATTTGTTACTTTCAAAGTCCATTCTTCTATAGGTGGTATTTCTGGCTTCTTCCAGTATTGTCCCACCAACAGTCTCGCTGCTGTGATCAAGTTCAGAATTAAGTTCGTCTCTGTGGTAGTGCAGTCTTTTATGACCCCTAACAAAAACACCTGAGGTAGAAATTCAATACGCTTTTTCAAAATGGTTTGGAGTGTCCACCATATTTTTCTCCAGAAGGCTTTAATTTTTCTACATGTCCACCATACATGAAAATATGTAGCCTCCATACTATCACACCTCCAACATTTAGGTTGGATGTCTGGATAGATATGCGATAATTTTTTCGGGTCTAGGTGCCACCTATAGAACATTTTATAAAAGTTCTCCCTTAAATGTTGCGCTTGTGTAAATTTTACATTTCTCACCCAGATTCCCTCCCACGTTTCCATCGTGATATGTTGACCAAAATCTTGTTCCCACTTTACCATACAGTCCTTAACTAGTACAGTTTCAGAGTCCATTTCTATCAGTACACTGTACACTCGTTTGATATGCATGGGCCCCTGCTCTCTAACCTGTTCAATTAAATTCTCATCTGTTCTGGATATACCCTTCTTGAGGTCTTTTTGCCATCTAGACTGCAGTTGTAAATATGAGAGCCAGGTACACACTATTCCTTCATCTGTTAGCGTATTTGATGGCTTTAACGAAAACACATTTCCTTCTTCCATTACAAGTTTACTATAGGGCAACACATCCTGACCTTGTATTATATTTATGTCCCCTATTGCGTGTCTGGGGATTGTCCAGATGGGAATCTTTTTGTGTAGTAGGTACTGATATTTCTTCCAGACCCACAACAGCGGGGTTCTCAGTGGGTTCTCCCTGAAGCTCTTGTCAACCTTCTTGTCATACACAAGGTATGCGTGCCAGCCATATAGTAAACCATGCCCTTCAACATTCAGTATTCTGTCATTTGTTATATTAATCCAGTCGCTCAGTGCCACCAGCGCCGCAGCATAGTAATATAACTTCAGATTGGGCATTTTAAAACCACCTCTCTTCCTTGTATCCTGGATGATTTTTAATTTGACCCTCGGTTTCTTGCCATCCCAAATAAATCTGTTAATGCCCTTCTGCCATTCGTCCAAGTCCACATCCTTTTTGAGTATAGGTAGCATTTGGAAGAGAAATAGAAATTTTGGCAATACATTCATTTTTATTGTTGCTATCCTGCCCAGCAGAGACAGTTGTAATGTTTTCCACCTGACCAGATCTGTTTGTATCTTGTTCCACAACACCTCGTAATTATTTTTATATAATTTCCCATTTGTAGCTTCAATCTCCACTCCTAGGTATTTAACTTTCTTCACTATTTCACAGTCCGTTATTCTTTCTAAGTCCTGTTTTGAGTTGTTATCTAAATTTTTAACTAGCATCTTCGTCTTAGATATATTTACTTTGAAGCCTGAAACTCTACCATAGTCCTTCATTATCTCCATCAGTCTCCTGGTTGATTGTGCTGGTTGAGCCAGTGTCACCAGCAGGTCATCCGCGAAGGCACATAGTCTGTAGTCCTGTTGTTTAATCCGTATGCCTTTTATGTCATCTGCCGCTCTTATCTTGTTCAGTAGAATCTCCAGCGTTAAAACAAACAGCAGGGGGGATAGTGGACATCCCTGTCTCGTGCCTTTCTCTATGTTAAATGAGCCTGTTAAGCCCCCATTCACAATGTTCTGGCCCATTTGTTTCTGGTAAATTGCCACTATGGAATTAATAAACTGTTCTCCCATTTTCATCCCCCCAATCAGTTTTATCAGAAACGGCCAATTCAATCTATCGAAGGCTTTTTCTGCATCTACAAACATGAGAGTAGCAGGCACCTGGTTATGCCTTTCCAAATACTCTATTATGTTCAGCAGTTGTCTTATATTAGTTTTCATCTGCCGTCCTTGTATAAATCCAGTTTGGTCCGGGTGAATTATTTTTTGTAACACTGTCATTAATCTGTTAGCCAAGATTTTTGCGAAGATTTTGTAATCCGTGTTCAGTAGCGAGATGGGTCTGTAGTTTTCAGGTTGAGCGTTGTCTTTTCCCTCTTTAGGGATTAGAGAGATGTAAGCTGTTTTCCACGACGGTGGAACTTGACCACCTTCTTGTATGTTGACAAATAACTCTCTAAGGGGTTCTATCATTTCCTCTCGGAGATACTTGTAGTAGGTCGCTGTTAGCCCATCCGTCCCGGGCGATTTTCCCTTTTTCAGTTGTTTAATCACTGAAAGTATTTCTTCTTGCGTGATCAGTGCATTCAGACTATCTCTTTGTTCGTCGGTGATTATCAATAGCTTTTCATTTTGCAGAAACTTATCTATCTCCTTGTCTTGTGTCTTCTCTTCAGCGTATAACTTGGAGTAGAATTCTGTAAAAGCTTTCTTGATCATTTCCTGTTGAAACTCTTCCTTTCCTTTATACTCTATCTTTTCAATTATGCGGGATTTTTGCTTCTTCCTTAATATATAAGCCAGCCACTGACCAGGTTTATTGGAATTATGGAATGTCCTATGCTTTGCATATTGTATATTCCTTGCCACTTGATCTGCCATCAAGAAGTCAAATTGTTTCCTTAAAATCTTGATTCCCTCCTTGGTGACTTTGTCCTCCGGTCTTTTTATTAATAGTTGCTCTTTCTTACTTATCTCATCTTCTAACTCCTTTCTTTTTTGTTCTTCTTTACAACGGTGCCTTCTGTTCATGTCCATGAGAATCCCACGCATGAATGCCTTGCTGGCGTCCCATATCATTTCTATAGGTGTCTCCTTATTCATATTTATGCTAAAGAATTCCTTCATAACATTTTTGCATTCATCCACCTTTTCATCGTATTTAAACAGGTTTTCATTAATTCTCCAGGATCTCCTAGGTTTCTGTCCATGTCTTAATTCCATCCACACCGGGTTATGGTCTGATAGTACTTTGGGTAGGATTTTCACCTTCTTTAGGCTAACAAGCAAGTCGCTGGTTGTTAGTATAAAGTCAATTCTAGAGAATGATTGGTGTCTGTCTGAGAAAAAGGTAAATTCTTGCTCTTTGCCATGTCTTTCCCTCCAAGTGTCTATCAGTTGGAAGTCATCCTTTATGTCAAAGAAGGATTTAGGCAATTTGGAGTGTTTTTGCGGGTTTGGTGCTGTCTTCTTTTTATCCAGGTCAACCTCTATGACACCATTCCAGTCTCCCAATATAATACATGATCTGTAGTTGAGTTGTGTTAACTCTTTATGTACCAATTTGTAGAATTTTCCTTGTTGTTGATTTGGTGCATATACGCCCATCAAAAGAATTTTCTTATCTTCTTGTATTATTTCGATTGCTAGATATCTACCTTGATAGTCTGCCTCTATTAATTTAGCTCTTATATGCTTTTTCACATAGATGACAATGCCATTCTTCTTTACTGCTGCCGCTGCAACAAATTGTGTGCCTAGCCTGTTGTTGGTTAAATATTTCTGGTCCGTAGTTCTGATGTGTGTTTCTTGTAAGCAAATTATATCATTTTTCTTTTGATTCAGATAATGAAATATTTTCTTCCTTTTCTGTGGTGAGTTTAACCCATTAACGTTCCAAGTCAAATATTTACTTGTCATGATCGGCTTCGGGACATTCTTGCCAGACCACTTCTGTTTTTCCCCCTGCTTTCCTCTTTGGTCTCGCTCCCATGATATCCAGGTTGGTGTTCATATTGCTTTGTGGGATCTTTTCTTGCTGTTCTATGCGTTTAGTAGTCGCCCTCGTCTGCCTTAGCTCTTTAAGCTGTCCTGCTTCCATGGTTTTATTGACATCCATCCTCAGTGCAGTCGCATCCCGAGAAGATCCTTTCTCTTCTCCTGCTGCTGCGGCGGTCTGTGTTTCTGGGGAGTTTGATCGTTGTTCTAAGTCCACTCCTCTTTTTCGTGGCCAATCTACATTATCCAGTGTTGCGGGCCGAGGTCCCCCCGCCTTCAGTTCCTCTTCAAGGAATTCTTTTGCCTTCCGGATTGAGTTCAGATGGTATCTTTTGCCTTTAAGGAGTACTGACACTCCAGTTGGGGCTTCCCATCGATATTGTAGAGCGCGTGTTTTCAGTTCAGTGACCAAGAACTTGTAGTCCTTTCTTTCTTTTAACATCTTGGGGGGGGATCTCTTTCAATATCATCACCTCTTGCCCCTCTCGGAATCCCTTTGTTACAAAGTGGATAACCACATCTCTTGGTAGATTTTTGTTTTTTGCGATCCATGAGTTGACTCTGTGGATTCTGTCTATTTGCCAAGAGATATTTTCAGCCTCCTCTCCCAGAAATTGTACCAAGGCTTTTACAAAAATTCTTTTCAAATCTTCTTCCTTTTCATTCGTTGGTTCACCCAGTCCCCTGACCCTGATAGCTGTCATCATCTGGCAATATTGCATCATAGTTGACTGTTCTTGAACCTCGCATTTCATCTCTGCCATCTGGCCCTCAATTCGGTTCTCCACCTCTTCCATCCTTTTTCCCATCCCCTCCCAGACCTTCTTGAAATTTTTCTCAATATCTTCTCTCATTTTCTTATTGTTTGTTTTTATTGTTTCCTTGATTTGGTCTAGGTCTTCAGCAACAGCTTTGCTTTGTGCTTCCATCTTCCTCTCCAATTCTCTGCTTTGTTCCTTCAACTTCTGTTCCATTTCTTTGCCTTGTCTCTCCATCAGCATACTCATCCCCTCTAACTTCTTATCAACTTCCTCTACCCTCTTTTCAACTGCCTCAAGCTTTCTCTCTATCGTTGACATTATCTCTTTTAATTCTTTTAACATATGCATTTCTGGAGAGGTCTGGGTAGGCAGGGGGGCCTGGGCTTCCATAGGCATGGAGGAAGATGAGGGGACAGGTATGTTGTTCCCTGGTGTTTTAAGGAGCTGGCCTGAGGAGGGTGTAGCCACCTTTGAGGCTATTATTTTGGCCTGCTTATTGGCCATCCTGAGTTCATATATTATATCCTCTTTTTTTTTAATAATTTTTTTTATTAAAACAATCAACATTAAACATAAGATCATATTAAGAAGCAGTCCTCGTAAAACCTGTAATACGACACTAAGTATAAGATCATATTATGAAGCAGACATCGTAAAACCTGTAATACAACACTAAGTATTAATCTTTGTAAACATCTGACTTGGTAAACATTCTTCATTCCTCACTTCAAGCCTCAACTTCAAATGTGTCTAAATTTTTCTCCATTTCTGCCAATTGTATTACTTTCAGAGTCCTAACCTCATAATGCGGTGTTTCTGGCTTCCTCCCGTATTGTCCCACCCGCGATCCATTTGCTGTGACCAGATTCAGAACCATATTCATCTCAGTAGTAGTGCAATCTCTTATAATCCCTAACTAAAGATCCTGAGGTAGAAATTCAATAACCTGGGGTAAAAATTCAGTCTGCTTTTTCAATATTAAAGTAATCAACATTAAACATAAGATCATATTAAGAAGCAATCATCATAGAACATAACATACAACAACAGGTATTAGTCTTTGTAAACGTCTGGTTTGGTAAACCTTCTTCACTCCTCGCGTCCAGCCTCAACTATACGCCAGGTACATTTTATTTGATTGGTGTTTCTCTTGTATATAGTCTATCCGCTGTTTCCAGTCGGTCAAATATTGTTCATTTGAGCGATCTTTCAAGTATGCCGATATTTTCGTCATTTCCGCCAAATTTATTACTTTCAAAGTCCATTCTTCTATAGGTGGTATGTCTGGATTCTTCCAGTATTGTCCCACCAACAGTCTGGCTGCTGTGATCAAGTTCAAAAATAAGGTCGTCTCTGAGGTAACGGAATCTTTTATGATCCCTAGCAAAAAAACCTGAGGTAGAAATTCGATACGCTTTTTGAAGATGGTTTGGAGTGTCCACCATATCTTCCTCCAGAAGGCTTTAATTTTTCTGCATGTCCACCATATATGAAAATATGTAGCCTCCTCACTACCACACCTCCAACATTTGGGCTGGGTGTCTGGATAAATGTATGATAGTTTTTTCGGGTCTAAATGCCATCTATAGAACATCTTGTAGAAGTTTTCCCTTAGTTGTTGTGCTTTCGTAAATACTACATTTCTCACCAAGATGTCCTCCCACATTTCCATTGCGATAGGATGCCCAAAGTCTCTTTCCCACTTTACTATACAGTTCTTGACTAGCACAGATTCAGAATCTATGTCTATCAGAATGCCGTACACTCGTTTGATGTGCATGATCCCCTGCTCTCTAATCTGTTTAATTAAATTCTCATCAGTCCAGGATAAGCCTTTCTTCCTGTCTTTTTGCCACCTAGACTGCAGTTGCAGATATGATAGCCAGGTACCTCCTATTCCTTCCTCTGCTAGCGTTGTTGGTGGCTTTAAAGAGAACCCGTTTTCTTCTTCCAGTACTAGTTTACTGTAGGGCACTACATCCTGCCCTTGGGATATGCTTATGTCCCCTATTGCGTGTCCGGGGATTGTCCAGATGGGGATCTCATTTTGTAGAAGGTATTTATATTTCCTCCAGACCCACAACAATGGGACTCGTAGTGGGTTCTCCTTGAAGTTCTTGTCCGCCTTTTTGTCGTACACCAAATATGCGTGCCAGCCGAATAGAAGGCCATGCCCTTCGACATTCAGTATTCTTTCATTCGTCATATTAATCCAGTCGCTCAACGCCACCAATGTCGCTGCGTGGTAGTACAGTTTTAAGTTGGGCATTTTTAGTCCCCCTCTCTTCCTTGTATCCTGGATTTTTAGTTTTACCCTCGGTTTCTTGCCGTCCCAGATAAATCCAGTAACGCCCTTCTGCCAGTTGTCTAAGTCTACATCCTGTTTGAGTATGGGTAGCATTTGAAAGAGGAATAAGAATTTTGGCAAGAGGTTCATTTTTATTGCTGCTATCCTGCCCAGCAGGGACAGTCGTAGTGTTTTCCACCTTTCCAGGTCAGCTTGTATCTTGTTCCACAGCACCTTGTAGTTATTTTTGTATAATTTTGCGTACTTTGTTTCTATCTCTATTCCTAAGTATTTCACTTTCTGGACTATTTCACAGCCCATTATTCTTTCCAAGTCCTGTTTTGCTTTGTTGTCTAGATTTTTAACTAGCATCTTCGTTTTTGATATATTCACTTTAAAACCTGATACCTTGCCATAGTCTTTCATTATCTCCATCAGTCTCTTCGCTGATTGTATTGGCTGCGACACGGTCACCAGCAGGTCGTCTGCGAAGGCACACAGTCTGTAGTCTTGTTGTCCAATCTGTATGCCCTTTATGCCCTCTGCTGCTCTTATCTTGTTCAATAGAATCTCCATCGTTAGGACAAATAACAGTGGTGACAACGGACAGCCCTGTCTCGTGCCTCTTTCTATGTTGAATGGGTCTGTTAGTTCGCCGTTCACAATGATCTCGCCCGTTTGTTTCTGGTAGATTGCCATTATGGAGTTAAGGAACTGTTTTCCCATTTTCATCCCCCGGGTCAGGTTCATCAGGAATGGCCAATTCAGTCTGTCAAAGGCTTTTTCTGCGTCTACAAACATGAGGGTAGCCGGTACCTGGTTGTGCCTTTCCAGGTACTCAATTATGTTCAACAGCTGTCTCACGTTGGTTTTCATCTGACGTCCTTGGATAAACCCCGTTTGATCCGGGTGAATTATTTTTATTAGTACAGTCATTAATCTGTTGGCCAGAACTTTTGTGAAGATTTTGTAGTCTGTATTCAGTAGTGAGATGGGCCTATAGTTTGCCGGTTGCGCAGTATCTTTTCCCTCTTTGGGGATTAGGGAGATGTAGGCTGTTTTCCAGGAGGGTGGGACTTGGCCTCCTTCTTGTATGTTGACAAATAGCTTTCTGAGGGGTTCTATCATTTCCTCTTGAAGATGCTTGTAATAGGTAGCCGTTATCCCATCCGTCCCGGGTGATTTTCCTTTTTTCAGTTGTTTGATCGCTGAGTGTATTTCCTCCTTTGTAATTGGGGCATTCAGGACATCTCGTTGTGTATCGGTGAGCACCATTAATTTTTCGTTTTGTAGAAACTTTTCTACCTCTTTGTCCTGTATCTTCTCCTCGGCGTATAGTTTCGAGTAGAACTCAGTGAAAGCTTTCTTAATGATTTCCTGTTTGAATTCTTCCTTTCCTTTGTACTCAATCTTTCTGTTTCTTTCTTAAGGTGTAAGCCAGCCACCGCCCCGGTTTGTTGGCGCCACAGAATGTCTTGTGTTTTGTGTATTGTATATTCCATGCTACTTGATCCGCCATCAGCGGGTCGAATTGTTTTCTTAGTATCTTAATTCTTTCTTTTGTGGCTTTGTCCTCTGGTCTTTTTATTAATAATAGCTCCTGTTTCTTTATCTCCTCTTCTAGCTCCTTTCTTTTTCGTTCTTGTTTACAACGGTGCCTGGTGTTCATGTTCATGAGGATCCCGCGCATATATGCCTTGCTAGCGTCCCAAATCATTTCTATGGAAGTTTCATCGTTCATATTTATACTAAAGAATTCCTTCATGGCATTTTTGCATTCAGCCACCTCTTTCTCATGTCTAAACAGGTTTTCATTAATTCTCCAGGATCTCTTCGATTTCCGATCCCGTCTTAATTCCATCCCTACCGGGTTGTGGTCTGTTAGTACTTTGGGTAGGATTGACACAGTGTTTAGGCGAACTAGCAGGTCACTAGATGCCAGGATGAAGTCAATTCTGGAGAATAATTGATGCCTGTCGGAGAAAAAGGTGAATTCTTGCTCTTTGCCATGCCGTTCCCTCCAGACGTCTGTCAGTACTAGGTCCTCTTTCATGTTGAAGAAGGATTTAGGCAGCTTGGAGTGCTTTTGCGGCTTAGGTGCAGTCCTCTTTTTGTCCAGAGCGATCTCTATGACCCCGTTCCAGTCCCCCATTATAATACATGATCTGTAGTTGAGTTTTGTTAGCTTCTTGTGTATCTTTTTGTAGAATTTTCCTTGTTGTTGATTCGGTGCATAGATGCCCATCACTAGGATCTTCTTGTCTTCCTGTGTTATTTCGATTGCTAGGTATCTTCCTTGAGAGTCCGATTCTATTAGCTTAGCTATCACATGTTTTTTCGTATATATGACAATCCCATTCTTTTTTCCTGGTGCCGCTGCAACAAAATGTGTGCCTAGTTTGTTGTTGATTAAGTATTTCTGGTCCGCCGCTCTGATATGCGTTTCTTGTAGGCAAATTACGTCGCTTTTACCTTGATTCAGGTAGTGGAATATTTTCCTCCTTTTCTGTGGGGAGTTGAGTCCGTTAACGTTCCAAGTCAAATATTTACTCGCCATTGTCGGTTTCAGGATACTCTAGCAAGACCGTTTCCGTTCTTTCTCCTGTTTTCTTCTTCGGTCTCGTTCCCATGGTATCCGTGTTGGTGATCATGTTGTGTTGCGGGATCTTGTCTTGCTGGTCTGTGCGTTTGGTGGCGGATCTTAGTAGCCTGTACTCTGTGGTCTGCCCTGTTTCCTTGTTTTTGTTGCCCTCTGTTCTCTGTGTCGTTGAATCTCGGGGTGGTCCATTCTCTTCTCCTGCTGCTGCGCAGGCCTGTGCTTCTGAGTAGTTTGCTCATCTTTCTGGGTTCCTTCCACTTTCGTGTGGCCCGTCTGCGTTATCCCTCGTTGTGGGTTGAGGTACTTCCGACATTCGTTCCTTTTCGATGAATTCTTTGGCTTTCTGAATCGAGTTTAGATACCGTAGTACCTTTTTCTTTTATAGAGAAGTGACATTCCCGTTGGGGCTTCCCATCGATATTGCAGAGCGCGTGATCTCAGTTCGTTGACCAGGAACTTGTATTCCTTTCTATCTCTTAGCATCGCCTGGGGGATTTCTTTCAGTACCTTCACCTCCTGCTCTTCTATGCGTAGTGTCTTGTTGTAGGACGTTACGGAGATAAGGTCTCGGAACCCCTTTGTTGCGAAATAGATGACCACGTCTCTTGGTAGATGTTTGTTTGTTGCTACCCATGAGTTAACTCTGTGGACTCTGTCGAATTGCCACACTATATCCTTGATTTCCCTTCCCAGGAATGCTGCCAGGGCCTCTACAAAGATTCTGTGCAGGTCTTCTGGGGTTTCGTTTGTTTTCTCTTTTAAACCTCTAAATCTGATTGCAGATGCCATTTGCCAATATTGCATCGTGATGGATTGGTCTTGAACCACACTTTTCATCTCTGTTATCTGTCTCTCCGTGCGCCTCTCCACCTCTTTCATCCTGTTTTCCACACTCTCCCTGATTTCCTTAAGATTTTTCCCCATTTCATCTCTCATTCTCTTGTTGTGTGTTTGCATTGCGTCCTTAATTTGTTCCAGGTCCGCGTTCACTGCTCTGCGTTGTTCTTCCCACTTTCTCTCTAGGTCTCTGCCTTGGTCCTCCAGCCTCTGTTCTATATCTTTGCACTGTCTCTCCATCCTATTACCCACTTCCTCCAGCTTTTTATCTATTCCATCCATCCTTTTTCCCAGTGTCTCCATTATCTCCCTTATCTCCTTTAATTTTTGCATCATGTGTAGTGTTGGGCAGGCCTGGGTTGCTGGATGGGTCTGAAGGTCCGTGGTTGAATGGGAGGGTGTGGGGGTGGGTAGGGTGTTCCCTGGTGTCTTGGGAGGCTGGGCTGGGGAGGGTGCAGGACCCTTTGTGGGGTTCAGTTTGGTCTGCTTGGAGACCATCCTGGCTTCTGCCTGTTGTTTGCCCTGGTTGACTGTTGATTTTTAGAATTAAAGATAATATTCCAAATTTCTCTTTCTCAGCTCCAGTACTATTACGTTCTGGTTGCTTTCTCTCTTTTCCCCCTTACTTCTTCCCTTTGTGGGTTCACTGTATTGGCCCTGGGCTTCTGGGTCCCTTGATTCAGGGGGCTCAGCTGATGGGCTTCTTTCCTCACTTCTCTCTCCCAGTTCTCCCAGGCCTTTCACTTCCTCTTCCCTCCTTGGTGATTCTTTGTCTCTGTCTCCCTCTATACCTTCCACCTGCGTCTCTGCGGCTCACTCCAGGCCCCCTCTGGTCTTCCAGCCGCCCTCTTCGCCTTTAACAGCTCACCTCATGCAGGTATTCTTTTTTCCCCCTCTATTACTCACTCCGCTCGTGTCTGCTTCTTGTCGGCTCAACTCGCCTCCGCCTTTGTTTGCCACGCCAGGCCCCCTCAGCTGTTTTCGCACTGTCCCGCTCTCCAGTCTGCTTGTCCGGGGGTCCTCTTCAGGCTGGCAAGTTCTCCCGGCAGCTCTCGGGTCTCAGGCCGATGTCCTCCTCCTCCTCTATCTGCCGTTTCTCTTGCGCCAGCTCCAGCTCTCTCTAGCTCTCTCTCTCACGGCGCGGTGCGGCGTCTTCTTGTTCGGGCCTGCCGGCCGGCGGCCCAACCACCGCCAGCTTCAGCGGCTCCGTTCGCGGCTTCCCGGGGCCTTCCGGCGGCGAGCCTCACTTTTTTGAAAAGATCCGAATATCCTCTTCTATCCGGTCTTCTCTCTTCGTCTCTCACTTTCCCGGTGCTTAAATGTTTTGAATTTCCCGCGAGCCCCGTCCCAGAGCTTTCTAAGAAGGCTCCGGTCCTTGTGACCGGAACCGGAAGTCCGGATGCTTGAATTTTTAACCTTGCAGAAAATAGCAGTCGTTCAAAGCACGATTGTGTGTCTGTGTGTGTGTGTGTGTGTGTGTGTGTTGCGAGGGAGTGTCCTTAGTAAGAGCTTAGGAATTGCAAACCTATGAATTAGTCACATTCGTCAAGAGGGCTGTGATGCTGCTTCAAGTCTGTGCTAGGAAATGGAACGGTCACCGCATGCAGCAGTGGTTCATCATTATATCCTCTTTTAATCTTCTTATTCTGTTTTCTTTTTTCTTTTTCCCCTATGTATCTTTTGTGGGGATTTTTAAAGTTTGCGTCTAGACTGCCCTCTAGTGGTCACTCTCGCAATTCCACTTTCCCTCTCGTCCGGTTACTTTTGTTTTAAAGTGAAAGTCGCCATCTTAGTTACTTTTTGCGTATTGTGTAAGTAGTTAATCGGCTGTATAATATATGAAATACTTGCTTTTTTAGGCTCTTGCTTTCAGTCCATCTGTCTCCTTGCCTCTTTAGCGCAGTTTGTTCTTAGCTTGTAAATCTTAGCTTGTAAATCTGTCAGCTCCCGGTTGGAGCTATCGTGAGCGTCCAGGGGGGAGTCCTCTTTCTTTCTTTCCGAAGTCTCTTCCAAGGAATTTTTAGAGGCTCTCCAGACCCCCTCTCCTCGCTCTAGGCCCCTTCTCCGACCGGGGAAGGGTTTTTTCTGCCACAAAAAACAGCTGTTTTGTGCTGTTTTCGTGGCTTTTTAAGTCCCGGAGTTCAGAGTCTCACAGAAGCCGGCTGCTTCCGTGCCTTGCGCATGCGCGCTCTCGCTACTTACGCTTTTCTGAAACTACCTGAGTTCTAAGAAGCCCATGATAATATGCCTTCTTGCGAGGCTGTATAAACAATATAACAAGCAGCATACAATAAAACCAAATTAGAAAAGAAAAAAGAAAAACAAGGTAATAATAATAATCAGAATAGAGCTGGAAGGGACCTTGGAGGTCTTCTAGTTCAGGGCTTTTCAACCAGTGGTATGGGTATCACCCGTGGTACATTGGCACCTGGCAGGTGGTACGCGACCATCCTAGAAAAGTGATAGTGGGGGGGGGATGAGCTGAACCGGTGGCAGCACTGCACAAGCCTGAGCGAGAGATGGCTGGAGCTGCAGGGCTGTCAGGGCTCAGCGGAAGCGCCAGGATCATCACAAGGCTCCAGCTGGAGCTCGGTGCTGAACCTGGCGTTTCTGCTGAGCCCTGAAGAAGCACCAATCAGCTGGAAGGCAGCACTGATCCTGGCACTTCTGCTGAGCCCAGAAGAATCGCCAATCAGCTGGAATGTTACATCTCCAGGGTCTTGTGATTTACATTCAGATGCTTGGCAACTGATTCATATTTATGACGGTCACAGTGTCCCAGGGTCATTTGAAGTGACCAAAACCTGCTGCAACCACCCAGCAGACGGGGGGAATAAAAACCAAACACCCCCACCCCACCCCCGCTGCCAATCCCCAACAGAAATGCTCACAACAATGAAAACCTCGGACAGGAGGAAGAGCGCGGCCGGGCGGGCAGGCAGGTGTCTGGCTTGGCTGTGGCTTGTGGGGGGCACTTTTTTCAGTGCCATTGTAACTTCAAACAGTCAATAAGCAAACTGTTGTAAGTCAAGGACTACCTGTACTTCATTACTTTTTTCCTTTTTTTTTTTGATCAAGTTTTTGACACCTTGTTAGGCGACTGGTGGTACTCGGATATTGCCATATCCTAAAAGTGGTACAATGGGTGAAAAGGTTGAAAAGCCCTGTTCTAGTTCAGCCCTCTGCATGATGAACCTAATAGGCTCAAAGTGTCTTTAAATGTTCTCCGCCTATTCTAATGAACGCTATCATTAGTTTTGTTTTTTTATCATTTTGCCTATAGTTTGCACATATATTTTTACTTTATATTTTGATTATAATTAAGCAGTAATAACATATGTGATCACAATACAGCAACATTATAACAGTGTGGATAAACTAAGAGACGCTATCGCTACTAATACAATAGCCAAATGCAACTTATTGTAGGCCATAATGAGCAAAATTACCTTTGATGTCTGCTTATAGATCCTATCTATGCATAGCAAAAATACAACAACAGAACAACAGAATCCAGATCTGATTTGTTCGAAGTCAGAAATATGTTCCTTATATAGCAATAGCCAGGATATCCTGCTTTGATACTCAACCAGGTTAACAGTCCCAACTTTAGTATTACCAATTAAAAGAAAATAGCCATAAAGTGCAGATACTACCTTAGGGAAATAAACAAGACCTTATCATTGACAGCAGTGTGCATTACTAACTTCAAACTCATTCCTTGTCCTAATCCATCAGAAACTTCCTGGCTTTAATAGGCTATAAATGGTAGAGGCTTTGAAGTCCAAGGATTAAGAGCTACAAGAGACAGACTCAATGAAAGACTTAGTGAAGTCAACTTCTGCTGTCCTACCAAAAAGCTAGGTGGAATGAACTGTATGCATTGGAATTAAAACAAATTAAATTAAACCCTTCAACGGCAGACCAAAAGATTCCAGAAGCTATCCAAGTGTTAAAAATACACAGATGAAGGGGGTAACCGGCGGTCACAGAAGAAAAGTTATTAAAATATATACCTATAGATAACCAAATCTCTGTAAGAAGCAAACCCATGACCTTCAAAGCCACTACTTTTCACAGCAGCAAATACAGATTTTTCATCAGCAGCCAACTAATGGCTATTCTAAGAATCAGTGTAATGGGCAACATTTTCAACATAGCAAATAACAAAATCTTATTTTAAAACAACCACGTGGCTATTAGTTATTGTGGATACATTGCAAGTTCAGCCACTTAAATATAAACACACAACAGTACAGAAGCCATTGTAAGAAACCACTAAAATGCTTCAGACTTCCCAACCTATGTTTTGTTTTGTTTTGTTTTACCATTTTCACCTATCAGTGATATGGAAACAGACTAGTTGAGGAAACCTGTTATTTATTTATTTTTAAAAAGATCTGTATAACCCACATGTAGTATACCAAGAGGATATAAAGAAGAAATCAGCAGTATAGCAAATAACTGTTAAAATGGAAGGAATACAAATAGCAAATCAGCACAAAGCTATTCTAAAAGGCTTTAAAGACAAACTGCTAGAAGCTAGAGACATAAAAACGTTTTAGCCTGGTGCCTAAAACAAATCAGTGTTGGCGTCTGGCAAATATGCGGCAAGAAAACATTCCATCCCACAAAACAGCAAGTAAAAAATGTGGTAAACCCAAGAGGACAGCAGGTTCTGCTCTCCCCACTCCCCAACACTTTAAAAAAGGTCGAAATTCTCAGTAAACAGGTAGGTCTCTATCTGTACGTAGAGCTATCCAGTGAACATGGCTGGGAAAACAGTTCCAGTAACAGAGATATATTCAGCAACTGTCTGATATATTCAATTCAATTCAATTCACAAGAAAACCTTCTGACTAAGTCAATTAGCAAGTAAAACTGAGACAGCAAGAATCATTTGTTCCTTAGAAGCTTTAAAAATAAGAACTCATAATACAAAGATCGGTTTCCAATTAGTGAATAAATATAGTTCCAATTCCCATCTTAAAAACGAGGGCAGCCATTTTTTCTTGCTCCTAATACTCACACATCACTGTATAATCTACTTCTATTTCTAGAAACATTCTCATTTTCAGTACAAGTGCATACACTCTCTTCGTTCAGAATTTGGCCCACTACTACTAGAATTAAAAGTGTTCTCCCAAACTTTTGAGGTATGTACCTGACTTACCTTCTGGTGGAACTTTATTCTGATTGTTCCAAACAACTAATAACTTGGAAAGACTTGGAACCTTTGAAACTTCAGTGATCACTCGAAAGAGACTTTCAACACGATCGTATGTCAAGACAATAGCAGTGAAGCCTTGTGACTGGGGTGGGATCAATGGGAGAAACAGTGGATTGCTTACACTGCTCCATTTCTGGAAAATGAAACACAGAGAATCAAAATAAAATCAGAGTAATTATAATAGAAAAAAATTTAAAACAGTGACACAAAGGAGATCATTTTAATGAATATCTTAATTGATCCAAACAACAAACCAAACAAATCAAAGAAACATGCCTTTCAACAGCTATTGCTATGACAGGCAGATGACCATTAAACATTACTTTTTATATATTTTTAGTTCATGAGCAAACCATTAAGTATATTTAAATAAGCTGGAGAATGCTGAAAGATTAGTGGAAGACACACTAGAGCGTTTTAAAGTTTAATTACTTTGGATGGCTTCTGTCCAACATCTCTCTTCTAATATGGCTGTTATATTAACTACAGACTAGGCCAATAAGCAGCCGAAGGCCACAATTTTGGAAGAACATGAAATAATGACAGGCAATATCATAAACCTGGCAGAAAGTAGGCACAAATAAAAGGGAAAGACCTTCTTTGTCCTATATAGAAGAAAAAACATTAACTTAACTAAAATAGATTTGTTTCATGGTTCTAAATATTAACTCCTTAAGCAGTAAAAAGAACATAAGAAGATATATAAAACTTCACACTTATTTAGTATCCTTTGGCTTCATCAAGAATAACCTCTAAATACTTTAAAGGTTAATTTTTCAGTGCTGCCAATATAACTAAACACAGGATATAGATGCCATTAGCACAATAACATGGAGTTGCAGAAGAAAACATTTATGAACACCTTTTCCCCTTCCTAGTTACTATACTGGCATGAAAGATGAAAGACAAAAGACAAAAGTAATCGCTATATTAATGGCGATCACTGAATCTGGACTCAATAAAAACACTAGGAAAATTGTGGCTAGCCAAAAAGGTTTTTCACTGTTTTAAAAGTCACAATAATCCAAAATACCATAAAATATATATCTAAAAGATCTGGGCAAATAAATTTCTTTGCTTAATATATGAGTTTTTCTTAAATTTCAGTTCCATATTAAAAACCCGAAAGTATATGGGATTACACTCCAAAGCACATGACGATGTCCATAGGTGGAGAGGACAAAGAATACACACAAACTGTATTGTTAGAAAATTGCAGTAATTTGAATAGTATAGTGCTATCTGGCTTAAGACCAATGGAAAGATGGTATAATAAGATATAAAAATCTTCATATTTCCTCTGATTGCCTCCTTTTTTCCTTCTGTAATATGGTAATACTGTATATAAGAAGGCTTGTTTTTTAAAATGGAACCGCAATTATGCAATCTCTCTTTTTTTTTAATTCAATAGTCTGAAAAGGGACATGCAATGTATTTTGCTGAATATGAATAAAAATGTCAAGGAGAAGATATCTCTCCCAGTAGATCTTCACGCCTGGTAACTGCCTCTACGCTATTTTTTGTTCAGAAATAAAATAATTTGCTTTAGAAGATAAAATGACTAGATCCTCATTTTAAATGCGAATACATGGTCCATATGATTGCAGCTGTGTACAGAACTCCATGGCTTATCCTTGAACAGGATGAACTGAGCATTCCAGGACTGGATTATCCATTTCCAAAAGTGCATCTTCCCAAACAGGAAGTGGTTTGCGATGTTCTGGACATATGATTAAGGATTAGAAAAAATATCTTAAAAGTAAGGCTTGTTTGATGGAGGATGATCAGTGTATGAATTCTTTGAAAATAGTTGGTGAATTCTTGGTGAATAATTTTAAATAGAATTTAGCCACTCATCAGCTTTATAGTAATCATTTTTTTTGCATAAGCAAGCTTGAACTGCTGATCTTTGAAGCCTCTTCAGACTCCATAATTCTCTATTCTTCTTTTCCTCATAAAATCAACTATTAATTAAAAATGTCAAGAGCAATTAAAAGAGAACAACGAAAGCTAATGCTACAGTAGAAACCTAACTTCCAGATGCTCTGTATTATGAATTACATCATACCTGACCACTGGCCTTGATGGCTGCAGTTTATGAGAACTGTAATCCAAAACATCTGGAGGGAACCAGTTGCCTATCTCAGATTGCTATAATGCAAACAAAACAACAACTAAACCAATATAATAGAACTCTCATCTAGTACTTCACTGATAAAGAAATAATGCAGCCATACTATCACCTCAAAAGCTTCCTTAAATAGACCCACTGTTTATTTGGCAATAGAATGAACTCAAAATACACTGCCCCACCCATGTTAACAGTTGTTTTAATTGGAACATTTTCATAAGGAAACACAAGAAAATAACAGGAGCCAATTTTTAAGGCAACTCTGCAAGCCTCGCAAAAGATACAGCTGCTTTAACTATTCGAAGAGAGGCACTTTATTTGCATGAATGATCATTGAAAAATACATTTTGCACAGGCCTTGATGGGTTGTGGTATCATCTAATCATAAAAAAATGTAAGAACTTTACAGAAATGGGGGAAAAAAATTAAAGAATAGGTTCAACTATGTGACACCCAAGAGTGAACTCCTCAAAAATCAAGTTCC
Source organism: Bothrops alternatus (assembly GCA_034064705.1). Classification (NCBI taxonomy): domain Eukaryota; kingdom Metazoa; phylum Chordata; class Lepidosauria; order Squamata; family Viperidae; genus Bothrops; species Bothrops alternatus. The sequence goes on along the minus strand of JARGCV010000003.1, from coordinate 14,535,423 downwards.
TTTAGTTGAGAATAACATTTCAAAAGAGCATTTAGGCATGGCAGAAGCACCATTAAGAGCCAACCCCCTGCTGCCTGCCTGAAAAGTGTGTCTACAGTCTGGGACCTCTTGACCTCTCCTTCTGCAGGAAATTGAGCAAATTCAAACTTCCACGATTTACTTGGGTCCTTTAAACTTCTGTTGAAGAAAGGCAAACAATGTAGGTGATTATCTCAACAGAAGCCTAATTAAATCACTATTATAGAAACAGGGCATGAAATTGATAATGACATAAGGATAGTTCTTTGCAGAAATGGAAAAGTGACAGCTACCATTTGTTTCGGGGGGATATCCAGTCCTTGAAGAGTCCCAATTGAATGTTCATCTAACTTTCCCACTAAAGCAAATGGTGTTCATGATGTAATCATCCATCACTTTCTTTGACAAAGTGCTGACATTCAGCTATAGTTAAGGCAATCCTATCCCATTCCCCCTTTGCCACCATCAGCTGGCTGATATTCATTACATGAGCCACAGTAACTCAAGACCATTAGACCTCTTATTGTGAATCAGTTTTGTGCATGAGCCATAACAAGTTGCAAGTGTCAACCCTGCAAAAATGATTTCACATTCCTGGCTGTTTGATAATATCTCCTTTCTGTCAACAGCAAAAGAAGCCAAAGCTCTAGAATTAGAATGTGAGGCTGGGAAATCTGTCTACTTTTTGGTGCGATTAAAAGAAAAAGATACAGCTCCAGTTGTGTCACATTTTCATACATTTGCCATTTACCAACAATTTAGTTTCTTTGTTTAAGACTTGTTGTAAAATTATTTTTTCTCTTTTAATTGCAGGCAAAATGAATCTATTTAAGCACCAATAAAAGTATTAATACTATTTCCTGTCTCAAAAATAAAAGTTTGGAGCTGATTCGAAGGAAAGAGAAAAGCATATCAGCAAGAATCATGTAGGACTATAATGTGGCATATAATAAGCTAATTTCTTCTGAAAATATCAATGTAATCTTTCTGATATAAACAGCTTAACCATAATAGTTGAAGTATTTAAGTTTAGCACGACGATGAATAATGATACTAATGTGGAAATAGCCTGATACCTAAGAGAAATATCACCGGTAAAATAAACTCTTACACAAGTAAAAAGACCCATAAGAGATTATTACTGGCCATATTCTTCTTACAAGTCATTTTAACTATCAACTTAAGTCCTTGGGTTTCAATGGCAATTGGGACTGGAACCTGCATCACTAAGTGATGTGACAGTAAAGCATGATGTCAATCCTGGCAAACCCAGTTGCCATCGTAACCCCTGAACCACACAGGTTGCTAGGTGGAAAGAGGCGGGAGTCCCAGGAAAGGAGAGGTTGTTGAGGGGGTACCATGGCAGGCACTACAGAATGCGGGTGCGTGCATGCTATGGAGTGTGGGAATTGATTTTGCTTGTGGGCAGCCAGCAGGAAGGTCACAAATAGTGATCATGTAAGTGTGAGCTGGTTGCCAACCGCCTGAGTCACAATCACACGAATACAGAGTGCTGGAACAACTGGTCCTAAGTACCACTCATTCAGCATCATTGTTATTTTGAACAATAATTGAATGAGTGGTCATAATTCAGAGACTGCCTGTACTACGTGTATTTCACGTTATCAAAGCAGCCAGTCACATGTTGGATGTGAAGGCACTGCAAGTCCCAAATTTCAAACCAGAATTCTTGAAAGATGGGAATGTTTTGAAGTTGCAATCCTAGCACATCTGAAGAACATTGGATTAGGGCAGCAGTAGGCAACCTTGGCTCTGCTGGCTCAGGAATTCTGGGAGTTGAAGTCCACGAGGGGAAGTTGGTGTCAAAGGAATGTAAAATTTGGATCAGCTAGCAGAGATGAAGGGGGGAGGGGGGAATGAATGTATCAGAAAATGAAGAAAGGTTCAGGTATATGAGGAGAAATAGGAGGCATAGGAAAATTAAAAAAAAAAACAACCAAAGGTTAAAAGACAGCTCTTTTGTTGTAGTGTTTAAGGCACCAGAATAGAAACTGCATGACTGTGAGTTTTAGTTCCACATTAGGCTTCAAGCCATCTGGCTGATATTGGGTAAGTCACTCTGTCATCCTAGGAAAAAGATAATAGCAAACTCCTTCCAAAACTCTTGTCAAAAAATTGCAGAGATTAGTCCGGGCAGTTGCCAGGAGTCAACGCTGACTTCAAGGAACATTCAGTACACATTTTAAAAAGGTTAAAAATAGGAACAGTGGAACAAAATCAGAAGTCTTATTTCGATTTGCACTTGCCTGCCCATGCAGTTACAGCCAATTTTTATGCTGTATATTGCAAAATAGTTTCCGACAATCCAGTAGACATTTCACTAACAATCTACAGAGTCTATATGTGATTAATTTTTTTTAAAAAAGACAAAAATAGCATACTAGAATTAAGTGGCCAGTAAGAAAATTTTAATTTATACATGCTGATTACATATGCTGTTCTTTCATTGGATACGTCAAGTAAGCATTTAGCATGTTTCCTATCCACAACTGATCAGAAGGAAAACACTGACAAGATTAACTTGCTCCAATTCTTCTGTGTTTGCTAATAAACATATCTAAAGTTTACCATTTTAGAAAACTTAACAATTGATTCAATTATCACATATTCTAATAAGCTCTAAAGCAGTGGTTCTCAACCTTTTTCAGGTTGAGACCCCACTTGCCCCACCCATGCACGGCACGACCCCGCGCGCAACACAAAAAATGGCGGACCGCGACGGGCCGATCCACGCATGCGTGGCGCGCGCACGATGGCCCAAACCGCGCATGCGCGGCGTGCACACGACAAAAAAAAAACAACAAAATGGCGGACCGCGACGGCCCGATCCACGCATGCGCGGCGCGATGAGAAAAAAACAAAAAAACAAAATGGCAGACCGCGACGGGCCGATCCGCGCATGCGCAGCGCGCACGCGACGGCCCGAACCGCGCATGCGCAGCACGCACGCGACAAAAAAAAACAAAAAACCCAACAAAAAACAAAATGGCGGACCGCAACGGGCCGATCCATGCATGTGCGGCGCGCAACGGCCCGATCCACGCATGCGCGGTGCGCGCATGACGAATAAAACAAAAAAAAACAAAATGGCGGACCGCGGTGTCCGGCGACCCCTGCAAAACGGTCGTTCGACCCCAAATGGGGTTGCGACCCATAGGTTGAGAACCGCTGCTCTAAAGCATAACCTATCACTAATTTGAGTCTAGCAAGTAATATATATATTAAATATATATATATAAATATATATAAATTTGTGTATCTGGAAAAACTTTTGAAAAAATAATGTAACCACATCCAAACTGCACAAGAATCACATTTCTCACTTAGGCAAGTTACAATGGCACTAAATGAATGGTGGGTTTGGTTTTTTTTTTTCATTTAATCATGTCCAATTCTCAGAGAGTGCCAGGAAACCTTTTTTGCAAGGTTTTTCTGAAGTGGTTTGACATTGCTTCCTTGCTGGAGCTGAGAGAAAATGACTGGCACAGGATCACCCAGCTGACCTTGTGCCAGAGGCAATACTAGAACTCAGTCTTCCTATTTATAGTTTGATGCCTTAACCACTATATCAAACTGGTTCTCAAGTAACGTAAGTACAGCCCTCTTAATTTTTTTATTTCTATATTTAGCTGTCAAAAAGAGATTTTACTAGGTTGTGATGAGACTGACATTTTTAATTCTCGTTTTTATCTTAACTGCTATTAGTCTCAACTTTATACAGGGCTTATCTAAATTCAATGTAATAGTACTTCAAAAATCAAACGTATGAGTGCAACATTTAAGGGAGAACTTTTATAAAATGTTCTATAGGTGGCACCTAGATCCGAAAAAATTATCGTATATCTATCCAGATATCCAACCTAAATGTTGGAGGCGTGATAGTATGGAGGCTACATATTTTCATGTATGGTGGACATGTAGAAAAATTAAAGCCTTCTGGAGAAAAATATGGTGGACACTCCAAACCATTTTGAAAAAGCAAATTGAATTTCTACCTGTTGTTTTTGTTAGGGATCATAAAAGACTGCACTACCACAGAGACGAACTTAATTCTGAACTTGATCACAGCAGCGAGACTGCTGGTAGGACAATACTGGAAGAAGCCAGAAATACCACCTATAGAAGAATGGACTTTGAAAGTAATAAATTTGGCAGAAATGGCTAAAATATCAGCATATTTGAAGGATCACTCAAATGAACAATATATGATAGACTGGAAACAGTGGATAGACTACATACAAGAGAAACACCAATCAAAGAAAAGTATCTGGCTTATAGTTACGGTAAATCTTGACATAAGGAGTGAAGAATGTTTACAAATTTAAATCGATTGTATTAAGTTGGATAGCAGTTACCGGTAGCTTGAATTTTCCCCTGGTTTACATATACAAATATATATCTACTGATTATTGGAAGATATATATCAAATAGACTAAGAATGTACTTGTTGAAGGGATGGGTGTATCGACATGGAAATTATTAACTTTAATAAGATGACTTGTTTGTTTGATATCCAATGGATTGATCTGAAAAGAAGTGAAAGTTAAAATGTTTAAAATGTAGTTGGTTTATAGTTAAACTTGGATATATGGAGTGAAGAAGTTCTACAAATTTAAAATGATTGTATAGAACTGAATGGCTTTAACTTGAAATTATTTTTTCTTCTTCTTTGTTTACATGTACAAATGGATATCAAATAATAAAAAAATGTTAATTAAAAAAAATCAAATGTATGAGCTACTCAAACACTGAATTTCAGGTCTGATCTACCAACTTGGAAAGAGTTACAACCTACTTAAGTGGGAAAGTTGTAAGAATAACTGAATACTTCAAATGTTTGAGCTGATATACTGAAATAAAATGCTTTCTTAACATTAAACTTAACACAACAACAACAGACACACACACACAAAAGCTCCCTTATGGCTAGAAAAGAGTTCAAGCAGTTTTGCAAGCAAAAACTATTTCATAGGAAAAAAGTCAGTATATTAAAGATGTTACATTTGTCCTTCAATATGATTGCAAGCAAAGTGCAGTGACTGGTATAATGAAACACAGAAGGGGGGGGACCCAAATGGACAAATCCTCTGGCTACAGCAGAATACAGAAGATGAATACAGGACCACCCAAAAATTAATTTACCTTTATTTTTATTCATTCATTCATTTATAATCTGATTCTCCTTCTTATGAAGTATTTACCTGTGGACTCTGTCTCACCAAGAAGGCTCATAAACACAGACCAGTCTAACTCCAGTAACAAAACCATGTCAATCTGTACTTCCATCATTCTCTGCTATACTCCAATACTTGTCACAATTCAATTTTATACAACTTAGTATATTTTTATTTAGCAGGGGTTCATTTTTCTGTCTTCCAGCAGTTTGCTTTATGACAACAATCTACAAATGTAAATCTATTAAAAGCAGTGATTTTCCAGGTGATTATTAAATGGTGCTGCATAGACTAAAATGTATGCTACCCATTAAAACTCAAAATTACCCATAACATTGAATTACACATTCTGTATATTAGCTCGTAATAGAAAATTTCCTAAGAATGAAATAAACTGACAAGTGTAGGTATTCCCTTAATTTTAACAGACAGTAATCCCTAAACATTGTTTAATTATTGACTATGCTGTTTATTCTCCAAAGCACCTGAAGGCAGGACACGAAGCAACGGATGGAAACTAACCAAAGAGAGAAGCAACCTAGAACTAAGGAGAAACTTCCTGACAGTTAGAACAATTAATCAGTGGAACAATCTGCCTCCAGAAGCTGTGAATGCTCCAACACTGGAAGTTTTTAAGAGGAGATTGGACAGCCATTTGTCTGAAATGGTATAGGGTTTCCTGCCTGAGCAGGAGGTTGGACTAGAAGACCTCCAAGGTCCCTTCCAACTTTATTATTATTATAACACATAGAAGTATCATCCATCCCATATGAATATTTTTATATCACTTTCACCAGCATTGTTTTAGAATTCTTTTGCCAATGTTGAAAAGAAGCAATGCTTCACAATCTCAGTCTGACCAACTACAACTACTAAAAGATGTCTCAATTTTTTAGAAGCCCATCTCCAAATACATTGTTCAGATTTCTTAGAGTACTATAGTTTGCTTGCTTGAAAACATATTTTTAAAAGAGGAATGTTGATTTCCTGCAGATGACAATACATATTGTACAGTAGGCATGTATTTCTAGGCAAACCGAGTTTGCTTTCAGGAATCTTATCTTCTGTCATGCCTCTATACAATAACAACTACAACAACAAAAGCACAATTAAAATTTTAAATCAGGGAAAGAGGAACATAACAAGATATAATACACTAACTTTTAGGAAACTAAAGCTCAATTCAAGATTAATTCATATTTTTATGCTGAATGATATAATATAAAAAACAAACTACTTATTCTAGAAGTGTTTGTTATAAAGAGATTCAGCATATTAAATTTAATAAATAAACAATTTCACTTACAATTTCTGGGGGATCATTCCATTCTTCATATGATGTGGCAGCATATGGATAAATCCGGTCATTGATAATCTTAAGAGTTGCCATAGCAATAGCTTTCATTGATTGAAAATAAGCTTCCCAGAACCACCTTGCCTGCAAAGAATAATTAATATTATGTCACATTGGTTGTTTCCCAGATAGCAAATTTTAAACATCTGTATATGGCTGTCGTGCATATTACCTATTAATATTTCCATGTTTCAAGCTACTGTTTCAAGCTACTCCTACTGTTATTAAGAAGCTGAATCTGTTTGAAATCAAACTAGATTTGGTCACAATAGCTCTGCCACATTAAAGATAAATTAGTTAATTAGTTTATTTCAACATATCTATACTGCCCTAACTCATAACTCAAGAGGCATTAACAACATATAATCAACATATTAACACTTTATAGAGGCAATCAAATTTCCTGTCCATTTCAAAATAAGTTCAGAAATATAAGTTGTAGGTAGAACATCTTTTTATTTTAGGTGTAAGGTATGAAGCACCATAAGCAGATTATTTATTGATCCACAATTGCTAAGGTTTGAGAAATATCATGGATTAATCCCTTCCATTTTATCTTGGATTATAAAAGGATTGACTTATCCTTCATCTCTTCTTTTATGTATACAGATAGTCCTCATGTACTGACTGCACTTGGGACTGCCAGCTCATTGCTAAGTGACATGATCATAACATAAAATGTGTCTAACCTACACCACTTTGTCAGTTCCAGTTATGGTCATTAAGCAAATCCCCCATGGTGATTAAGCATGTCGTCATATGTTTACAACTTGCAACTGGCTTCCCAATTGACTTTGTTTCTGGAAGCCAACTATGAAGATCACAAATGTTGGACACTGCAACTTAACAGTTGGACACTGCAACTATCATAAATGCGTGCCAGTTACCAAGTGCAAGAATTGTGACCACATAACTATGGGGACATTGTGACACCCACAACTTTGAGGGACAGTTGTACGCCTCCCTTTTAGCACTGCTGCAACTTTGAATGGTCACTGAAACAATAAATGATTTTACTATAGAACTCTCAGAAGCACGTTATAATGCTTACAAATTACAATCTCTGGATGCCATCTTTAATTCAACTGTGAGGGTATCTAGAGGTCTCTAAACTTCCTCTTATATAACTAAGATCATTTTTAGTTTAAGATATCCACGGATATGGACAAACTGTGAGGAATGGACAATTGCCATCTGGACCTGTCCCAATCTGGTTTATAACTTCTGGTCACACTTTATATAAAACAGGAGATTTCCTTATTTAAAGGAAGTGATTCTTAAAATAGTGAAACTATTTGGTGGCGTCTCTTGGGACCCTATTTAATCCAAAGTTTTTCCATAGCTACTTAAAAGCACTGGAGGAGCTGGGCGCTATTTGTATACTAATGACACCATGATCTATTTCTCTATGTCATCTTATGTTGTGACTTCACTAAATGCCTGTTTGCAGTCAGTAATGGACTGGAGAGTTATACAACTAAAAAAATCCAGTTGGCTTATAGTTAAGCTTGGACATACGGAGTGAAGAAGGTCTACAAATTTAAAATGATTGTATTAAGTTGAATGGCTTTAACTTGAACTTTTTCATTGTTTACATATACAAACGGATATCTAATAATAAAAAAAAATATAAAAAACAAAAAAAACCCGGTGTTCATTGTGAGAAAGCATAATTCTAGAGAAATGATAAATTAGTCTGTTCTGTATAAATTCACCCTCTCCCAGGGAAAGCAGATAGACAGTTCTGGGCTGCTTCTGAACTCTTTGCGTTTTTCAAATTAAGGCAAGAGGCACAGTATGTTTAGTTTGGCTGATATTAATGGAACAATCTCTTAAGCTCCAAATGGTCTCCCCAAGTAGTTTTGTGGAGATGTTGAACAGTTTTCGGAATAGAATGGCAGCCTAAATACTAGATGTCAGCCACCGCTTTCAGATTCTAGTAAACCAGGATCTGTTAATGAATATTTGGCCCACTGAAGTTTGTTATTTCACATTATGTTGACATAAACAATGAACTATATGTTAATATTGGACTCTGATAAGATATTCTAAGAGGCTATACAAACCTGTAGGCTGTTAGAGCAAAAAGCTTCTTAAAAAGAAGCATCAGCAGAAACCTGTCTACTTAATGTGACATTTATTGAGACAAATTGTTACATTCTTTAACTATATGCAAACTCCATTACAAGTATTTCTTTTCAGAATGAAGAGCATCAGGTTATATACCACAGTACATCTCCAAAATACATGAAAACTTCATATTGCACCAATGACAGATATTCAAGTTAGCATGCAAAAATCAACAAATACTAAGTTGCAAAAAATAACAAAATTAACAGAAACATATTAAACACATGGAAGCTATGTTTCGTGTGGAAAAATCTTTGATTTTCATTTAATCACAACTTCTAACTGGAAAGAAAATAAAATGTTAAGAGAAAAGAAGATGATGGCCTTGTGAAAAGGCAGTAAAAGTTAACTGTCTAACCTAAAATGTCAGGCGCCATGGTGTTGTAACATTTTACCCCATTGCAAGAGTCAAGTGTTCCCAGAGTGACACACTTCAGAGTTTATGAGGCCTTGAAGTATTGCTATTTTCATGTTGACAGACATTATTTTGAAAGCTTTGCTTCTGAAAATAAGTTACAGAGAACTCATATATTTTATTACCTTTAGCTCAGTTAATTCTAACAGAATTACACTTCATCCAAATTTTTTATTAGTTTTGCATTTAATTTAAGTTTCAGGTCTTGCAAAGAACGTGCTGAATTTAAACTTTGCTTCATATTTTTCTAGACATGAAATTATCAGCTTCCCTTCTGCCATTAACAGCATGCTAGTATCCAATGTTTAAACAACCTAAAGCTCAATGCTACAAAATAGATTCTCAAACCTGAACTAAGTGTGCTGAGTACAAGTCTTCCAGATTAACATTTCTGAATGAATTTTTAGTTTGTCTATGCAGGTTATAGGAATCAATTAAACAGTTAAACTGACTATTTTATACTAGATACACAGTGAAAGATAAAGTTCTCTGTTATTGCCTGTAAACATAAATACAAAGAAGAGCCCAACACTTACTTCTACAAAGATGTTTCTAAAAGGAAAAAAAATCATTCTCAGCTTAGAGACCAACCAAATATACTACTTCTGTAAAGAATTTAACACAACTATACTTCTCAACCTATCTTTACTCAAGCCGCTGTTGTTAGACCTTTTGCTTTTAAAATTTAATACTAGGCGAAATAAATGGAAAATATACTACATTGTATATATTGAGGCTCAATTCCAATTCGAAGATTTTTATTTTAAAAAAAACCCTCTGTTTTCTTTTCCAAGAGATACTGTATGTCTGGACATATCACAATGCCTCCTAGGAATTTGGGAAGAAATGGCAGTCCCCTAAATAAATTATTTTTTAAAAAAATTCTACCAGTCTTTATTTCACATGGTTCTAATGGCCAGCTGTTGCTCATCTCATTTTCATGTGGAAAAAGTTGAACAATTGGGCATTAAAACTATTCTTAAGGCCTTTCCATTTTAAGTATATTAAATAATGCTATTGCCAACATTTGGCAGGTTTACATACTAAACTTACTCTAATACAGAATTCATTATTGCAATGTATTTAATCTAGATCATCTGATCTTAAAATTAATTGGATGTAGAAAACAAAATTTATTATTTCTTTTTCAGTTTCAAATTTACAAGGGTCACAAAGTTCAAAATTGTATGACCTTTCTAATATTTGTCATCCGGGACCACTTTCTATGGCTTCTCCATGGATTGCTGAAAAACAACTGGCTCATTGATATGACTCCCAGTGGTGACATTAAAATGCATTATTACATTAATTTCACTAAAATCAACGAACTCTGTTTTCTACTTTTTATTCAAATGGATAACAATAAGTAGGCAGTATATAGTATTGACCAGTTCTATTTATTTATGCATACAGCAATATTAAGACTGATACATATATTTATGTAAGAACATACAATCATTTGCAAATTTAAAATGTAAAAGAATAAGCATTTAACCTGAAAAATAGATTTTTTTTTCTGGATATATCTTCTGAGGGGTTTCCTGGTGATAATATAATCTTCTCCTTGCCCCATGCTTGTGCTTTCCTAGTCATATAAACTCTATATACCATAGAAGTAAAAAATATTGAGGAGTTTGTGAGAAATTAATCTCATTTGATGTTTAATTCCTTAATGCCCATTTTTCTCAAACAGCTAAGGCAAAAAGAGTTGACAAAGTCCAAGGCAGTTGCTGCATTTTCATTTCTCTCATTCTAAACAAAGATATTGCCAGGTTTCACTCTTCAGTCCTGGACTTTATTTGGATACTCAAACCTGAGGTTGACAGGTATAAAACACAGTAGTAGCTGTTAACAAAAAACTATTTTGGGCTAGTAAGGAATTGTCAGCTCAGGCAGAATACCAAGTACTATACTGACCCCTGCACACAAACATACCGGTATCAGAAATTATTGGCCACCAGAATTATTGATTAATCACTGATCTGCCATTGTCATTTCTACAAAACTAGCTTCTAGATGGATTTAGAATAACAAAAAGAAAAGAATGATATAAATCCATTCATTCTTTCTTTCTGCTTGCACTGTTTGTTCAGGGTTATATATTAAGATTTTGATTTTGTTCCTTCAAGTCCCAAGTCTGAAGATCTGGCTGTTTCCCTAGGCATTTGGGCCAGGAGGTTAAACAAGCTCTATTGTTGATATGGCTTTTTATCATTGAGATGTACTGATTTACTTCAAGTGTTGTGAGTTTTTAGTGGTAGCTGTGTTTTTAATCCTTGCATGTCCCCCAGAATCATTGTCATGTGATGGGTGGCCTTTATGAATTACTGAAATAAAGAAATGAGTCAGTACTGACTCTTAGCAGCCACATATACAGACCTTGTTCAGATTACTTATATTGGAACTACAGGTAGTCCTTGCTTATTGACCTCTTGTTTGGTGGCCATTCAAACTTACAATAACATAGAAAATAGAAACTTATGACCTGTCCTCAAAGTTTCAGCCATTTCCACATCTCCATGGTCATAAAGCAAGGATAAAATATTTTCAGGCCTTCAGAACAACTAACCAACTAAATAAACAAATGCTCTGACTTTTAGAAGATTTGAAAGATCTCACAAACCTTGGGGTAACTATATATACAGAGAGACAAACACACACATCCTCAATTTATCAATGTGGTGTGCAAGATGCATGGTTTGCTGACTCTTCTCATAGATAATGGTTATATCCTATTCTATTTGCCTGCCAAACTTGTTATTTATACACAGGAAACTGGCAGATGAAGCATTCCAAATTCTGTGGTAGCTAAGGAAGAGACAAAACAGTCTAACCTTCTTGCCTTATCCATACATGCACTTACCTGAGAACAACTGTGTTCAAGAACAACTGGACAGAACAATGTAGACTACATCATTCAGAAATAAGGGAGCCAATAAATAATCCAATTCCCCAAAATTCTAGAACTTATTTTGACTGTTCTACCAACCCCAAATTATGTTAGTTATCTTACAAAACCAAATAAATCCACACAGAATATTGAATTCTCCAAAATTACTGCAAATATAATTATGGATGAGGAGGTAATACTCCGTATTGTCCACAACTGAGTAGTCTATCTATTACAATATGATTGTCAAGTGAATAAAAAGGTGAAAAGGGTTCAGCTACATTTTTTGACAGGTGATGGACAGCTCCTGAAATAGAAAGCAATAGGTTTCTAGTCTCGAGGGTATCACTTTCAAATATATCAATGTTCTAAGGGTGGATCAGTTTTCCCTGCTGTAGCCATCCTGCTGAGAGGTGAAGTCCCAAGAAAAATATAGGAATCCGGCAGCAAGGCTTTGAGGTGGCAGGAACCAAGGGAGGTTCAAAGACAAGGCTGGTCAGTGGGTAGCACCTCCAAGCACCAGGGAGGTTAGAGGTTAGTAAAGCAGGAGCCACTGTCCAATAAAACAGTGTTTAGAAAACCTACTTGGCAGATAAACTGAGGATCTGCTTACATCTTTCCCAGCTTTCTTAGTTGCATACTGACGCTTCCCACTGTGATTTGGTACAATGTCCCTAGCATCTACCTTAGTTACAAGCTGCCTGAATCTAGACTCAGGCAGTTTAAATGTGGCTGGAAACTTTTAATCAGTTTCCAACATCATAAATAAATAAATAAGCACCCACTGTCACAAAATTGATTTATCACAACCAACTTTCTAAAACTAACAAAATAGAAGATTTCCCATGGGGAGGGAGACAAAGCAAATTCACTGGCTCTAACACATATCCTTCTTACTTCTGACAATCTCTTATGCTGGTGATTGTTTGAGCTGTACTGTATTCTATTCTTCAGTGGCCTATAAAACAGTTCCATCATCTATTCTCATCTATTATGAGAATTCTATTCTTTAAAACTAGATGTTTATTTTTTTTAGAAAAGAACAAAATTTATATTTATTTATATATCATCTGTAGAAATTGATTTATAACCCATATTCAGAGTGTTGTTCATGGTAGTACAGGAATATTTCACATCCTCAGTGATGCTCTTGTATATTTCATAAAATAGGATTAAGTCCAATTCCTGATAATTCTAGATTTCAAATCTAAAGGTCTCCAAATCTGTCTCAGAGGGAAACCATGTTAATTTGATTCACAGAAATCACAGGAAGATTAATACTTAATTTTCTCTCATTCAGACTAAACCTAGACAGCACTTTCAACACTGTTTTTAATAGTTCGTTATTATCTGCGCTACTCTTTTTTATAGATTGATTGATTTATTTGTTTAATTTATTTATTTATTTATTTTTCACATTTCTGAACCACTCATTTCCCTCAAGGAGGGACTTTGAGCAGTGTACAATAAAATATTAAAATATAAAAACAGCATATAAAAGTAAAAAAATAAATAAATTTAGAAGGTGGCAAGGATGATTAAACCCTATTAAAAATAGTTAAAAAGGCAAAGGAAGGGTTCTCAGGGTACCAACCAGCCCCATGGCTGGTTGCATGGATCCCCACACAAGGCCAACCCCATCAACGATGATAAAACCCCTGGATATAGAGGGGCTGACCCACTTCAAATGACCTGAGGTCAGCTGATATCTGTTGTTCCCCAATTAGGCCACAGCCTCCAGGCACCATGAAACAGCATCAAGCATCAGTCACTTCACCCAGGATAGAGTTATATAACTGGATATCATCAGCATGCTGCTGATACCTCATTCTATGGTGATGGATGATCTCACCCAGCGGTTTCATCACCCAGATGTTAAAAAAGAGCAGAGAGAACCCGGAGCTCTGTGGAGCTTATCTTTAACCACTTATCTTTAGCCTTCTCTGTAGATACTTATCCTTGTCCATGTAATAGTTTGATATCAGAATTGGGCAAAGAATCGCAGATAGAATCTGAGCAACACAAAGCAGAATGTTTTATCTCCTTTCTAGAAGACAGTTATTTAATAGATCTTTTAAAAAGCCATCCAAATTAATGCCTAAGATTAATCTACTTAATAAATAGGCAGCTATCAGAATTATCTTCCAATACCCTCATTCTTGCTGCCTGATCTAAGGATTTTTTAAGATTGGAAAAATATATTTGATATATTTGATAAACTGGGGAAAAAAGTGTCAAGGCTTGACATTAATGAAGAAAGAATTCTAGAAAGGCAGCCTAGAAAGGATTAATGTAAGGCTAGACGTTCAAGTCACATAGATTAAACTACTACAAATGGCAATGGATAAAAGTGCTTTTCAATGTGATAAGGATTCTAAAAAGTCCCCAGACAGAAACAGGTTTTTTTCTCAGGAGAAAAGATGGATGATTAAAAGTCAAAGATGTTAATTAAAAATCATTTAAAGACCTAGAATTTGCTCATAATGTTTTTTTCAATCCTATTTTAGAATCATGGATCAAATACATTGTAGTTTGACTAGAGGTAAATCCTGTTATTACATACTAAATAAAAAAGCTAGTATGCAGCCCCCTTAAACAGTTTTCCCTTCAGTCTGATTTGCTCACAATCTACCTCTTATAAATTTTCTTCCTTGAGTTAAAAACAAGAGATTTCTCATGCCTGCGCACATTGCCTGGAGCCAGTAATAACTTATATAGCTGTCAGCAAACTGATAAGAGCCAAAAATTACCCCACAGAGTCCTCTTTAAAGAAGAGCCAAAAGCAGCACATTAAATTAAAAGGGGGAAGGGTCACAGAAACCAGTCACTCATGCTGTTAATGTGGCATTAAAAACAAATACATATATTATTTACTCCAGCAAATGTCTGATTTGACCTGGAGATTGAAGCCCACTTGGAGGTTAGAGTTGAAGCATTTGAAAAAGTAAAAATTCTCCTTTTTGTCTGTTTTTTTTCTGAATGAAAAGGTTAGAAAAGCACTAACTTCATTCTCCTTTTTGGTATTAAAATGAGAGTGGCATGACAACAATAATAACAGCAATGATGGAGGAGAAGGGCAAAGATGGAATTGTTTTCCCATTAAAGCCCAGAGCTTATTTTGCTCATTACAGAGTAATATGGGAAGTTGGCTACCAGAAAATAAGATTCAACTGTCACTACTCAAAATCCATCCAAGACAAAAAAAAATCGAATAAATGTTATTTCAATGGCATAGAATGATATCGAAATAGTTCTTCACATTGTAGAAAAAGCCATGATAGTCTCTGTTGGCAAATCACCACCTAAATAATTTTATTAAAAGGCACAATCTTTTGTGAGTTACAGCTTACTTCATTAGATGCTTGATGAAACAACAGCATGTTTTCCATCATCTTCTTGAGCCTGTCTGAACAGGCGGGAAAATCCTTCTATATTCCACACCATTGAGTCCTTATCCCAGCTTAGCAAACGAAAACCAAGAAGTTAACAAATATCAGCAACATAGATGGAAAATAAACACATTTTCATTTATTTCAATTTAAATCTAATATTTGTCTCTATTTCCAGATTAAATATCAGCTTAAAACCTATCAAAAACAGTACAGGTATCCATATTTCAGTACTGCAGAATACATTATGCCCATAAATTAGATACTGATGAATATCTAGTGTATATACAGGTAAGAAAAGATACAACCAAAAAGCACTCCTGATTCTGTCTTCAAATCTAATTTTATACTGAGGGAGCCTTCATTTCTGTTATTAAGCATTTGGGAACCAGAAATCATTGCCAAACCACTACAAATTGCCCAGAGGTCTGGCGGTATTACCTCAACTAGCTTCTGCCCATCCTGACCTACAGACACACTGCCCCCAAAATGCTTTTGGCTCCTCAATAAATTACTGTAATTCAAAATAATAAAATCAAATATGTCTAAAGGCTATGAGCCTAACATCCCTCTTTGTGCTCCTTGAATCTTTGAGACTTAAATCACTGCATAGTATATATCTCTAGGAACCTGTTG
The DNA here is from genome assembly GCA_034064705.1 of Bothrops alternatus. Lineage (NCBI taxonomy): Eukaryota > Metazoa > Chordata > Lepidosauria > Squamata > Viperidae > Bothrops > Bothrops alternatus. The sequence goes on along the minus strand of JARGCV010000003.1, from coordinate 14,519,396 downwards.
TCAGCTCCTTCTTTCTGCAGCTGTTTTTTAATATTTTCATGAGTGGTAACTCTTCATGTTATCTTTCTTTCTGTGGTACAGAAGTTCTCAGACTCTCTTCTCTACTTACTGTTGGTGAATGGATTCTTCAAGTCTCATGATTCCGTGAACCACCCACACAGTAACTACACTAGTTTTCTTTCAGTGAACACTGCTTTGGTTTTCCTATTATGTTTTCCCCCGATAGTTTACTTCTGTTGCTTCTCTCTTTGAAATGATAAAATAGTACATTTATCTTCTCTTCTTTTGGCAAAGCTTTCAAATCATTTCCTACTATCTCTTACTTCGTGGCATTTTTTTCCCCTCTTATGTTCTGTTGTCACATTTTGGTATCCTCTAAATTCCTTCTCAAAATGCACCTATTTCAAGAAAACATCAGCTAAAACTCATAGTTCCTATTCTCTGATGGTAATTCAGTCTATATACCAAAGCCTACACTTGGAACAGACCTTTGTTTTGTCATACTGGGTTCAGACAACCTGGTGCTCAGGCACACTACTGTGCATCCTCACAACTTGCTGGTGCCACTAGTCTTCAGCCATCCAACATTTTTAAAAAAAATGAGTGAAAGAAATATCATAGGAAGCTGGCATGCCTCCAAAATAAAGCCATAGCAAGAATTTATTTAGGCCCCACTGGGCTACAGAGAACCAGTTTTTTGGGACCAGCATGCCTGCCATATAATTCATTTTGTGAGCAGAAGCATCCCATAGCAAAAATGTTCTGACTATATCCAGTTCATGCTCTCAAAATCCCAAATCAGCTCATCTAAAAAAGTTATCCACCTATCTCACATCTATAAAACACAACACATGCCAATAGTATACATAAATAAAAATGGACAGCTATGGACAGTTCTTAAACCACAGAACATCTTTATTTATTCTTTCTAGATTAAATGTGAAAAGAAGTATGTAAGAACGATCCATCAGCAGGATATATCTCCAAAAACAAAGTGGGACCAAATTTGATATGGGAGGAAAAAATAGGCAAAAGCAGGACAATATGTTTTCATACCTAGTTTTCCTAAGTTGCTGTTTTAAGTAGAAGAAAAATATTAGAACAGAAAAATATTAAAAATTGTATTAAGATTTTATTTTGTGTTCTTGCATATCTGCTGTCTTGATCTTTTATTTTTACAAAGGTCAAACAATGATTGTGGGATAATTATCACCACTAAGCATAGCTTTATAAGACTACTGCAGGCATAAATGAGAGTTTAGTTTTCAGGCTCCATGTGGATTTAACATAAGAGAGGGCAAGTTGGAGAAGAATGCTTACTAAAAGGCTTTTGTAGAAATCAGACAAGCTATAGAGCTTCTTAATAGACATGGGGTGGTCTTAAAATATCCATGTGTTCAGCCAATGTGCTTTAACTTTCTTAAATTCAGTTGGTTGTTGCCTCTTCCAAGCAGCAAGTCTGCTGGGGCTAATCAGGGGTAGGCAACCTTGGCTCTTTATGACTCGTGGACTTCAACTCCCAGAATTCCTGAGCCAGCTATGCCTACCCCTGGGCTAGATAAAGCCAGAAGAAGCCTCTGAAGCTAGAAGAAGAAGAAGAAAGAAGAAGAAGAAGAAGAAGAAGAAGAAGAAGAAGAAGAAGAAGAAGAAGAAGAAGAAGAAGAAGAAGAAGAAGAAGAAGAAGAAGAAGAAGAAGAAGAAGAAGAAGAAGAAGAAAGGGACCTTGGAGGTCATCTAGTCCAACCCCCTGCTCAGGCAGGATACCCTATACCATTTCAGACAAATGGCTGTCCAGTTTGTTCTTAAAAACTTCCAGTGTTGGCGCATTCACCGCTTCTAGAGGCAGGTTGTTCCACTGGTTAATTGTTCTAACTGTCAGGAAGTTTCTCCTTAGTTCTAGGTTGCTTCTCTCTTTGGTTAGTTTCCATGCTTGCTTCTTGTCCTGCCTTCAGGCACCTTGGAAAATAGCTTGACTCCCTCTTCTTTGTGGCAGCCCCTGAGATATTGGAACACTGCTATCATGTCCCCCCTCGTCCTTCTCTTCGTTAAACTAGACATACCCAATCCCAGCAACCGTTTCTTATGTTTTAGCCTCCAGTCTCCTAATCATCTTTGTTGCTCTTCTCTGTACTCTTTCTAGAGTCTCAACATCTTTTTTACATCATGGTAACCAAAACTGGATGCAGTATTCCAAGTGTGGCCTTACCAAGACATTGTAAAGTGGTATTAATACTTCACGTGATCTTGATTCTATCCCTCTGTTAATGCAGCCTAGCACTATGTTGGCTTTTTTGGCAGCTGCAGCACACTGCTGGCTCATATTTAAATGATTGTCCACTAGGACTCCGTGATCCCTCTCACAGTTACTACTATTGAGCAAGATACCCACTATACCAGGGGTAGGCAACCCAAAACACTGAAAGAGCCACTTGGACCCGTTTCCCACCGAAAACAAAACACTGGGAGCCGCAAAACCCTTTTGATATCTAAAATGAAGATAACACTGCATATATCCTTTTTTACCTTTTTTACATACACATAAACATACACACACACACATATATATACACACACATACATACCTATATACACACCCCTATAATAAAGGTAAAAAAGGATATATGCAGTGTTATCTTCATTTTAGATGTCAAAAGGGTCTCTCTGTGTCTATTTCCCTCCCTCCCTCTCCCTCTTTCTCTTTTTCTTTTTTTCTCTCTCTCTCTCTTTCCTTTCCCTCTCTCTTTCCTCTCCCTCTCCCTTTCTCTCCTCTCCCTCTCTCTCTCTCTCTTTCTCTACCCCCCTCTTTCTCCCTTTCTCCGATCTTCTGCTCACCTGGCAAGCTGGCTTCAAGCTGTTCACCAACAAGCTCAGGGGTAGGCAACCTCAGCTCTTTTATGACTCATGGACTTCAACTCCCAGAATTCCTGAGTCAGCATAGCTGGGCTAGCTAGCTCTCTCCTGCTTCCTGCTTCCTGCTTCCTGCAGAGACGCAGCAAAGGGAGGAGCTCCACCCAAATAAGCTTTTCAACTCATCGGAGAATACCGTGAGTCCACTCTTTTTTACACACACACACACACACACACACACACACACACACAGAGAGAGAGAGAGAGAGAGAGAGAGAGAGAGAGAGAGAGAGAGAGAGAGAGAGAGAGAGAGAGAGAGAGAGAGAGAGAGAGAGAGAGAGAGAGAGAGAGAGAGCGAGCAAGTGCCTCTCTCTGTCTCTGATGGCAGAGGAGGCTGGGAGCCATAGGGGAAGGCTCAAAGAGCCGCATGTGGCTCTGGAGCTGCAGGTTGCCGACCTGTGCCTATACTATACCTGTACATTTGGTTTTTCTTGCCTAAATGTAGAACCTTACTTTTTTCACCACTGAATTTCATTTTGTTAGATAGCGCCCAGTGTTCAAGTCTGTCCAGGTCCTCCTGTATCCTCAGCCTGCCTTCTGGAGTGTTGGCTATTCCTGCCAGCTTGGTGTCATCTGCAAACTGCTTTGTTTGAGGGGGATGAAGGGCAGAAGGAGGACATTTGCACACTTCAAGCACACATGGTCACCATATTTTTATTTTTTTTTAAAGGCATAAATGCATGGATTAAGCCTGAACACAAATCAGATTGCAGAATTAGTAGTCGGGTATCAGATAGATTTAGATCAAGTAGATTAGTAATTAACATTCCAGGTAGATTTGTATAGCAAAATGTTTAGCCTATTTAATTATGAAAATCTGAAACTGTAGGACTTGCTTAAGAACTCAGTGCAAATCAGAGATAAAGGAAAAGAGAAAATCTTCCACCTTTCACATTCCAACACTATTATCAAACCACAAAATATCACAGCTTCTAATCTGTTTTATAGATCTCAAGGTGTTGTTTTAGCTGCTTTCAAAAGTGAGATCACATTGAATAAAGTTTGCTTCTAAAATAATCAAGTCCACCCATGAGGAAATACTGCACAACAATCTTAACAGCAATGATTAGTTCCAATACAGTATGAAATGCATTTTCCCTCAGCAGCAGAAACCCATATACCTATCCAAAACTATTTTGTCAGGAGTTTTTGTTGGGGATTTATGCTGTTTCTTCATGAAAGAGTTTTTGTTTATGGCACACAACCATTTAAATATACAAAACAAGCAGTTTTACCAAAACTAGAGTTTAGAAATTATTTCAATATTAGAACAAATTATATGTTTTAATATATGAACTATAGAAATTTAATGCAGTGGTCATCAAATAGTCAAGAAAATGCTTAAATTAGAATATATCTCAGTGCGCACAACACTTCGAATTTCAGACTTTTCTCAAGCATTCTATAGCCACAAACAGCTGCTTTAAATCTATGTTACTCTACATGGTTGCAGTACAAATATTACAGACATGCACATACATATGCTTGCACGTATCCTAGTTCTACACTGTATGTGGATTAGCAAATACTGTTTTATAATAGACTATCAAATTGGTTTTAGATTATAACACTTTAAACACAAAGGGATGTACAGTTGTGTGTTACATTTAACTTTCCCAAATCATACAGCAGTATGTAACACGAACATACAAATATTATTATTTATTTATTTATTGGACTTGTATGCCGCTCCTCTCCGGAGACCATGAACAGTATTATAGTACCATGAACAGTATCATTACAGCAAGATGGCCAGCAAACAGACTGACTGACTGAATCTTTAAGCACAGTGGAGCACTATGAAAAAATGAGATTAGATTGTATTTTAAAAAGAGCAAACTAGTGACAAACAGCACCAGCCTTACAACTGACAATGAAGATACTGAAATGATGGAAGGCTTATGCCTTTTAGGATCAACCAACAAGGGTAAAGGAGCCAGCAATACAGTAATATGCTGCAGGCTAGCACTTTGTACAGAAGCCATGAAGGCTTTAGAAAAAATATTTAGATGCTAAGATATCCGTGTATATACAAGGATCAGAATTATGCAGGCAATGACTTTCCCTGCAGCAGCCTATAGAAATTAAATTTAGACTCTAAAGCAGTATAAAAAGAATACTGATACGTACCAACTTCAGTATTCAAAACTTACAAAGTATTAAGTATAGTGATTCACTAGAACCTCTCCCATAAAGCTCACTGCCTGTTCAGATCAATTATTTTTATGGTTGATCGCCTAGTCAGCCAGAGGTTTATTATTAATAGTTTGATTCATTAGACAGTCACACAGAAATTTAGACTGAATCTGGCATTTTTGTCTACCTGTCAAGTCCTTCCCAAGGACCTGGGATAGGCAGATGTTGTTTGATGGTGTTAAGTGTACCGTCTCAGATGGGAACTATTCCAAGCAAAGCTGCCTTTTGCCATTGACTGATGGTGATTTTGTCAATACTGAAGGTGTTCAAGTAGTGCTACAGTTGTTTTGGGATTGCACCCAAGGTGCCTATTACTATTGGCATTACCTTGCTTTCTTTTGCCACAGTCATAACACACTCATTCGTAGATTTTTGTGTTTTTTAATTTTCTCCAGTTCTTTCTTTTCTGTTGACTCCAGGACTATGTCCACAATCCAGACATTTTTTTGTCTTTCTTATCAAGAATTGTAAGTCCATGGTGTTACACGTTTGTTTATTTGAATTCTTATTATTATGGTTGGTCACACAGTTATAATTATCGTTGGTCGCACAGTTAACCAGATATTTACACTGCATTTAACATTTTTATCCACCTATCAAAGAACCTGGGATAGGCCAATGTTTTGTTTGATGGTGTTAAAGGTATTGTTGAAGGATACTGCATTTTTAACCCACTTTTTTATATGCAACTCAAGGCAGTGAACATACTCCTGCCTCTTTTCCCATAGCAACAATTCTGTGAGGCGAGCTGGTGATGATTGGCTCAAAGTCATTCAGCCAACTTTCATGCCTATAGCCTTACCCCTTTACATATAAATATTTTATAGAGTTAGGATTGAAATGTATAAATCTTTGCATGTTGAATCAGTAGTTATAAAAAACAGAACATGGAAATATAAATACTATAGTAGGCATGAATTTCATGTAAGAACATGCAATATTTTGCTATCCTTCATCTGAGCAGCAAAACAAAGCAATCTCTGGATGCAACTATGCTTAGCTGTGGTTTCCTACTTTGCTTCTTGTACAAACTGAGAAGTAAAGCAAGAGCAAGGGACTGAAAATAATTACATAAAACGTGTGCAAATATCTGTGTTCTAGCCAGGAAACTATCTGGATGCAGACAATCACAAATAGCCATGAATATAATGTCGTATATAAAAAGCTGAATTATAGTAAATGAGCCAGAAAAATTTAAAATAATGAATAACAGAGTTGGAAGGGACCTTGGAGGTCTTCTAGTCCAACCCCCTGCTCAAGCAAGAAATCCTATACCATTTCAGACAAATGGTTGTCCAATCCCTTCTTAAAAACCCCTAGTGATGCAGCACCCACAATTTCTGGAGGCAAGTCGTTTCACTGATTAATTGTTCTAACTATCAGGAATTTTTTCTTTAGTTCTAGGTTGGTTCTCTCCTTAATTAGTTTCCATCCCATTGCTGGAGGGTTAAAATTTTGATGCAATTCAAAAACTGTTCAGCCACACATGATGTTTCTTTTGAAGCTACATCTGGACTTTAAGCACATTATATTAGTCTTAAAAATAGTTTAGAAAGTGGGGGTGCAAGTATAGCAGACATCAAATCACATATTGGACAAATAATATAGAAGAAAATATTCTGAAACTACAGGAAAGAATAATTTCCTCTAAGGGTTCTAATCCCATCAAATAATAGGATCTATGCTCTTACCAACCCCAAGTGTCAGGCTTAAGGTCTGAATTGTCTCAACTCAGCTCCTAAAGCTTTAGGGTCTACTCTTTTGTTTAATCATGGATCCTTCCGTATCAGCAAGGAAGTATAACTCTTCTAAGACAAGTATGAAAGGGAAGAGCAGAATCCAGCAAGGATCTGCAGTCAATAATCTAAAGAACTATAACACTTCCTTTCTTATCCTCACCTCATCCACTTCATATTAAATAGAAAATGAGTATGTTTTTAACCTCTGTGTCCAGGGCCATCTTTAACCAATCACTTCGCTCCACCGCAAAAGAGACAGAAAAAAGAAAGAAAAAAATCAACAGCTGCTGAGCAGGTGATAGAAGTTTTCACACAAATTAAAAATCTTCATCCATGGACTATTTTGCCATTCAGTATCTATGCTGGACGTAATTTTTCTGAATAGGTATTTCTTACAAATATCAAATAACTGCATGTCAATTCTAAGATTCCACTTCTAAGATACATTAATATAAAAATCTGTTAATAAATAAGACTGATCATAAATGAAATGCGTGTATTCTGTGCATGACATGCAGAAGTAACAGACATGTTTATCAAAACCAAAGTATGCTAGTATTATATAAAATATAGAATATATTGTTATGCATTATAGAATGAGAATACTTATTCTAGAAAAAATACAATACATTCTATCTAACAAGCATTCGAAAATATGCTTTGGCTTTATTGATATAAATTTGCTGAAGAAATGCAATACTTTCAGCAGGTTCGACTATGGGATTCAATATGTTACACCCCTTCCAATATTTTTTTCACATCCTTTTTATTTCTTCACAATAAGACAATCTAATATATGAAAAATATATCCAATATATTGAATATGAATATACACACAGAACACACACACACACACATAGATACATATACATATATACACATACACACAATATATATATCGGGAGTCCAAATGAAAATAGATTCAATTACAGTAAAACCTTCAGTTAATGGATCATTCAGGAAAAGGGATTATCAGTTAAATCCAAAATCTGTTAAATATGAATTTAAGTAATTTGTGTCAGCTTAGACAACTGCATAACTGGTCACTGATATAAAAGATTTTGTTTTCAATCAACATTCAACAACAGACCCACCCATGATTTAACGGATTCTAGTTTACTAAGTAATTGTGGAGTGATATTGTATCTGAAGTCTATTAAACCAAATTTCAGTAAATCCACTATTTCATATTATTAGCACAACAAAGATATGAGGATTTAATTTTGTTAATTAATACCGCAAGGAGATTTCGAACTAGACTAAAAATGCATTAATAATGATCCGAGAACATCCATAAATTCAAATATTGGTAATTCAAATATCTGCATACAATGATTTCCAGGTAAGTTAGTCATTAAGAGATATTATATTTAAGATATTGAAAAGGATACAAAAATCACTGATATTTTAAGAAAACCTAGCATTAATTTTTAGAAGGACAATATTTAATCTTGCCCTTTAAACACACATATATAAATAAGATTTTAAGAGTATATCCTTATTTGCAGCTTCAACTGTAAATATATCCTGCAATGTAAAATTAAACTAAAGATTTAACTGAACAACATAGTACTCAGAATATTTGCACTTCCAGAATGCTGCCAAAAAAAAAGCAACAATTGATTCAAAGATCAATGTTTGCAATTTTGTACCCATTAATAATACTCCGGTATACAAGTAAAGAAATTATGCTGTTATATCTTACAATATTTGAACAAAAGTTTCAGACTAAAAGAAGAGTTCCGCAAAAGAATAAGTTACATGTGGAAGGTGAGGAATCTCATTGTTATAAAGAGTGCTCAAAAAATAGACTCACACAGGTCTGGAATAGCCTATGGTGGAATTGACAGGGTGGGGGTTGATTAGATGAACCATTGGAGCCCTTCCAATTCTATAATTCTGTGATTTCAGAACACTGACAGATGTGGCTCTAATTTCATTCCTACATTTTTGCCAGATGTTGCATCCTCAATAGACTAAAAGAAAAGAAACAGGGAAGGGAAGTATCTATAAACATAATTACAAATTTAAGGATATGCATTTACAATTCTATGCATTACTCTAGTAGGGTATGTATAATATGTAATAGTATAATGAAAAGTAGAGTGCTAAATAACATGGATACCTGGTCACATTAAGATCAACTCTTCTTTGCTATTTTCAATAGTACTCAGAAGTTAACCATTTCTAGCACTTAACTAACCTACCCCCAAATAGAGAATCTAGCAAAGGGTATGAAAATCATAATGAATCAAGGGAGCAGAGACCTCTTCTGGCTATTTGTTATATTGACAAAAAATCATAGCAAAACAAAAACCTCAGTGGGATCTCTCTCACAGACTTAAGTAATCTAATTACCTCATAAATAATCCAAGTCCACATTAGTTTCCAGGACTGCCTCATGTCAAGTGACTTGTATAGGAAAACTATTACCTCCTCATAAATTTGGCCCTCATATTACAGTATGAGTTTTCCTGATATTTATGCTTGATTTCATATGCTTCAATATCCTCCTTGTAACCTTGATTACATTCCCTAGACACTTTTATTTTTAAAATGAATAGGACTGATAGATTGATTCCTCATTAAAGTTCTTTAAAACAAGTTCCAGGCTTTGTTTTTTCAAAGAAATATTGAACATTCAACTGATCTACAGTCCAAAACAGAAGGTTCACATTTTAAAACTAATGCTGGATTATCATTCTAAAAAGAAGCAAACTTGCTTTAAAATTCCAACACACTTTATCTCTGAACTTTGATTATCAGACTCAGAATAGAGCTGGAAGGGACCTTGGGGGTCTTCTAGTCCACCCCCCTCCCTGCTCAAGCAGGAGACCCTACCATTTCACACATATGGCTGTCCAGGCTCTTAAAAACCTCCAGAGATCTTTTTTTCTTCCCCTCCTTAATTCCAGGTTGCTTCTCTCCTTGATTAGTTTCCATCTGTTGTTTCTTGTTCTGCCCTCTGGTGTTTTGGAGAATAGTTTGATGCCCTCTTCTTTGTGGCAGCCCCTCAAATACTGGAATACTGCTATCATGTCACCCGTTTCATCTTTTCTTTAGACTAGCCAAACCCAAGTCCTGCAGCCGTTCTTCGTATGTTTTAATCTCCAGGCCTTGGATCATTTTAGTTGCTCTTCTCCAAACTTTTTCCAAAGTCTGAACATCTTTTTTGTAGCATGGTGACCAAAATTGGTTGCAGTATTCCAGGTGTGGCCTTAATTTATAAAACAGCACTAACACTTCACATGATTTTGATTCTATGCCTGTTTATACAACCTAGGACTGTATTAGTTTTTTGACTACTGCTGCACACTACTGGCTCATAATTAAGTGATCGTCCACTAGAACTCCAAGGTCCATCTCACAGTTACTGTTTTTAAGCCAGGTTTCACCTACCTTTGGTTTTTCCAGCCTATGTGTCAAACCTTGCTTTTGTCCACATTAAATTTCATTTTGACGGATAGGGCCCATTTTTCAAGTCTGTCAAGATCTTTTTGGATCCTGAGCTTGCCTTCTGCGGTTTTGGCTACTCCTGCCTGTTTGGTGTCATCTGCAAATTTGATGAGTTCCCCTTCAATTCCCTCATCTAAGTCATTTATGAAGATATTGAAGAGTACTGGGCCTAAGACGGAACATTGTGGTATCCCACTACTTATTTCCCTCCATGTAGATGCATTGCCATTAAGGACCACTCATTGAGTACGGTTTGTCAGCCAGTTACAAATCCATCTGGTGGTGATTTTGTCTATCCCACATTTTTCTAGCTTACCAAGAAGTAGGTTGTGGTCTACTTTGTTGAATGCCTTACTGAAGTCTAAGTATATTTTGCTGGTCTGCTAATTTAGTCACTTTGACAAAGAATGCAGTAAGATTGGCTTGGCATGATCTATTTTTAACACACCCATGCTGGCTTTTAATTATAACTTTGTTTCTAGATGTTCTCAGATCTGATTATTTTTTCCAGTGTACTGATGTTAGGCTGATTGGTCTATAGTTTCCTGGGTCTGTTTTTCCCCCCTTTTTTGAAGATGGGAACCACATCAGCTCTTTTCCAATCCTCTGGTAATTCCCCAGCATTCCAGGATTTTTGAAAGATATGGTACAATGGTTTTTAGATAACATCTGCCATTCCTTCAGAACTCTGGGATGTAATCCATCAGGTCCCGGTGATTTATAATCGTCAATATCAGATAAGTGTTCTCTAACCATTTTTTTGCTTACTTAAGTTTTATTTCTAGTCTATGTTTTACAGTTACTTTTTTGGTATATATATATATATATATATATATATATATATGATTTTCATGGGTACAGGTATGCAGGCCTTGGGATATTTGGGTCTTTTCCCGTGTAAGATTGAGAGTATCTTGGCGACGTTTCGACGAGGTCGAATATATTTGAGTGAAGACTGATGCAAAGAATGAATAAAGCAGTTCTGTTTTTTCTCTGCTTCCTATTAGCCAACTTTTCTCTTAAGTGGACCTACTGTTTCCTTGACTTTTTTCTGGTTATTTATATGCTGAAAGAAATGTTTTTTATTATCTTTGACTTTTTGTCACCTTTGTTCATTCCGAGCCTTTGCTTTCCTGACCTCATCTTTGCAGATTCAGGCTATCTGCTGATATCTGCCTTAGTTATGTGTCCCTCTTTTCATTTTTTTGTACTTGTCCTTTTTGTCTTTCGGTTTATTAGAGAGATCTTTATGCTGTCATGCTGGTTTCTTCTTGGATTTCTTGTTTTATTTTTTCAGTGGTATTGTGCTGGACTAAGCTTTTATGATCATATTTTTCAGAGTTCCCCAAGCTTCTTGGGTTGTTTTCCCCTTTAGGATTTTCATTCACAGAATTTTTCTTAGACTCTCTCTAAGGCTGTTAAAATCAGCTCTTTTGAAGTTTAAGACACTGGCTGGAATATGTTCTGTTGCTTGTGATTGCATTATATTGAATTCCAATATGACATGGTCACTCTCGCCCAAAGCTCCGGCAACTTCAACTCCCAATATCACTTCTTCTCTATGAGTAAAAATTAGGTCCAGAATAGCTTTTCCTCTAATTCCCTCTTCTACCTTTTGGGTAACAAAGTTGTCAGCTAGGTTGGTTAGGAATCTGTTTGATCTCCCACTTGCTGCAGAGTTTGCCTCCCAGTTGATATCAGGGTGGTTAACGTCTCCCATTACTACTGTGGTATGTTTCCTACAAACATTTGTTCATCTATTTCTTCTGCTTAGTTGGGTGGCTTGTAGCATATGCTTATAATAATGTTGTTTTTTTCCCCCTTTTATAGTGACCTATATGGATTCTAGCAGGTTTTCATCCTTGGTTTTGTGGATTTCTGTAGAGATGTAGTGATCTTTTTTATATAATGCAACTTCACCTCCTGTTTTGTCAGTTCCCTACTGAAGCTGTGTGGTGTTTTCATCAAACACTGAAGCAGAATATTTTTAATGCACAGCCTGTTTTCAGCAGTTAATGAAAGGAAGCAGAATACCATCTGCCATTATTAATAATAAGCAACCCATTCATAAGTTCAAGTTACAACTTAATACAGTTTCAACTTAAAGACAGACTTAGGAACGCATCTCATTCTTAACCTGGGACTCCCTGCATGTTAAAATGCTGGCTGACTTCATTTTGTAATGCAGAATATGGGTGTCTATCACCTTGTTAAAAGCATCTGTGAAGTGTTATAAAGGGCATGTCATTTATTTATTTAATCCTTTATTCATTCATTTACTATGCTAACAAAGCCACAGTCTCTTTTACATAATCTATAAATAAAGCATGTAAAATAATCTTCAGCATGACAAGATTCAAATTGTTTAATATACAGACCAACATTTATTTAAGTGTCTATGCTATCATTCTTTCTCAGAGGAATCCACAGTTACTGAGTTAGGGAGAGTCAGTTTGGTGTAGTGGTTAAGGTCCTGGTCTAGAAACCAGGAGTTTAATTCCTGCCTTAGGCATAAAAGTCAGCTGGGCAACCTTGGACTAGTCAGTCTCTCTCAATCCAACCCACCTCACAGGTTTGTTGTGAAGGAAATAGGAGGCAGGAATATTAGGTATGTTTGCCTCCTGAGTTTTTTTTAAAAAGGATAAACATATAATTATTTACAAGAGAGGAGCAGAGGGAAGCAATGTGACCAAGGTCTCAAAGTTTGACTCCTAGTGACTTTATGAGCATATATCCATGTAGTTTTCTTGACAATAATACGGAAAAGAATTCCTACTGTTTTCTTTCTAGATGTTAGCGTCACATTTTACAACTGATCTATAGCCCTGATATTTTTTAGAGATCTGTCATCTAAGTACTAACTGAATCCTCAATATGTTTTGCTCATACTTCAAACAGATAAGTCAGGTCCTACCACTATAATTCTAGACTCCTAAATAAAAAAACAAAGAAACAAAGTCCCTTAAAAATCACCATCATTATTCAAGCTAAACAACAATCAAATTAAAAACAGTATTGACATAGAACAGAATATTATTTTGTAATGTTCTCTGACCTGGACAAATGGGGTAATTTGCATAGATATGCCAAAAATAACATTAGAGAAGAAGATAACCTTTATTGCCTTTTTTTTTTTTTTACTGTGGGCACAACGGCACACATCAAAAATGAAAGGTCTATGTATGCTGCTTTCAATGCCTGGATGAAAGGTAGTGCATACATTTAATGAATACATGAAATAAACATATAAATACATTGACAGTCCTAACTTTAACGAAAGTGTGAAAGTCATGCGGTAATCAAATGTTTTATTTATTCTAATTCATTTATCATTTCATATCATTCATTTCATTTTACAGAATATGTTTCTGTAATCTCAGTGTACCTATATTGCATAATTTACCAATAGGGAATGCTGTCCACCTCCTTTGAACAAACCACTAACATTTAGAAATGTGCAAAACATTTTAACATTTACCCCGTATAAAGTTATCCAACATATATGCACACATTTGACTCACCGCAAAACAACCATTTATATTATACCCATTTCTGCATATTAATGAATATCAATTCTACCTGTCTCTGCATCTCTTCAATCTGCCGCTGGGGTATGCTCTGTAGGATATTGTACAGCTCAGGCATCTTCTCCTCAGGTATCACCACTGAAGCTCTAAATGTAGAAATAGGAAAAGAAAAAGAAGAAACACTTTGAAAAACTAAGCCAACCCAGGGTCATAATTAATGTCATAGAAATTAAGAATGGTCTAGATCAGGGGTCTCGAATCCCCGGTCCATGGGCCGGTATTGGGCCACAGCACGCTACCAATCGGTCTGCACAAACAAGCAAAGCCCCATCCGTGTGATGCAGGCAGCACACAAAACCACGCACTCTCCGGTCCATGGAAAAACCTTTCTCCATCGAACCGGTCCCTGGTGACCAAAAGGTTGGGGACCTCTGGTCTAGATCCAAACATGTTCTCTTCTGAATGAAAGGGCTCCTTCCATTTACAGCAGTGTTTCTCAAGCCGGCAATTTTAAAATGGGTGAACTTCATTCCCAGAATTCCCTATGCCATCTTAAAGTTGCTTGAGAAGCACTGATTTATTGGAGAATTCAGTAGAGCTGCAGCTGATACAACAAAAAGAGTCTTGAATTTCAACTTTAAAAAGTGCAGGGGTAGGGGAGAATTGGCAAAATCTTGCTTTCATTTACCGAAATTACTTGAATCAAATTCCTCCACAGAAGTGTTTGTACTGAATGGAGAGATTCCATTAGAAGATCCACGTAGTTAATTAACTAACAGAAATTGGAAAGTTACTTTTTATAGAGTTCAATTGATAAAAGCAGAGATCTGAAGGTCCACCCCAAAAAATGAAAAAAGGGAGAAAACGATAAAAAAAAGTTTTATCTAGAAAAACTAGAGATTTTTTTTAATATAAAGATGACATATTTCCTAGTATGTATTTTTAAATAGTACATAAAATTATTAAAATAAGAAAGAATTTTGTCTATGCTTGAAAATGCAATGTATTGATAACATCTGATAGAGAAACTTGCCTCAGTAAGGACAAAGCAGTTTTCAAAACTGTATAAATATAATAATCTTCATGGCGACAATACCTCAAATTTAGAAAAGGAGACTGATTTGACAATGTTTATTATGGTAAAGCACACATTCTGTCAGGGTTCCCTCAACATTAGAGTTTTTTATGGAGGTGCAATGTACTTTATGATGGAACAGTTATTTCAGGGAGTTTATGTCTGAGCTAAAACATGTATATTTAATCTGAATATAGAACAGGATATAGAACAAAACGAGATTGCTTTGTTCTAGATACAAGCAGAACCATGGTTATTCTAAGTAGTTTTTTGACAGGAGCAGGTAAAAGCCAAAGACATCAGTAGCAATAGCAGTTAAGGTGAGAAAAGAATGTGAGGTCACTGGGAAGAGGAGGAACACAATGAAAACTGTTGAAACGAGGTAATAAGGGAGGGGTGGCATGTACCCACCATAAAATCATTATTATTATTTTATGGAGTGAGCAGAGCAAGGCTGGCACATGTCATCCTTGTAAATTTCATATTGGCTGAAACCCATAATTTGGATTTTGTTTCTGCTGAAATATAGCAGTTCCAGAATTTGGCAGAACTTCTGGTACAGAATGTATTTGTTTTGAATGTCAAAACATTTTCTATTTCATGCACAACCCTAGTGTTTTTTGTACCTGCTTAATATAACAAAGGAGAAAGTATAGAATACAACATTTTCTTTGTTTGACTACAATGTTGATGAAAATTAGTTTTCGGTATCTGGATGGTATAACGGAGAAAACCAAAAATGTAACTTTCTTTCTTTTACTATACTATTGATGATTTCTTCTGTTTAACATTACATTTTGTTTTCATGCATCTCTTAACCACAGAAAAATGAACTTCCAGGAATTCCCTAGCATTTCTGGATTTAGCTTAGTCTAGGATGCTTAGTTTCCCAGCTGAAACTATGGTTGAGTCTGTCCACGTGGTGTGAGATTACGAAGCTTTCATCCTGTCTTCTGATTACTAGTTGGTGTTCATGGATGTCTCTGCTAATCTTTTATTTATTTATTTATTTATTTATTTGTTTGTTTGTTTGTTTGTTTGTTTGTTTGTTTGTTTGTTTGTTTGTTTAAACTTATATGCCGCCCTTCTCCCAAGACCCAGAGCGGCTCACAACAACAATACAAGTAAAAACATAAACATAGACTCAATTAAAACCACCAATTACAATACTATATAAAAACTAGATAATTTATCACACTCATACAACACACAATCACAGTCAAGGGCCCAGGGGCAGAGTGCAGCTCACACGCCCCAAACCTGTCTGCATAAATGTGTCAACAGTTTCCGGAAAGCTAGGAGGAAGCAGTACGAACCTCTGAGGGAAGGGGGCAGCAATGGAGAAGGCCCTAGCCCTAGGCCCCGCCAGATGGCATTGTCTAACAGACGGGACCTGTAGGAGGCCAACCCTATGTGCCCTAACCGGTCGCTGGGATTCATGAGGCAGAAGACGGTCCCGCAAGTATCTGTCCTACAAAGGAGCTGTTAGTCTTTATACTGTTTGTTGTAGATGACTCCTGTTTTTTCTTCTTGAGCTACTTGATCTTTTGGTTTACTTAAAATCTTTTGGAGGGTTTTAGTTGGTTTGTGCTACAGTGTTGTTCTTTAGTTGTAGTCTGTCAGCTGTTTCTGTGATTCTTTTTTAATGTATGGTAGTGCAACCCTTTTCATAGCTTGTGTTGGTTATGCTGTGGGTTGAGCAATCTGTGATCTAAATAAATCTCAACTTTATCAAAAAGTGCCTGACTGCTCAAATCACTACACTCAACCCACTACAACTGACTATTCTTGTATATCTTGGAAATAAGGCTGGCTTAGTCACTCAACAAGACACTGGTGAAATGGGCACAGCATCGCCTGCATTTTCTGTGTCGCATGAGAAAAGTACATCTTCCCTCCCCTGT
The DNA here is from genome assembly GCA_034064705.1 of Bothrops alternatus. NCBI lineage: Eukaryota > Metazoa > Chordata > Lepidosauria > Squamata > Viperidae > Bothrops > Bothrops alternatus. The sequence goes on along the minus strand of JARGCV010000003.1, from coordinate 14,502,592 downwards.
CCTTACCACCTTCTAGAGAGGAATGATCGAGAGCATCCTGTCATACAGCATTACAGTCTGGTTTGGAAGCATCACTGCTTCAGACAGGAAGACGGTGCAGAGAGTGGTGACGAGGGCAAAAAAGATTATTGGCAGTTCCCTCCCTTCTATCCAGGACATAGCATATAAGCGATGCTTGAGCAGGGTCCACAGATTGTCTGGGACACTACACATCCTCTTCACAACCTGTTTTCTTTGTTACCTTCTGGGAGGAGGCTTCATGGTATCCAAAGCAGAACATCCAGATTCAGTCACAGTTTTGTTCTATATACAGTATTAACCTTGTGAACTCTCAAGCTTCCTCTTTCCACTTTGTATTCAAGATGGACAGTGATTAATATCTATATGTATTTATGTGTAAGGGTGTAGGTATATATACATATGTTGTATATAGCATGTTTATATGTGTGTTATATATGTGTACACCTTTGAGAGCAGGCAACAGAATTTCATTTTTAATGAAATGTGCGCCAATGTGCCCATAATAAAAAAATGGTTATCTATCTATCTATCTATCTATCTATCTATCTATCTATCTATCTATCTATCTATCTATCTATCTATGACAAATGGATTCAATCTATATATTTTTTCAATATTTTTCTGAGCCATGCAGTCTCTAAACTAGCCACACAGCAATAACAGAATGAACCTCTTCTAGTCCAGAATGTCAAGCAACAAAGAGAAAAATGTATGCATGTACCTCTTCCAGTCCAAAACCTCAGAGAAAGGAAGAACATAAGAATCCGCTATGACAACAGGGACGCAACCAGCCTGAAGCGCATCACTCAAAACAGCTTGTCCTAAACGTGCTCCCCGCAGAACAATACAGAATGTGGCCTCCTGTGGACAAAAAAAAAAAAAATCACAAAATAGTCATAATTGTTTTTCTATTATCTTTTTAAATTAAAACTAATGCCCGGCTTATTTGCCATCATTTTGCCATGTTTTGGATTTCATGATTATATATATCACATACAAACAGAGTTTTCCTTCTTCATATTAATTATGATAAATGTTAATTACAACTTTGAAATACTAAACTAATACCCCAACAATCCTTTTCCAGAATTATTTCAGTCTCTTCAGGTGACGCCATTTGTCTCTCCGATGCTCCTATCTCACCATAAAGATTAAAGAAGCCCTATACCTATGTGGCAAACGTGTACACCAGAGTTTCCTGCACTAAGCATATTGTATTTAAAAAGGTTCATAAGACGCCTATAAATGTCCATTTTTAAACACATAAATACTAGTGTCTGAGTCAGGGCTGCAATGTTGAAAACATAAGAAAGGCAGTTTGATATAGAGATTAAGAATCAGGCTGTAAACCAGGAGACTGTGATTTCTAATCTCACTCTGGGCATAAAGCCAGTCACTTCTCTCAGCCCTAGGAAGAAGGCAATGGAAAATCCCAAGCAACCTCTGGGGTCAAAAACTAAGTTGAAGGTACAAAAACAAACACTCATTACTTTAATTACTCAGATCCAGACCTTTCATGGAAAAAAAAAGTTCTGCTCATGACTCATTCACATGACTCATGGAAGTTCAGGATCTGACTTAAAATAATTGAGTGTTTGTTTTTTGTGGTTGGGAGAAGTTGAGTAATCTTTCCTTTTCTCTCAAAATTCTGCTTTGGAAGATAGCTGGAATCCCTCAGAAGACTATCAAAAGTGATGCAAAGACCAGGTTGGAAGGATCCTGTCAATTCCATTTTCTGCCAGACTCCTTAACTACTTCTGCTCTCCAATAAAACTTTTACACTCCTAGAAGGGTAACAGTGCACCAAACTCACCATATATAATCAGTGAAAGGTTGTATAAGAAATCTTATGCTTCAGATATTTATCTACAGAACCCCTGATATTTTTTTAAAATAAACTATACTCTCTTGTAACCAACAAGAAATGATAGGAGCAAAATGCAGCATTACCTGAAGGACCTGAGGGTAATCAAAGATCAGGTTTTTATGGCAACGCTTTCGAATAAATGGAACTCCCTCTGAAAGGTTGGTACACTTGTCCAAGATTAATACAGATTCTGTATTCTCTGCTTGAAGAGCCTCCAATTCTGAATGGTATTCAGGATGAAGAGAAATTTGAGAGGAGAGGAGAAAATATCTGCGGAGACTGAAGAACACACAACAGTGGGAACCATATATCTTTAGCAGTATGCTCATTAGGTAATTGAAAATACACTTCTTTTTATGCTGCCAAGGACTTGAGCACAGTGATCAGAATGCAGTATTGCAGGCTCATTCTGCCAACTGCCAGCAGTTCGAACATGACAGGCTCAAAGTTAACTCAGCCTTCCATCCTTCCAAAGTCAATAAAATGAGGACCCAGATTGTTGGAGGAAATATATTAACTCTGTAAACAGGGCTTTAAGCACCATGAAGCAGTATATAAGTCTAAGTGCTATTGCTATTTCTATTACTACACAAACATAGTCTTAAATATTTGTTCTCCTTTGGTTTTTGGTGAACTAATAATATGATAGTTGTAAAAAAATTATGTATCAACCCAACTATAAGACATTATTAAATAACCTGAATAAGCAAAATGCAGTAGGCAGGGCAGTAAAAAATATATACATTTGACCTTCATGCTGAACACAGTGTGAGCCACTAACATCAATGAATCATGAATAAGTATGGCGGACTGTAGACAAACTATGTCATCCTCTGAATTTACTGGTGTCATTCTCAATTGATTCAATTAAAATTATTTTCAAGGATGCACTGAAACACAATCTATGGTTGCACCATTTTTTGAAAATTAGCTATGTTCAAATAAATAGAACATTTTCCAATGAATACAGCAAAGGTTGTTTTTAGAAGTGATTTTGAAAACACTAACATAACATGCATCATATTAGCCCTGGCTTTTTACGCTTTCTCTTAAACTCTTTTATTATTTTTTTCTTTTGGTTAAATACCATCTTGTAAATATTATATGGGCAACAGAAGATGGAAGTTATCTTCCTGGTTATAGCTGAACTACCCCAGTTTTGTTCAGCAATATTTCCACTCCAAAAACTAAGAACTAGCTTTTAATCAGGTAATTTTTTAAACAAAAAATGTAGGTGGCAAATGTGATTTATAAACATAATCCATTTAAAAATGTACCATCACCATTAAACTTGAATACATATCAATTCAAGGCTAGAGGGAGTTACTAATATTTAACCAATACCAGTAACAGAAAGTTACAAATACAGTAAAATTAAGCTTCAATTTTCAGATGGGAAACCATAGCTTTAGAAGCAATATAATTTAATTTGCAGAATATTGCCACATGATAATACCATCAGCAGTCACACATTTGTCTTATAATGGGGTTTAGCTTGTTGCCAGCTTTGGAATCATACCATTCTAATGGTGTGCATTTTGATTCATCTGGAGAAACTAGCTCAGACTGAAATGGTTTATAAATTTCATAAGCAAACCAACATATTAGTAGATATCTGCTTTATGTTCTCAAAAGAAGACAGGTCAGCCTAGAAAAAATATCTATTCTTCCCTCTTGGTATATGAAACTGGTTTAATTTAAGCCAGATCAGTTTTCCATATAGCATTTGTTTGTCTATGACAATGGGGCGAGATATCAAATATTTTCTATTCTATTATCTTTTTTTAATAGCTGTCTATTACTTAAACTTACAGCTTTGTAAGTCACCTGCAGGCAAATATTTTTTATTGTACTGTTAAAAGTCACTGCCTTATTACTCAGACTCTTGTAAAATATATCAGTAAATTAGGTTCACAACTACTGGCACTTAAAGGTCACAATTTGTAATAAAAATAAAACTAAAATCATAAATTTCCAGAACAAATAATAGTTAAAATATGAAGCAACAAACATGAGTGAAATATTGATAATGCTGAATAATATTAACTAAAAGGCATATGATTGAAATCACTCCTTCAAAATAATCTATCAAACCTGCCCTGAATAAAAGATAATGCTCAGTTTCCAATAAAAAACTGAACCACTCAGTTTGTAGCTACAAGTAGAAGGAAATCCAGATATTCTTGCTTTCAGTCTATTTTTCAGATTAAAAAATCCTACTGAACAACAATGAAATCTATACTAAATTTTTACACTTAAAGAAATAGAACTAAAAGCCAGCAATGTTTTACATCTATAATACCGCACTTGCTACTTGTTATTTATTATGCCTCTTTCACGGGGCTTCATCAAAGGTAGATAGCTGTAGAAGTTAGTACAATGGTGTGAAGAATAATTGGAATAGCCTCAATGGAATTAAACTCTGCAGGGCTCTATGAAAATGAAAATACTTTATGTAAAATATAAAAAAATTAAATTTACATCTTAACATTTCTAATGTAAACTACTCTGATTATTATTTTTTTTTTTTGTTATGGCACTTGCCCTTTGAATATCATCTTCCCAGAAAGTAGATGAGCCCTGACCCTGCTGGCTTGGGGACTTGGACGGGTGACAGTCGATGGATAGTTATGGTGATTTGTTGTTGGTTGTTCTGTTTTTACCTCAGCTGCTGATTATGTGTATGTTCTTATGTTTAACTGTTTAAGCTGCCGAGTCATGAATTTAAGACAGGTGGCCATGTAAATTGAAATAATAAATAGATAAAAAAAATAAACTAAGAGAGCCAGTTTGGTGCAGTGGTTAAGGCATCAGGCTACAAAATGGGAGACACTGACTTCTTATCTTGCCTTGGGCATGAATTCAGCTACATGAGCTTGGATTGGTCACTCTCTCAGTCCTAGAAGGAAGGCAAAAAACCTTGCCAAGAAAACTGACTCAAAGGCACAAACAAGTGAAGTGCAAGTAGATAAATGTTTTTTTTAAAAAATCAATTAAAAACAGATTTTAAACATGAACTTAGACTGCATATTTTGATTGTTAAAACAATCAAAGTTTAAACGTTTCTTAAAATGTTTTACAAGGTCAAAGTTATTATGAATACAGCTCAAAAATATAAATATATTTCATTTTACAGAATTCTATTCTGCTTTATATGAACGTGGAAGCTATTTGAAAGATATTTTAACCAATCTTCTGCAACATTTTATGAATTTTTATTCATAAAAATTATGAATGCAGCTCATAAATATGAATATAACATTTCACTTTAAAGAATTCTATTCTGCTTTATAATATGAATGTGGAAGTTATTTAAAAGACATTTTAACCAACTTTCTGTTAAATTTGTAAAGAAAAAGAAGATAGAGATTTGGGATGATCAACAAGAGTATGGTCAAGATGAATAGTTTAGATATAAATGTAAGGGACAAGAGAGAGGAACTGAATGTGATATAACAATAAACATGAAGCATTCCTAATAGTTCTCATATTTGACAAGGAAATTTCTGGTGCTCAAGTATACCTTCTAAAGACTAAAACCTAAAAATGCAAGCTGATCATAAAATAAATAAACAAAAGAAGGACTATTTATGATATCTTCTATGATGTACTAACCAAGGAAGATGCCAATGACATTTTTAAAAGAAAATGGCAAAAGTTTCAAATATATATAAAATAGCAATGAGGGGAACTTTAGGATATTAAGACAAACTCTCACATATTGTCCTTTCAATTCAATTTATTCTTCAATAAACAGAAGAATGAGAAATGAGAAAATGAGCTCTCCTTGATACCAACCTATAGGAAAGATTTAGTCAATGAAGTGAAAATAACAAGAATATTAATGAAAAGTGATCACGTAATACTGGAGCTATTGATTTTAAAGGAAAGCAAAGCCACGTATAGTCAAAAACATATAATTAACTTTTAAAAATAGATTTTAATAAACAATGGTAAATTCTCTTAATATTGGTACTCCTCCAATATTGGATGGAAGCAGGAGTTAAGATGTTTTCTTTTTGCCTATCAGGTTAAGATTTTTTTTTCTAGACATTTAATCTTGCAAAAATAAAAATAAAATAGAGCTAACAAGGAAAGTTCTTTAAAAAAAGATATTAAAAGTAGTTATAAATAATCCCACTGGAGGGAGAGAGAAAACACCAAAACAAATTGGTGTTTGTTCAATACTATAACAAAGATCTGAAAACATACAAGAACATAGCCAGGAAATGGAAAGAAAAATAGTTCTCCAAGACAAAAAACACAAAGTTTGGAATTGAAAAGATAGTCACAAATGTTAATACTCAGAATGACCCAAGATCCAAGATTCAAGATTTGGCAAAAGATTTTAAAAATAAAGGCTTCCTTGGTTATGTCAATTAACAGAATAACAGAGCTGGAAGTGATCCTGGCGTTCTTCTAGTCCAACCCCCTGCTCAAGCAAGACACCCTATAACAGGGATGTCAAACTCGCAATGTCACGTGATGTGTCACAACGTATCACAACTTTTTTTGCCATTGCCGACAATGGGGTGGACGTGGTTTTGCTATGATGCATCCAGCCTGCAGGCCAGCAGTTTGACACCCCTGCCCTATACCATTCCAGACAAGTGAGCTATCCAGTCTCTTCTTAAAAGCCTCTAGTGATGGAGTAGCCACAATTTCTGTCAAAACAAAATGAAAAGTATCTATATTCTACTTACTCAGTGCAAAATGTTAATAGAAAAAAATCAGTTACTCAATTACTCAACACCTATTTGACTCGGTTTTCTCTGATAATAGGATGTATACAACAATTATGAAGAAAAAAAATTGAAGCATGAGATTGATAGAATCTGTTTCAAGAACTATATATTTATTTTGAATGAGCTTAAATCTCCAGAATCAACTGAATAGCAATAGGAATTTGTTGCTGAACCAATCAAATGGTTATATATTATCCTGGACAATTCATGGAAAATGAATGAAGGACAAATATTGTTCCCATTTTCAAAATATAAGAGGGTAGAGAATCCAGAGCTTACAGAGTCACATTCTGACATAATATTTAAGAAGTCTGGAATATATTGAATATTTCAGCTCTTCAGGTCTGAATGAATGGAGGAGTACCAATATTAAGAGAATTTAACCGAATTCTGATTTGACTGGCTGAATTTCTTAGCACTGTTAGCAAAAGCACAATTAACTGTACCATATTAGCTTACCCTTGTCCTTTATTCAGCAGTTGCACTTCTGCAGACAGGGGACTATAAACTGGAATACTGACATCATATCCTTGCCGATAGGTCCATGTGGAAAAACCACCTCCTGCCAACAAAGCTCTGAGGATGAAAGAAAGAAAATACTAGATTCCCATGTGTTTTTTTTTTCAAATGTTTATTCATTCAAAGGATTTAGATAATCAGAGAGGTAAGATAACATTTAGAGCAGAAACATACTGATTGAAAGACAATAAGTGTACAACAAAAGACAAGGTATCTAAACCTTTAGCCCGAGATTCAGGTACCTGTGTAACAGAACATTTTCTAACTCTTTCAACTTCTATGAATAGTAGTTAAATTAAAAGCTTTATATGAGTAGTTTAATACAGGTGGTCTTCAACATGTAACAGTTTGGTGATGGTTCAAAGTTACAGCGTCACTGAAAAAAGTGACTTCTGACAGGTTTTCACACTTACAACCATTGCAGCATCCCAATGGTCACATGATCAATATTGAGACACTTGGCAACTGACTCATATTTATGACAATTTTAGTGTCCTGGGGTCATGTGATCACCATTTGCAACCTTCTGATGAGCAAAATCAATGGAGAAGCCAAATTCACTTAACAGCCATGTTACTAATTTAAACAACTGTAGTGATTCACATAGCAGCGGTGGCAAGAAAGGTCATAAAATGGGGCAAAACCCACTTAACAATTGCCTTGCTTAACAACGGAAATTTTGGGCTCAATTGTAAGTCGAGGACTACCTGTAAATGAGCATGAAAAGACAGCAAAGTTCCAATTTGCAAATATTTTAATTGTCCTTTTCAAGAAAGAAAATAATCTGACTTCTTGCAACATCAAATTCCACCCTGCCCTAGATACATCCAGAATCGAAATGTATGCTAGATAAACGGACAAGAATTTACTAGAGTTTTTTTTAGTAATTGCATTATTTTTCATTATCCATTGTTTTTTTAACAATTTCGTAATTTTCTATTACGAAAAAGATTTAGTAAATGGACTAATGTTCCTATGAATAGTGCCTAAGAAACTCCACTTACTAGGTTTTACAGGGGATGCTCTGGGAGATTATGGTCTCAAGGACGCCCAGTTTAGGGTAGTCCAACGGCTTGGGGACATAGATTTGCAATACTTAAGAGCCAGAGCCAACCAAACCTACTCCCCTTTGATCTTCGGCCATTCTAATAATTATGGATTGAGGATGGCTTCATATTTCTATACATCCCCAAGTATAGAAGAGTCTTTTCCTAGCCTGTTTCAATGTCTTGCCTTCAGCACTACTCGACGGGCAATTCAAGAGGCTCCTGTTTAGTGAGCGACTGTGCCCCTGTGATAGGGCTGAAGTTGAAACTGTGGAGCATGTCTTATCATACTGCCCTATGTATAACACAGCCAGAATTAAATTATTGTCTCTCCTTGGAATTGATCCCTCTGGTTCTAATGTTAGTAATTTGGTCTTATATTGTCTAGGGGATGGCTCCTCCTCCTATATTACTTCTCAGGTTTCTAAATTTCTTTTAAGAGCTGCAACTACTAGAGGAGAACGTTGTAATTCCCTTTAGCCAAGGCTTCTGGTGTTAATTGTTTGTGATTATATTTTTCTTGTGTTTTCTTTTGTTGCATTTGCATTTTGGTCTGTGACCGCAAAATAAATATTATTATTATTTATTATACTGCCTAAGAAGTTGAACCAGAAGTGGATTTCACTTTTTTTGTCTTAAATTCAGAATACTAAGCACAGAATGGTAAATGAAGAGTCCCCCAAAATTGATATGAAATCTGGCTGCGTTATCACTATATTTTCTTAATAAGATAACTTATGTCAGGAAGGAAAAGGAGAGTGAATCTACTAATTCTTTATGATATTTCAGCAGCTTTCAATTTAAAATATTATAAAATAATAAGGCGGGATACAAACAAGCAAATAAAAATAATAATGGTTCCAGGATATTTTTGAGTACATGCTAAAATGCAATACTCTCTTTCCTACATATTTGGACAGTTCCAGAAAAGGCTGCTTTGAAATGATCATTTCTCCCCAGCATGCTACAGGCTACCATATGTTTCAGACATCAACGTTCCCATTCATCTTAAGAAGGGTGGACTAATATGCGTTCATTTCTTCCCTCTAGATCAGCATTTCCCAACTTCAGCAATTTTAAGATGTGCGAACTTCAACTGTCAGAATTCTCCGCCAACATCCTCTGGATAGTTCAAGCAATGTACACACTGAACCAGTACAAGGGCAGGGTTACAGAAACAAGGTGAAAGATTTATACGATCTGAAGACAAACTAGAGTATTATATGAACATCAATGTATGGAAACCTAATTAACGAAGATTTATAAAAACATAATAAAAAGAAACAAGGAAGACTAATTAACTGACACCAAATACAGACAAGATGGCAATAATAGGAATGTTAAATGCAGACAAAATATCAACAATGTGGATAATTCATTAGTCTAAGTAAGTGAATATGTAGGCTAATATCTTTCACATGTGCTCCTCCAATATTCTGACAAGTTAGGGCTTATGGAAGTTGAAATCCAAAATATATGGAGGGCACTCAAGTTGCCAATTTTACTACTATTGCCACTCTCAGAATCAGGAATATTGTCTGAGACTATCCTTGTATCATACCTGGCTCAAAGTATCTTTTATAGTTTAGACCAGTGGTTCTCAACCTTTCTCAGGTTGAGACCCCACTTGCCCCGCCCATGCGCGCCGCGACCCTGAGCCGGGTGTGCGCGCGCGCACGAAAAAAAAATCTTTAAAAAAAAATTTAAAAAAACAAAAACAAAAAACAAAATGGCGGCCGTGACGGGCGGATCTGCGCATGCGCAGATCGGCCCATCGCATGCGCTGCGTATGTGCGGATCCGCCCGTCGCGGCCGCCATTTTCTTTTTAATTTTTTTGTTTTTTTTAATTTTTTTTATTTTTTATTTTTTGGCGTGATGGGCGGATCTGCGCATGCGCGGATCGGTCCGTCACACGCGCCGCGCATGCGCGGATCCGCCCGTCGCGGCCACCATTTTTGTTTTTTTTAATTTTTTTTTTCAATTTTTTTTCGGCGCGACGGGTGGATCTGCACATGCGTGGCGCGCGCGCCAAAAAAATAAAAATAAATAAATAAATAAAATAAAAAAACAAAAATAAAAAATAAAAAAAACAAAATGGCGGCCCGCGGTGTCCGGCGACCCCCGCGAAATCGTCGTGCGACCCCAAATGGGGTCGCGACCCCAAGGTTAGGTTGAGAACCACTGGTTTAGACTGAGCCAAGAAGTATGAATTTATGGGACACAAGTAATCTTGCAATCCTTTGGCGATCTCTAATTTGGATTGCTACAATGTGTTTTGTGTGTGTGTGTGTGTGTGTGTGTGTCTACTATAAATTAAATCTTTTGGAAGCTTCAGTCACTCCACATAAGGCAGTTATATTGTTAATTAGTATGATCACATTATGATTGTTTTATTACAACCATTGACTAATAATTTTTACTGCAACTTTAGAAATTCTAAGCAACTTACACAATTCATAAATCCAGTTGCCACAATGTAGGATTTTGACATAGATTTTATATTTGTACAAATTCATTATGATTTATAAATGTGAGGTTTTATTCAAGGCATGGCTATAAATTTCAATTCTTCAGACACTCAATTCCTCATTCAAAAAGTTTCTTATAATAGTCACTTCACAAACCCAACATGGCTAAGTCATTTCTTCACTGCTAGCAAGACAGAAGACATGTATATGGGGGAAACTCAACCTACTACAATTTTGGTATACTGCAATATACCAAAATCCTGTGTTATATATAAGTCTGTTCTAAAACCGAAATACTACTTTTTACAGATAAATGGTAATTTGGATTCTTTCTTCATGCTCTGAGCAGTGGGAGATATTTGCTCAATGTTTTATATAACAATTCCATCTGGCCTGATAACTGTTGGTTTCCACCTCACCAGCTTCCACTCTTATATGGTATTTTAAAAGATTTCACATTCTGAGAAAGCAGACTTACAATTTATTAGTTGTGGGTGACATCAAATGTAACACTTCTTCTGAGAACCAAGAAGGGTAAAAGATTCCTCCCCCTATCAACTCATATGTATTCTCAACATTTGTTAAAAAAAAAAAACTACAAACATTTGGACTAGTATATTTGGGGTGAAGGAGGAAAGTTGTGCTTTTATTTATATAAACTTTGTAAGTGCCATTTTAACAAAAACAGAAGACAAACAAGACAAGACATACAGTATATGTCCATTGTCCCCTGATCACAAGCTTGCTAAAAAGGCTTGGCTACCTATACTTGAAAACAAATAAACACATCACAAATTTTTGGCCTACATTTTTTTATTAATGGCTTTAATTGTTTTTAGGAGGACTGGACGGGGTTTTGAGAAGAAACACATAAAGTCCTTATGACTGAAAAACAATGAAGTTAAGACTGCAAAACAATAGTACATGACTGCCCTCTGCAGGCTAGCATCTACACATAGGGTTTGATTTTTTCATTAGTTCTTTTTTCAGTTTTTACATTTAAGTTAATTACAAGAAACATATGTGCATTGATCAGTTTTTTGCACAAAAATAAACATTTTACTTCTAACACCTATTTAATTACCCATACCAATGCACATATAATTTTAATAGAAACAATGCAAGTAGTACATTCCCTTTGAAATACATTTTGATATACATAACACATAAAGGCAATGTACATCACTTAAATCAACTTCCATCACTTTCAACTGAGAACAGCATTTAGTCATGTATTATCTATATAAACATAATGACATACTGAGGGTAGTTAGGCACATGACCCCTATCTAGGGGGCTTTAGGTTTTGAAAGATTTTATTTTTCATCTTCAATAAGAATATGCCTTTGAAACATCAGTACATTGGAACAAATACTTTAAATCTTTATAGAGCAATGTTTTTAGAAACAGCAGAGATACATCAATAGGCATCATGTCTGTTTTTTCCTCTAGAAATGATGAAGGATCAAAAAATCAAACAGAATACCCCAAGCCAAGCAGGTTCACATGGTCTTCCATTTCTTTACCCAACTTTCTATAAGTCACCTAACCACTTAAAAAAAAAGACATAAACAATAGTGAAAATTACCTACCTGTCCCTTGGAACATCTAATGCTGTGTTATAGTCAGGTGGCCCTCCAGGCAACATATTGAATAAGAGATGATTGGTGCCTCGGTCCCAACTAAGAAGATAAGGGAAATGAAAGAAAAATCTGAGCACCATACCGAACAGGTACTTGAATTTTGGACATAAAACAAAAACCAAAGCAATTCTAAAACGAAACAGCTAACAAAAATTAAAATATCTGAGCTATCTTTATTTGTCTGATTTCTACACCAACTAATAATTAGTCTGTTTACAATCTTATACAAAATATTAAAAAAGCATAAGAATCCAGGTGAACTTTTTTCTAGTGTATTAATACAGGATCATAGCTTTAATTATTAATCCTTGGGAGAAAAAGACACTCAGTAATTAAGACTGAAAAATTCACTGTTCTCCAACATCAAAACCTAACACAATATTTCTATCTTGGCTATCACATTTTTTCATAATCCCTATTCTTGAATTCCTGTTTTAGCTTTGGAAGTTACTATAAGGTTTCTGTAGGAAGGTACCGGGATAATTGTGCCAAAGCCTGAGCTGTTTCCTTGATGCGCAGTGTGTTCTGGTTCAGAACATCAATGGATGGTACAAATAGACAAGCACGATTGATGTCATCTGTGTAGAAGTCACTATCAGAAATAGCAGTTAACAGTTCATTGTATTCCTTGGAAATGGTGTGACTGACTGGCATGTTGTATTCATCCACATACTTCTTTAGGGAATAAATATAGACTTTGATCTTATTTTTGGGATTGAAGCCACAGCGATAAACATCAAAACATGTGTGCATCCTGCAGCTAAGATCTCCCCGTTCTGGAATGGCACTGTCTGCAGGAATCTTGATTATAGGTACATCATGAATGCTGCGCTTCTCAAGGGTCCAGTCATTTGATGACTCAATGGAGTGAGGCCAGAACTGGAACATTCCAGTGGCAATTAATCCCAGTAGCACAACAGAAAATAGAGCAATGTAGTAGATGCGATGCTTGGTCTTCATTCTTGGGATGAGGGCTGGACCCCGAGTGTTGTATTTGACTGACGCACACATAATGAAAAAAGCCACCTTCCCACAAGCTTCTGTAGAATAGAACACATATAAAGAAAAAAGGGTATAAAAAAGGGAATAATGTATTATTAAACCAGTAAAACATGTCTGCATATAAAATAAATATTACATAGATGTTTCCGTTCTCCTCTCCAATTTCTGCTTTTTTAAAAAAGCACTTCTGATTTTGCTTTATATGTCTGTTTTTCTGTCTCGTAGAATATCAACTATGAAAACACACAACAAAGCAAACAGGATGTGCAACAGCATGGAATTTATTGAATATATCCCCAAAGCAAATATACATCCCAAATTTTTATTGTCATCTACTACTGTTTAGCTCTGGTTCCAATATCATACTGGATATATGAGGTTCTTATCTAATGTATTATTTTTTGCTTAAGCAGACCAAAAAGATAAGCCATTTTCTATCCTAAATAGGGAAATGTAAATTACCAATAGAAGACATACTAATTTAAGATCATTTCAAGTAATACACGTATATTTCGATGTGCAGTTTGATGGCAAGTTGGGCAGCATATAAATTTAATAAATATTTTCCCCAAATCCTTGTAATTACCCCATAAAGTTAAAACAACACAACAGTCATATTGTGGCATCTTTAAGCTAACTTAAGCTATCTTATGAGTTTCTGTGGTTCTCAAGCTAGAGATATATGGAGTATAGTCCTACAGGGCAACAAACTACACTATCTTTCTTGGAAAATTGCAGAGTAATTATTTTACATATATTATAAATAGAAAGTCAAGGCTGATATAAAGCAACCTTTTCAAAATCACATTGCAAATGTATGGCCAAGCTAAAGTCTGAGTCAAGACTACCTGCTTAAAGGTATAATCTCAGCGTACATTATTCATACGGTTATATTGAACTAAAAATAGGTTTGTACTTATATAAGCCATTTCACTTAAATTTAAGTGATACAAAAGATATCTTCCCACGTGGCCAGGATGATTTATTATTTTACATTTATTGCAAAATTTGTATCCCTCTCATGCAGAGACTCTACACAGTTTATAAATTATCAATTCATAATCTATCATTCTCTCTGAAGGAATAGTTCTAAGACTGTGGGAATCATCTAGCTTCCTTACTCACTTTGACTGGAAACTACAGTAGATGAAATCTATACAACACAAAAAGAATATTATTTATTTTTACAGGAGAGGGCATACCACTGCTTTCTTCAAGATAGTGGGAGCTACTCCTTCATTTAAAGAATTATCACTCAAATCCATCTAGGTAACCTCTTCTCTGTGTGAAGGAATAGCTAAGAGGCATATGGATCTATAGGTAGTCCTTGATTTACAATCGCAATTGAGGCCAAAGTTTCTGTTGCTAAGCAATGCAGTTGTTAAGTGAGTTTTGCCCCATTTTACAACTTTTTTTGCTGGAATTGTTAACTGAATCATGTGGTCATTAAATGAATCTGGCTTCCCACATTGACTTTGCTTTTTGGAACCATCTGGGAAGGTTACCATGTGATCCCAGGACAGTGCAACTGTCAAAAATATATGCTACTTGCCAATTCCCAAATTTGATCATGTGACCATAGAGATGCTGCAACAATAATAAATGTAAAAAATGGTCAAAAGACACTTTTTTCAGTGCCATTATAACTTTGAACAATCACTAAATGAATGACTGTTAAGTCAAAGACTACCTGAGATCGCAAGAGGTGGAGCTCATACTGTAGAGAACCTTATTCACATCCTCAGACTTCACAATTATTGCATCTGAAGCAGTCCTAGGCTGCGTTAACAGAGAGACAGAATCAAGATTATATGAACTGTTAATGCCACTTTATAATGCCTTGATAACACCACACTTGGAATAGTGCATCCAGTTTTGGTCAACATGATATAAAAAAGATGTTGAGTCTCAGTGTGTCTGTGTGTGTATTACTGCAGGAAAGGATGCTATTATATTTAGTCAGTCTTACTCAGGTTGCAGAAATAATGATGGAAGAACTTTGGAAGCAACTCTAGATAAAAATAAGGTTTTTACATTTAGGCAAGAAAAAACAAGTGCACAGTAATAACTGCAAGAGGGATCTCGGAGACTTAGTGGACGATCACTTAAATATGAGCCAGCAGTGTGCTGCAGCTGCCAAAAAAGCCAATGCAATCCTAGGCTACATTAATAGAGGAATAGAATCAAGATCACGTGAAGTGTTAATACCACTTTATAATGCCTTGGTAAGACCACACTTGGAATACTGCATCCTGTTTTGATCGCTATGATGTAAAAAAGATGTTGAGTCTCTAGAACAGCAGTTCTCAACCTGTGGGTCACAACCCCATTTGGGGTCGAACAACCATTTCACGGGGGTCGCCAAACAACGCAGTCCGCCATTCCCCCCCCCTTTTCCTTAGCTGTGCTACTCCCTCTTATTCTATTGGCTTTTGAGAGCCAATAGAATAGACACTCTTGAATAAAGTCTAATTCTATTGGCTTTCAAAAGCCAATAGGAATTGTCCAGGCTGTCTCTGCCCTGCTGAGCCCGCCAAAAGTCCCAGTCTGCAAACGGTGCTGCAAGTTGTCTGCAGCGAAGGCGAGCTATCTGGAAGTTTCCACCCCTCCCTGCTAAGCAACTACTAAAAATGAAAGTAAAAGAGGGCCAGAGGTGGGAGGTGGGAGGCCGGCGGGTGCAGGGAGGGTTGCTGGCACGCGTGGGGTCCAGTGGGTGTCTTACCTCCCTTGGGCTGGGCCAGCTGGTGGCCCAGCCGGTGGTCACCCTGCGCTGTCGCTGCCACTTGCTGCGGCCGCCCAGGAGCGCCTGGGCCTGCCTGCCGCCGCCCCGAACGGGCGGTGGCCAAGGTAAGGCTAGCAGGGCAGTGGCGGGCGCAGGGAGGGTTTCTGGCGCATGTGGGGCTCGGCAGGTGCCTTACCTCCCTTGGGCTGGGCCAGCTGGTGGCCAACCGGTGGTCGCTCTACGCCGTCGCTGCCCCTTGCCAGCTACGCCTCGGCCGGCGCAGGGGGCGGCACCACGCATGCGCGGCGCACCCGGGCAGGGAAATACAGGTAGTCCTCGACTTATGACCGGTTGGGGGTTGCGACATTAAAAAGGTTGAGAACCACTGCTCTAGAAAGAGGGCAGAGAAAAAACAACAAAGATGATTAGGGGACTGGAGGCTAAAATATATAAAGAATGACTGCAGGAATTGGGTATGTCTAGTTTAAGGAAAAGAATGACGAGGGGTGACATGATAGCAATGTTCCAATAACACAGGGGCTGCCACAAAGAAGAGGGAGTCAATCAATTCTCCAAAGCACCCGAAGGCAGGACAAGAAGCAATGGAGGGAAATTAATTAAGGAGAGAACCAACCTAGAACTAAGGAGAAATTTCCTGACAGTTAGAACAATTAACCAGTGGAACAACCTGCCTCCAGAAGTTGTATGTGTTCCAACCCTGGAGGTTTTTAAGAAGAGACTGGACAACCATTTGTCTGAAATGGTATAGGGTTTCCTGCTTAAGCAGAAGGTTTGACTAGAAGACCTCTAAGTCCCTTTCAATTCTGTTATTCTGTTAGCATACAAGTAGCCTATGTGTTGTGGAGCTATTACGGCTGTTTGGTGAAACTCAATTTACAGAGGTGAAAAGGGAAGATTTAAGGAATTTGCACACAACACAGTACAACGCTAAACAACTGGATATAAACATTGGAAAGGCTAAGGACATTTGGAAAGGTTTTGAATTTTAGCAACTTAAGAAAAACAAATTGTTTTGGTTTTAGGTAAGAAATGGAGTCCCAACCTACAAATATTATGTTAAGGCTTCACTTACCTGAAAACTGTTTTGTTTTTTTCAAATATAAGTTGTACACATGTTGAATTTATCTCATTGAAGCAGGATACCAACACAATTAAGTAATATTTTCCCAAAGTATATATAAGCAAAAAGTTTGACTTGTGATTCTCATTTGAATGGTAAAGGTGGTAACAGAAGTATTATATTGTACAAATCTTTTCAATATGATGGATGAAAATTTGTACTTAAATGACTAGATGTACTAAATGACAAAGTGACCTTCAAATACAAAACGGCAAAGCAGAAGAGCTGAATGAATAGACCATATGGGGAACATTTTGTACAATATATTCAGGGGCTGAAACAGATGTCTTCTCTAAATATATCCAAGTAATAAAATTAACTCACAAACCATTACATTTTCCCAGTTATATTTCTATTTATTTTATTTATCATTTCAATAATGGTTTGCAATAAAATAAAAACTTAGAATTTTTTTTTATTTTGAGTATTGCCATTTTTTAAAATTAGGAAATATTCATGCTTTGAATTAAGACTCTCTAATTATACTCAATTAAATACACTGTAATTACTTGTGGTGAACTCTATTCTCTTCCCAAGAATTTTCAATTTACCACACACTGGGGGAATAAAAGAACTACTTAGAAAGTTCCAACAAGCATCAAATTTTCATTGCAGTCAGAGACCAGAACTATGTATAATTGCCCCCAAAAGACAATGAAAATAAATTTTAAATAAGATTTATGTAAAATTGTATACATAAATGAGAAATATGTTATAAGAAAAGCCTAAAAGACATTTGCTACTCAACTTCCCAGACAAGATGGTTCCCAACTTTTTGTTAAAAGTAGTTTTTCTAAAAACTTGTCAAATGAACATAATGTACATCCATTAATGTGGGGCACCGTTTTACGGTGGTTCACCTACTACCTCTCTGGCCGGTCGCAGTCGGTGTTTGCAAGAGCTCAGAGATCGGCTCCGAGGCCTCTTCCATGTGCAGTGCCTCAGGGGTCTGTTGTCTCACCTCTGCTTTTTAACATCTACATGAAGCCGTTGGGTGAGATTATCCGTCGACACGGGATGAGTTATCATCAATATGCTGATGATACTCAGCTTTATATCTCTACCCCAAGTCATCACAGCAAAGCAGTGGAAGTGATGAACCGGTGCCTGGAGGCTGTTGAGGTCTGGATGGGCACCAACAGGCTCAGACTCAATCCCGACAAGTCGGAGTGGCTATGGGTTCTGCCTCCCAAGGACAATTCCAACTCTCTGCCCATTACCCTGGGGGGAGAGGTTCTGTCCCCTTTGGAGAGGGTTCACAACTTGGGTGTCCTCCTTGATCCACAGCTAAGTTTAGAACATCATTTCTCGGCTGTGGCGAGGGGGGCATTCGCCCAGGTTCGCCTGGTGTGCCAGTTGCGGCCCTATTTGGACCAGGAGTCACTCCTCATAGTCACTCATGCCCTTGTCACCTCGAGATTCGACTACTGTAATGCTCTCTACATGGGGCAACCTTTGAAGAATGTCCAGAGACTGCAGGTAGTCCAGAATGCGGCCACGCGAGCTGTCTTGGGTCTCCCAAGACATGCCCATATCACCCCAGCTCTCCGTGAGCTGCACTGGCTACCACTTGATCTCCGAGCAAAATTCAAAGTGTTGGTTATGACCTATAAAGCCCTTTATGGCAATGGACCAGGGTACTTGCAGGATCGTCTCCTGCCTCATGAATCCCAGCGACCGGTTAGGGCACATAGGGTTGGCCTCCTACGAGTCCCGTCTACTACTGGTAGGCAGTGTCATCTGGCGGGACCTAGGGCAAGGGCCTTCTCCATTGTTGCCCCAGTCCTCTGGAACCAGCTTCCCACAGAGGTTCGCACTGCTTCCTCCCTCCTAGTTTTCCGGAAATTACTGAAGACTCATTTATGCCGACAGGTTTGGGGCATATGAACTGTACTCTCCCCCTGGGCCTAGGAATGTTTCTCCATTACTGATTGTATCTTGATCCTGATTGTATGTTCTATGAATGTGTTTTAGATTAAATGAAATGTGTTTTTAGATTAAATGGCTAATTGTTATTGTTAAATTTCTTATCTGTTATTGTTGTAAGCCGCCCTGGGTCTCAGGAGAAGGGCGACATAGAAATTTAATAAATAAATAAATAATAAGGAGCTCCATAAATAACTAGTACATTTTTATATATTTATTTCAAAAATAAACAATTCCATAATACATAGGGTAATTTCTAAACCACCCATAATTTCAACATATCCAAAGTAGAATTACTGCAGATACTTGCTTATGCTAATAAATAACTTTAAATCATATTTCTACGTACCTTTTTAAAATTTTTGCAGTCTGTTATCAAATGAATTATAAAACAGAATCACTACCTCTATTAGCTAATATGGTATAGAGTTTCTCCAGAAAGCTCCTTGATCTTGTCAATATTTTTTTCATGAAAACAGTTGAATACTTAATATACTGCCACTATAAATCAGTGGTGGGATTCAGCCAGTTCGCACCAGTTCGGTAGAACTGGTAGCTAATTTTTTGTTGCCCAGGCCCAGAATGGACTTCTGAAAGTGGTATTCACACAGAGAATTGGTTGTTCACATATTAAAATTCCACCACTGTTATAAATCTTAACATAATAATGAAACTAATCTCCCATTCTCTCATTCACATACACAGTAGAATAAGCAGGTTTCATATTAAGATCAGATATCTGAGACAAATCTTAATTTGCTAAGGAATATATTTTCTTCCTCCAAGTATATTGTCAAGGAACTACTTAATCATCTATATATTATTAGATAGGTATAAAACCAGAAGGAAAAAGGTAAGATAGATGATAAGATAAGATAAGATAAGATAAGATAAGATAAGATAAGATAAGAAGATAAGATAAGATAAGATAACTTTTACTGTCATTTTTTTTACTGTAGGCACAACAGCACACATCAAAAATGAAATTTAATTGCCCGGTCTCAAAGTGAAACACATACATGACACACCCTAAAAACATACTATATACAACATATGTATAGACCCACACATCTACATATACATAACAATAAATATTAAATACTGTCCATCTTGAATATATAACAGAAGGAGGAAGCTTGAGAGGTTTTCTTCTATATCAGTAAATTCACAAATGATTAATAATCTCTATATAGCTGATTGTGTAGTTCCATAACAGTGGAATTCTGCATCAACCAAATTATAGACATTGTAAAAGAATTTTACTGTTGTTAAAACTGTTAAATTATTTCAATATCAGCAAAGACTTAGTGGAGAAATCAACTGAAACTCGGTCAATGACTACTTCTGCAATTTCCAGTACCAGACAGTTATATTTAGAATGAAGGATTTGCAGCTTTTGTTTGCATATCATGTTTTACTATAAGTCAATGTTTCTCAACCTCCACAGCTTTGAAGAGGTGTGGACTTCAACTTCCAGAATTCCCCACAAGCTGTGCTGGCTGAAGAATTCTGGAGTTGAAGTCTACCTGTCTTAAATTTGCAAGGTTGAGTAACACTGCTATAAGTAATTTAACCATGGCCTACCAAATTAACCTAATGTTCTGATTCATAGACTACGTTATAACTAACCACAAAGAATTGGTTCATAGAATATGTTAGGATAATGCAAGCATAGACATTCAAGGATTTCAGACCTTAATCTGGAAATTTAGGATGAAAGTGGTATGAACCATGTATGGTAGGACTGGAACAATTGGGATTTGTTGGAACAAACATTTGGCACAAACTTACATATTTATAATTCAAGGCTTCACTTTCAAACACTCAACATTAAGCCATTTTAATTCAATAGTTGGATCCACACAACATGCTACACCGTTAACAATAATCTTTCAACAACAAGGGCTAAGCTACACCAAGCACAATATTATAAAATTTAGCATGCTGTATTAGCCAGGCCATCACTTTAAGCCCTAATGTAATTTGGCATTGCTTAGCACGTTAAACAAAGCCATTCATTTGTTAACAACAGTTCATCAATGGTTTGTTACACAAATAAAGCTAATAAAAAAAGTAATAGACACACAAATGCCGCCTGGTTGGCTTTATCCATCTTTATTAGTTTTCCTGCCTTCGTGATCAATCTCAAACTCTCCCCTTGGATTAAAGTGGGGTTCTCATACTCTTTGCTAATCAGTGCTATTAGTGATATGAGGCTTAACTACCGTACTCAGAACAGAGTTATTTATTATGAACTGATTTCATCCTCTTTGTCAGACAAGCACCAAGAAGTGCTGGAGGAAGAAAATGGGTGAAGGCATTCGCAAGGAAGAAATCGAGTATTTCAAAACAACCACTCTACCATGCAGAAGCCGACAACATGCAGAGCGGTTTCGGGTCTCGAAGGAGGAGAAGTGGGAGCATTTCACCTCTCGCTGCTCTTGGGCACCCGATGCCTGCCTACACCAGACCTCTCGCCCAACCTCTGAGAAACCGGGTTAGAAGCACCCTCCGCAAGAGCCAGGCCCGAACAACCTCGAGTCGCCAGGGATACTCCTCTCACCTGCGGACCTTCCGCCCGGCGATTCGGCGGAGGGGACCGCGATGGGCAGGCGTCCCACTCGACCCCTCCGTCTTCGCCAGCCACGGCCGACGTTTCCGGCTTCCGGTTGAGCATGACGTTATTTCCTGCGCGCATGCAATTCCCCGTAAGCGGCTCTGTCTCGAGCCCTGGAACCCCGGCTAGTCTTTTATATATATATATATATATCGGACACAGCTGGATTACCCTTCCCGACCACATGTGGCATGACATCTGCTTGTGTGTACACAAAGTGCAATTGTGCTTTTGGCGGCAAATGTTCCAAATATGGGGACTACTAAAATGACGATGTGATTTTGAGTTTAGTGATCACCCAGAAGAGACAAACTCTTTATCTGGAGCAGGCGGTTTCTAAACTAACCTGGAATTTGTAGCATGTAAGGCTCCACAAGTGAAAAATAGCAGTAGGAAAATTAGGATAGTTTGTGTATGATCAGTAAATATTAGAACTTATATAAAAGTCACAGAAGCAGAATTTTCGTATAAGCTTTATATTGCTTTTGTGAGGTGTGGCTGTCAAAGTGTATTACGTGAACGTGGTAGGTGGCATTTGGCTTGAACAGTTTTTTTTTTAATTATAAAAATTCTTTTATTAAAACAATTAACCTTGAACATAAAAACATATTGTGCAGCAATCATCATGACACCTGGTATACAATACTAAGTATTAGTCTTTGATAACGTCTGGATTAGTAAGCCTTTTCCCCCCCCTCCTCGTGTCTAGCCTCAACTATACTCCTGTTACATTTTATTTTGATTGGTGATTCCCCTATCCGTTTCAATATTAATGTGATCAACATTAAGCATAAGATCCTATTGCTAAGCAATCATCCTAGAACATAGCATACAACATTAGGTATTAATCTTTGTAAACATCTGTTTTAGTAAACATTCTTCCCTCCTCCCTTACATCTTCAAGTATACTCCAAATACATTTTGTTTGATTGGTGTTTCTCCTATATATGGTCTATCTACTGTATCTAGTCTATCGCATATTGTGCGTTTGCGCTTCTGAGTTGACTTCATCCCATTACTAGTGCAATCTTTTATGGTCCCCAACCCGAGATCCTGAGGTAAAAGTTTCATATCCTGAGGTAGAGGTTCAGTCTACTTTAACAATATTAAAGCAAACAACATTAGTCATAGGGTTATGTTAAGAGGCATTGGTTATAGAACATATACATTCAACGTTGGGTGTTAGTTTTTGTAAACATCTGATTTGTTAGCCCTTCATCCCTCCTCCCATCGATCCTTAGCTGAACGCCAGCTGCATTCTGTTTGATTGGTGTCTCTCCTGGATATAGTCTAACCACTGTTTCCAGTCAGTCACAAATTGTTCATTGGAGCGGTTTTTCAAGTATGCTGATATTTTTGCCATTTCCGCCAAATGTGTTACTTTCACAGTCCATTCTTCAATAGGCGGTATTTCCGGATTCTTCCAGTACTGTCCCACCAACAATCTTGCTGCTGTAATTAAGTTCAAAAATAAATTTGTCTCTGAGGTAGTGATATCCTTTGTGATCCCTAACAGAAAAGCCTGAGGTAGAAATTCTATACGCTTTTTGAAAATAGTTTGGAGTGTCCACCATATCTTCCTCCAGAATGCTTTGATTTTTCTGCATGTCCACCATATATGAAAGTAAGTAGCCTCCCCGTCTCCGCACCTCCAGCATTTGGGCTGGGTGCCCGGGTAGATGAGTGATATTTTTTTCGGGTCTAGATGCCATCTATAGAACATCTTGTAGAAGTTTTCCCTTAAGTGTTGCGATTTCGTGAATTCTACATTCCTCACCCAGATTTTCTCCCACGTGTCTATGGCGATAGGGTGTCCGAAGTCTTGTGCCCACTTTATCATACAGTTCTTGACTAGCTCGGTTTCAGAGTCCATTTCTATCAGAATGCTGTACACTCGTTTGATGTGCATAATCCCCTGTTCTCTGATCTGTTTAATTAGGTTCTCGTCGTTCTGGGAGAAGCCCTTCTTCTTGTCTTTACGCCACCTTGACTGTAGTTGTATATACGATAGCCAGTTACTTCCTATTCCTCTGTTTGCTAGCGTTGCTTGAGATTTCAAGAGGAACCCGTTTTCTTCTCCCAGTACAAGTTCACTGTAGGGCACTACTTCTTGCCCTTGGGATGTGATCATATCCCCTGTTGCGTGTCCAGGGATCGTCCAGATGGGAATCTTGTCGTGTAGGAGGTGCTTATATTTGTTCCAGACCCTTAACAGTGGGATTCGTAGTGGGTTCTCCTTGAAGTTCCTATCTGCCTTTTTGTCGTATACTAGGTATGCGTGCCAGCCGAATCGTAGACCATGCCCCTCAACATTCAGAACTCTATCATTTGTCATGTTGATCCAGTCACTAACCGCCACCAACGTTGCTGCATAGTAATATAGCTTTAGATTAGGCATCTTGAGTCCCCCTCTCTCCCTTGCGTCTTGGATGATTTTTAGTTTCACCCTCGGTCTCTTGTCGTCCCAAATAAATCTGTTGATGCCTTTCTGCCAATTGTCTAAGTCCGCCTCCTTCTTGAGTATGGGTAGCATTTGAAAGAGAAATAAAAATCTGGGTAGTACATTCATCTTTACTGTCGCTATCCTGCCGAGCAGGGATAGACGTAGCGATTTCCACCTTTCCAGGTCTGCTTGTATCTTATTCCACAGGACCTCGTAGTTATTCTTGTATAATTTCGCATTTGTTGATTCTATCTCCACTCCCAAGTATTTGACTTTCTTGACTATTTCACAACCCGTTATTCTTTCCAGGTTCCGTTTTGCTTTGTTGTCTAGGTTTTTGACTAGCATCTTTGTTTTTGATATATTTACTTTGAAGCCTGACACCCTACCATAGTCCTCCATTATCTCCATCAATTTCCTTGCTGATTGTGGTGGTTGCGACATTGTCACCAGCAGGTCGTCCGCAAAGGCACATAGTTTGTATTCTTGCTGTTTAATCTGTATGCCCTGTACATCCTTTGCCGCTCTTATTCTGTTCAGTAAAATTTCCAGTGTTAGGACAAATAGCAGGGGGGACAGCGGGCAGCCCTGTCTCATGCCTCTCTCTATATTAAATGAGTCCGTTAAGTCTCCATTGACAATGATCTGGCCTGTTTGTTTCTGGTAAATTGCCGTTATGGAGTTGAAGAACTGTGCTCCCATTTTCATCTTCAGGAGCAAGTTCGTCAGGAACGGCCAATTCAGTCTGTCGAAGGCTTTTTCTGCATCCACAAACATTAGAGCGGCGGGTATCTGGTTGTGCCTTTGCAGGTACTCTATTATGTTCAGCAGCTGCCTCACGTTGGTTTTCATCTGGCGTCCTTGTATAAAACCCCTTTGGTCCGGATGTATTGTTTTTTGTAAAACAGTCATTAGTCTATTGGCCAAAATTTTTGTGAAGATTTTATAGTCTGTGTTTAGTAGTGAGATGGGCCTGTAGTTTGCGGGCTGTGTGTTGTCTTTCCCCTCCTTTGGGATTAATGAGATGTAGGCTGTTTTCCAGGATGGCGGGACCTGGCCTCCTTCTTGGATGCTGGCAAATAGCTTTCTGAGGGGTTCTAGCATCTCGTCCTGTAGATGCTTGTAGTAGGTCGCTGTTATCCCATCCGTCCCGGGCGATTTTCCTGCTTTCAGTTGTGTGATCGCTGAGTGTATTTCCTCCTTTGTGATTAAGGCATTCAGGGCTTCTCTTTGTGTGTCGGTAATCGCCTGTATCTTTTCGTTTTGTAAGAATTCATCTATCTCTTTGTCTTGTATCTTATCCTCGGCATATAGTTTCGAGTAGAATTCTGTGAAGGCTTTCTTGATGGTTTTTTGTCGGAATTCTAGTTTGCCTTTGTATTCTATCTTTTCAATTATGCGGGATTTCTGTTTCTTTCTTATAGTGTAAGCTAGCCAGCGGCCCGGTTTGTTGGCCTTGCAGAATGTCTTATGTTTTGCATATTGTATATTCCTTGCGACTTGGTCCGCCATCAACATGTCAAATTGCTTTCTTAAGATCTTGAGTCCTTCTTTGGTGACCTTGTCCTCTGGTCTTTTTATCAGTAGCCGCTCCATGTTGCTTATCTCATTTTCTAACTCTTTTCTTTTTTGTTCTTGTTGGCGACGGTGCCAGCTATTCATGGATATGAGGATCCCTCGCATGTACACCTTGCTGCCTTCCCAGATCTGTTCTATCGGTGTTCCATTGTTCATATGTGTGTTGAAGAATTCCTTCATAGCTTTTTTGCATTCCGCCACCTTGTCTTCGTGTCTAAACAGGTTTTCATTGATTCTCCAGGATCTCCTCTGTTTCGGGCCGTGTCTTAATTCCATCCTCACAGGGTTGTGGTCTGTCAATGTCTTGGGTAGGATTTTCACCGTGTTTAGACAAGTTAGCAAGTTGCTAGAAGTTAATATAAAGTCAATTCTGGAGAAGGAGTGGTGTCTGCCAGAGAAGAAGGTGAATTCTTGTTCTTTGCCGTGCCTTTTCCTCCATACGTCTGTCAGTTCGAGGTCCTCCTTCATATCGAAGAAGGATTTAGGCAACTTAGAGTGTTTTTGCGGGTTCGGTGCAGTTCTTTTTTTGTCTAGAGCAGTCTCTATGACCCCGTTCCAGTCGCCCATGATGATGTAAGATCTGTAGTTAAGTTGTGTTACTTTCTTGTGTAGCTTTTTGTAGAATTTGCCTTGTTGCTGGTTTGGTGCATATACGCCCATTACTAGAATCTTCTTGTCCTCTTGTGTTATTTCAATTGCCAGGTATCTACCTTGGGGGTCGGACTCTATTAGCTTGGCCAATACATGTTTCTTTACATATATAACAATCCCATTCTTTTTTCTTGGCGCCGCTGCTACAAAGTGCGCGCCTAGTTTGTAGTTGATCAGATATTTCTGGTCTGCTGCTCTGATGTGTGTTTCTTGTAGGCAGATTATATCGCTTTTATCTTGGTTCAGATAGTGGAGAATTTTTCTCCTTTTCTGGGGGGAGTTCAGTCCGTTCACATTCCAAGTCAAATACTTAGTTGCCATCATCTGTTGCAGGATACTTTTGCGAGACCATTTCTGTTATTTCTCCTGTTGTCTTCTTTGGTCCCGTTCCCATGATATCCGGATTGCTGCTCGTATTGGTTTGTGCGGTCTTGCTTTGCTGGTCTGTGTGTTTGGTAGTGGAGCCTGGTAGCCTGTCCTCTGTAGGCTGTCTTGCTGCCTTGTTTTTGTTGCTCTTTGCTCTCTGTGCCCTCGCCTCTCCAGGTATTCCATTCATTTCCTCTGCCACTGCCCTGATCTGTGCCTCTGCGCTGTTTGCTCGTTGGCCTCGATCCCTCCCGCTTTCCCGTGGTCTATCTACGTCTTCTCCCGCGGTGGGTTGAGGGCCTCCCGACTTCAGTTCCTTTTCGAGGAAGTCTTTGGCTTTCTGGACCGAGGTCAAGTAGTGTCTCTTGTTTCTATAGGAAAGTGACAGTCCTGTTGGGGTTTCCCACCGGTATCGCAGTGCACGCGATCTCAGTTCTGTGGTCAGGAATTTGTAGTCCTTTCTGTCTCTCAGCATCGCCTGGGGAATCTCTTTCAGAACCTTCACCTCCTGTTCCTCTATGTAGAACGCCTTGTTATAGGAAGTGGCAGAGATGTGGTTCCGGAGCCTCTGTGTTGTGAAGTGGATGACCACGTCCCTTGGTTGCTGCCTGTTCACTGCCCTCCAGGCGCCCACTCTGTAGATTTTTTCGATTTGCCACCCAATCTCATTGGCGCTCCTGCCCAGGAATGTTGCCAGTGCCTCTACAAAGGTCTTGAGCAGGCTTTCTTGGGTTTCGTATGTTGTCTCTCTCCACCCTCTGAATCTGATCGCAAATGACATTTGCCAGAATTGCATCATGGTCGACTGGTCCTGAACCTCAGCAGTCTGTCCCTCTATGCAGTTTTCCACTTCTTTCATCATCTTTTCCGTATTCTCCCTTGTTTCTTGGAGGTTCTTGTAATGTGTTTGCATTGCCTCCTTCATTTGTTCCAGGTTTGTGGCCGCCGCTTTGCGTTGTTCTTCCCACTTTCTCTCCAGGTCTCTCCCTTGGTCCGCCAGCATCCTGTTCATGTCTTTGTATCTTTCCTCCGTCTTCTGTTCTGCTTCTATGCGTCCTTTCTCCGTCTTCGCACTCATTTCTGCCAATTTTCTATCCATGCCGACCATCCTTACCACCAACGTCGCTATCGTCTCATTTAGTGTCTCAATCGTCTCTTTTAGTTCTTGGATCATACGTGCTGTTGTGGTGTCATGGGTTGGCGTTTGGATCTGAGGGCATGCAGTTGGATGGGGGTGTGTGTGGTTGGATGGGGTGTTCCCTGGCAGGTTGGAGAGCTGGGTCGGAGAGGGTGCAGCTCCCTTCGGGTTTGGCAGTTTGGTGTGTTTCGTCCGTTTGGCTGCCATTTAAATTTAAATTTTAAATTTTAAATTTTCAAAATTTTTTAAATTTTCAATTTTTTTTTTATTTTTTTTTTCTCTCTCTCTTCCTGCCTGTCTGTCCAACCTTAAGGCCACCCTTTGCTTTAGAGAGTTGTATGGGGGTTGTCTCTGTGTAAGGTTTTCAAGCTTGTGAGATGGATTGGTTCAAGTTTCTCTGTCAAAAGTCAGCACATGTACTTGTCTCACCGTTCACTTTTCAACAACCATCCCCAAGTCCACTAGGGGGTGCAGTCTGCCTTCAGATAAATTCCGTATTGTGTATTGTTGGCCGGGGTGGGCCCAAGGCTGTAGGCGGTCTGTGGCTTGGGGCCCGTGTGGATGTCTCCTCTTCTCCCTGGGCAGCACTATCAGTTTTCAGCCACCCACGCCCCTAGACAGATCAGCTTCAGGCGTCTTGCTGGTCTTTCTTGAGTAACGCTCCCCACGCGTCTCTCTTGTCTTGGGGCTTCGTCTCCGCCCGGGGGGGGGTTTAGCCTTCCTCCAAGGCCTATGGTGCTGGCCTCCCCCCTCTTGCTGCCCTCCGTGTGGGGGGGAAAGGGGAGGTAGCGCGTCTGCGGGAGTTTCCCCCCCTCTTTGCTCCCTCACCGCCTCTTTGTCTTAGCCTGCCCGTTCGGGTCCTTCTTCCTCCACCCACCCGGCTCTTCCTTACCTCCTCCGGTTCGTTCCGGGGGCTGGGAGGGGTTTTGTGGGGGTCCTGCCGGGGGTCTTCTGTCCGCTGCTGGCCTCTGCTGTTGGGGCCTCTCGAGGAGTTGTTTTCAGCCCCCTCCGGTCCCGTCGTTATCTGGAATCGTCTTCTTTCCCCTGTGTCTGCCGGCTCTCCCTCGGCTCTCAGCTGCTTCTGCCGTTTTGCGTTGTCTTCTCCCGACGCTGCTTGCCGTCCTTTCTTTGTATCAGCTGTGTGTCTTAACAGTCCCTCTGCTTGGGTCTTCCCCCGCTGTCAGCTTTTTAGTCGCCTCCTTCCTTTCGATGCTGCTCTCCGCCAGCTCTGCTTGCCTCCTCCTTTGTTCTCCGGATCTGGCCCCCTCCTCCGTTCTTCCAGCTTTCTTTTCTTCCTTCTGCTCGTCCGGGGGTCGTTACTAGGTCTGCAGACCCTCCCGGCGGCCCTTGCTGGTCTCTCCGGCTTCTTCCTCCTTCTTCTTGTCCCCGCTCGCGCCGGTTCTTTCCTGCAGCACGGCCGGCCACCGCCGGCTTCTTCCGCCCCGTCTGCGGCTTTTTCGGCTTCTTTGGAGGCGATTTTCGCCTCGTTGGCTCCGGCTGGGGGTCCTTTTCAGCTGCGCCTCCTTTTCCGGCGCTTCGCTCCGGCTTGAACAGTTTTTAATCTGTGCAATATATTGTTTATTGCGTGAACACAAAAAGGCATTAGCTAGCTGTATATTCTTCATTATGGTCATAAAGAAGAACAGTAATAGTATATAATATACGCAGCTTAAGCAGTAGGGGACAGCTTTCAGGATGTAAGAAAATTTAACTTTCCCTTTTTAATCATGCAGTAGCTTATAAAATTTGGCATCTATAGAGGCAACAAATTAAGTTTTTGTAGTAAAGTGAAAACATTTATATGACTGAACTACCCAAACCCTCTGAAAAGAGAAACATTGTCCAAAGATGCTTCAGTGGTCATGGGGCCAGCATTACTATATATGCCAGGGTGCATGGAACTGTTACCGGTACGTTCCCACTGAAGTGGTATCTATTTATCTACTTGCATTCGCATGCTTTCAGACTGCTAGGTGAGCAGGAGTTGAGGCAAGTAACGGGAGCTCACCCCATCATGTAGTGAGTTCCCGTTCTTGCTCTAACTCCTATTCCAAATGATGGTGTCCTAAATTATATGATGGAAACCCCAAGAGTACATTCTTCCCAATAGCAAGTGACTTTACATTCCAGAGATCAAATAACTGGTGCTTAAGTTGTTTGAAGAATGTCCACTGCAAAGTATGATAATGGATGGACAGACAAGAGAGATACAAGACCCAGAAATAAAGTGTTTTGCATTTTTATCATTCACTTCTTAATAAAGCAGCAAAATTGCTTCAGAATCCAAATCTTAAAACAAATATTATTTTCAATCTAGACATACCTGCGTTCAAATACACATGGGCTGGGAAGCATATGGTGGGTAAGTCCCACATTTCCTGTATAGGGCCCAAGATCGCAGAAGAAATGTCAGGAACATAAAGTAAGTGAGCAATGTTACACAGATGGCTGCAGCAAGGATTTTTTGTTTTTTTTTTCCTCTTTATGTATTTTTTGTTTTAAAAAAATGAATCATTGTAGGGTTTAATTCTAATTTAATTGGCTTATTAATAATTTGGAATGTTTCTTACTTTTTCAACAAATGCAGACTATATGGCTGTAAAGAAGAATCCTTGGGGACTTCAGATAATGCACTCCTGGAATAGACCCAATGAAATAATGTAGGGCAAACCTATTTCTTAGCCTGGAGGTGCTTCAATTCTTGTTTCTCAGAAAATCTCAGTAATTGAAAAAAATTCTGGGCTTCTAAATTATTTATATTTCAAAGACATGTGCTTGGATGGGTTCTTTTTCACAAATTGTACCCATCTATGCAGCACTAATGTTCTCATCCTTCAAGCCAGGCTGAGTTCCCACTTCTCAGAAATGGAAATAAAATTATTATGAAAATTTAGGTCATCCCTAAAGAACTTTTGGCATACACGTCTTGCCCATATCTTTCATAAAAGAAACATCTTTCCAATGTTGGGGTATAGTGTCATAAAATTATCAAAGCACGCACAGTTGTAGTCATAGGACTTTAAACTGTGCCCATAAATGGTCTGGATAAAAGGAACTGTGCTTGTCTTTATCATAACAACATATGAATAGCCAAGTAGATTCAGAACATCCCTTTTCTAGAAACTTGTGAGCATTTATAAAACCCCAAATTTACTATTTTATTAATACCAAGGAGAAAATAGTTCATTATGAATCCAGGGTTGCCTAAAAAATTGAGAAGCAGCTACTTATGAAATAAAGCATTCATGTACAAGAGTGATGACAAAATATCCCAAGTCTTCCATGTAACTTATGTAACTATATGTGTGTGTGTGTGTGTGTGTGTGTGTGTGTGTGTGTGTGTGTGTGTGTGAAGTGGTTATTTTCTGCCTAGCATGCAGACTGCCCAGGTTCGAATCCCGGAAAGGGTGAGTTCTGACTGAAGAGAGTTAAATAACTCGAAATAGCTATCTCAGAAATCCCTTATTTCTTTGTTAACAATTTTAAAAACACACACACACACACACACACACACACACACACACATATATATATATATATATATATATATATATATAAACTATATATAAAACTATGTAACTATATTTATATATACATATACACACACGTAGTTATCCTGTATATAAAACTAGATATAGTTATATACAACTATATAGTCATACAGTTAATTATTCCACATGTTGCTAAAAAGAGGATGAATGCTTCATTGCCCAGAGGTATTCTATGGTATTTGCCTGACTAATTTGAGTAGGCAAGGTTGGTGTGCTCTGGGTACCTTCAATTAAACAATGTCATATATGGTATTAGGATCCAGGAAACATGCCTTATATGCCTGCCCCCTGGAAAGAGGTTTCCCCTGAAATCTGGATGGCTCCCACTTTGCTGTTGTTTAGAAGAGCCATGAAGACCTGGCTCTTCACCCAATTTTTGAATTAAGGTAGGTTGGTGTTCTCTTTGTTGAACTTTAGCAGTGGAGGGGCTGTTTTGCCAAAGTCGCCATCTTGCTTTTATTTTGTTTTTTTTTTGTTCTAGTTTGATTTTGTTGTCTGTCTCTGTTGTATTGTTATTGTATTGTTGATGAACAATATTGTGAGCCCGCCCAAAATCGGGCGGCATCAAATGGAAGAATAAAATAAATAAAAATAGATCCTGTGAATCTAAAAGGTGAAGGGAAAGGCTCTCTTGTGTTGAGCTTAATTTCTGGTGACCACATAAACACATTCATGTCATTTTCTTTGCAACAGTACACAAGTGATTTGCCTTGTACCTTTGCAGATTTTTTTTTCTTTCTTTGCTTTCCATGCGAGCCTACAATCTATTTCCACATGATCTCCAAGTAATAACTTACATCTAATCCATGGTGTGTCTGTGCTTTTTCCCCAAATTATCAGGTTAATTCCAAAAGCAACAACTGATTATTGATAGAAATCAGTGCAGACTACATTAACTGATGTGGAAAAAAACCTAAAGTAAAGTGCTGATTAGTACTGATATGCGACATCTCCAAGACTTGTATTCTTGGGCTATAGGTTACACTGGGAATTTTAGAAAAAAATCTGAGAAGAAACGATGACAAATGAATGTCTGCATGAAGTCACTAGGAGCCAAGCACAATTCAAAGGACATTTTTCATTCAGTTGCATTCCTAATGAGATAAAATAGAAATTTTATACCAGATTAAAATCAGCAAAAAAGGTAAATTCAGTGTATACTACTTTCCGTGGTATAACCTAATTCTGAGGATATCTTTTAAAAATATGAGCATGTACCTTTTCTTGACTCTTTGCAGAAGAGACCTTGTTTGTATTCTGATAGTACAGCCAAGGCAGGCAGGTTTGCAGCAAACCAGTTTATTTTTAGATTCTGCCTTGCCATTTATATCCTGCAAAATTGTTCACCAGCTTCAGATGACAGGCTATTTATTTGTATAAACACGTCAGAGCAGGGCTTCCCTCCTCCCACTCCGAGCTTTCGTATGCAGCATAAGGCAGGTGGGAATTTCAGATCACAAGTGAAGAATTTTCAGCTCAAAGCCAATTACTCTCTTGCTGTTCATTCATATTCTGCAGCTAACATCTTACCTGCTTCCTGTTGCTCTATAATATTTTATTATACAAAACTGATACTGAAGGGGACAGAAAAATGACAACAGACCTTAGCTGGTTATCAGTGGAGATAGCTTGACAATGGACAGACTGGATAGCCATTTGTCCGAAATGGTGTAGGGTTTCCTGCCTGAGCAGGGGGTTGGACTCGATGACCTCCAAGGTCCCCTCCAACTTTATTATTATTATTATTATTACTATGGCAACATATGTAGATCAAGGAAATACTACTTTCAAATCATTTCTTTGAAGTATCCATTGACCTGACTAATGGACATTCCCACACCATCTTCACCTTGGGTCTGAGAGGAGCCGCTTCTTGTGTATTGGGGATAGGTCTTCACAACAGTCTCCATTTTGATGCCAGCCTGTCACAAAGGCAGGCTGCAGCAAGATCAAGTTTAAAGCCTGCTTCGATATCATACCTTCTCCCTTCCCTCCCCAAGTTTCTGTGCCTCCATGGCTATTTCTTCTTTGGCTGATGAAGGAACAGATTACCCTGCAGTCATTTTGGGGTGAGGAGAGGGCAGGGCAGGGCAGGGCAGGGGTCAGGGGATATCAACATATCTATGCCCTCCACGAGGCTGTATTACCACCTCTACCCACAGACCTTTTTTTTTTCCATCACCTTGCTGCTTTCCCCTTTATTGCATTGTCCTGATCCTCTGATTGCTGGAGAACATAGCCACTACTTCCAACATCAATCCTTCGATGGGCTTACTTGACTTGGGTGCAACTTGCTATTAATTGGAGCCAGCAATTTTTCTTGGCGGAAAACCAACACCCAAGCTTGGTTGGTGGGGAGAGAAGCAGGCAGCAAAGGAGAAGACTTCTTTATTCCTTGGACCCCCAATAAGCAGCAACAGCAACCAATGTAAGAGCAGTACATTTACCCCATGTCTCAAAAAATGGGTGAAAACTCAATTGGTCTCCGAACCCAATTCAAAGTGTTGGTTATGACCTATAAAGCCCTACATGGCATCGGACCAGGTTATTTACGGGACCGTCTGCTGCCTCATGAATCCCAGCGGCCGGTTAGGGCCCACAGAGTGGGCCTTCTCCAGGTCCCGTCAGCCAGACAGTGTCGCCTGGCGGGGCCTGTTGCGGCCCCGGCCCTCTGGAACCAACTTCCCTCGGAGATCCGTGTCTCCCCCACCCTCTCCGCCTTTCGTAAATTGCTTAAAACACACTTTTGCCGGCAGGCCTGGGGCAGCTAACATCTTGCCCCTAGCCAGTGTATGTTCATGGAATGATTGGTTTCTTTTTCTTTTTTTTTTAACTTAAGGGTTTTTTTTTAACTTAAGGGGTTTTTATATGTATATAATGTAATTTCTATTATGCTGTGAGCCGCCCTGAGTTCTCTGGAATAGGGCGGCATAGAAATTAAATTAATAAATAAAATTAATAAAATTAATAAATAAATAAATCTCCAGGAGCACGAAAAAGAATCCTAAGGCTAATCTCAAGATTTATCTCCCAGAAGACACTAACCCTAACATACATTTATCGTCTTTGGAAATTATTAAAAAGAATGATTATCAGAAATGATTGTTAATTATTATAAATAATAAGCAAAATTATTAGAAGAATCTTCAATGAGAAATCAACCTGCAAGTGCAATTTCTGATATAGTCCCCTCATAGGAGACAACTGTATATATACATTCTAATCAAAATTAGGCTCAAAAAGATTACTTATCATTGTTGAATAATTCAGGGTGCCTTTGATTGTAGCGTGCCTATAAATACAGTTCCCTAATGTACATTCTGAAATAGTATATCCCAAGAGACATCAGTTCTATATCAGAAATAGCATACTGTAAATTTGGCAGCAGACACTACGTGCACTTAAAGTAACAGAATGGGGCATTGGAGTTATATTACATAAACAATATTATATCTGGACTGAAGCCAGATGCTAATTTTATATACCATGCAAGCATTTTACTTGTAAGGGCCACTGAGTCACAGATAACAACAGTTCTGTACCTCTGATCCAGTATCATCAAATGGGAGTGAAATACTCAAATGTTTTTGTTTTCTAAAATGACAGTTTAAATAGTTGGACTTGGTTCTCTGCCAATGCTTCTCTAGAAAACTTTGTGAATACTTCTGTGGACTTGGCATTGTTTTGATGCTACATATTCTAAGTAGAGAACAATGAAAAAATGTTTGTTACCACAGCTAATCACAGTATCCATCTTTAACCCATCATACATTTTCTGCATCTTGTTCCGAAGAGGAAAATAAAGGTCACGAGGAGGACTTGGCTAGAATAGCTAAGCTGTCATGCATGCATGTCCTTCTGCACATTCAAAATCTGATGAAGAACAGCAGGGAATATACAGAACAGCTAAAAATAGTATTTGCCTCCTATGTTTATACAGCATGGGATTGTTATGCTTTGTTTTGGTCACGTCCTTTACTATGAATAAATGTTCCCTGCAGCTTAGGACCAAAAAAAAGTTTTGAAAAACAAAAGCTACTGAAAAAATCTGGACCTTATAAGATATTATATCTTTAGTATTTTGTCTAAAATAGCCTGTACCCATAATTATCTTTTTTGGTTATACTCATAATAAATAACTCTCTGTTCAAATGTGCAACCCATCATGATAAAGTTCAATCAATCTGTCTGCAAAGCATGTTTTTACTATTATGGAAAAATTCAGGAGATTGCTAACTAGCAAGTAATTAACCTATAGACTGTTCTTGAGTCACAAGTTACAAAGGACTCTTGGTCATG
This sequence comes from Bothrops alternatus, assembly GCA_034064705.1. Lineage (NCBI taxonomy): Eukaryota > Metazoa > Chordata > Lepidosauria > Squamata > Viperidae > Bothrops > Bothrops alternatus. The sequence continues at coordinate 14,466,848 of JARGCV010000003.1, read as the reverse complement.
ACCTAACTTTAGAAAGATAGTGCATGGCTGCCATTGGGGAGAAGAGTTGGAAGGTCAAGAGTCCTAGGTGATACGATGGAGAGAGGTCAGGGATGGAGAAGCAGTGAACAGACCAATGATATAGGGAAAGAGCAGCTGTACAGCCAGAAGAAAATTTAGAGGGGAAAAAAAGAGTTTAGGAAGTGGAAGAGTATGAATCAAGAGAACTTTGGAGATGTCAAGAGAAAATACTGGAAAAGACAATTACAATAACGATGAATTAAAAAAATGGGCTGGTAATGATAGTCAGAACAGTCTGGATTTTTTGGAAGTTGTATGGTGATGAAAGAAAAAGATGAAGAGTGTTCATTCTGGGGAGAACTTTGGGACTGAATTACATGATTGTTGTGAAGAGATATGGAAGCAGCAGCTTAGAGATCATTGCTGGAATTGATGGACGTTATGTAAGAAGAGTTAAATAAGAATACGTCTGAAAAGAAAGGATTCTATCTGGCTGGAAGGAACTTGAGTAGAGGGAGTAGAGGAACAGAATTGGAAGAAGGAAAAGAAATTTCTGGTTCATTTATCTCCCTGAATGGAGAAGTGTGAAATTCTGTTCTTAGCTGTTCTGCTGTCACAGAAGCAGGATATACAGAAAGCTGAGTGGAGTAAGTTGCAAAATTCTTTAGAAAGCTGTAGGGAAGTGGGTTGAGAAAGATTAGTTGGCTGGGAATCTAACTAAATTCGTGATTCCCAGATAAGTGATTTTCAGAAAATCATTTAAATATGACCTTCATATCAAACCTACAGTTTACAAAAACTTCAGCTTTCAGAATGTGAACTCAATTACACTTTGAAAAACAAGGTTTCTTGCGTTTTTACCCTGTATTCACTTTGGGAAGCCGGGGGGGGGGAGGGGGGAGGGTTTTAATAATAGTTATTTTATATATCTTTTCAACTGTTTTGGGGAGGTTTTTTTTTCTCTTTATAGGTGGTAAGGGGTTGCTCGGGTGGCCTCTGGGCACCACATTTGTTGGAAGAAGAGGGAGGAGTGAAAGTCAGGCAGGTAGGAAGAAGGTAAGAGGGAGAGTGTAGGTGGGAGGAGAGGATGGAATTGGAGAAAGATTAAGTAGGTTGTTAGAGGGAAGAAGAGGAGGATAGTTTTGCTTCAGAAAGATGTGGTGGGGAGGGGGTACCGAGCAGTTTTGGTTGATTGATTGCGAATTGTATAAGTATATAATTGTTTACAGTTGAACTGTTATTTTATTCTTTGTTAAAAATCTTATAAAAAACCAATAAAAATATTTAAAAAAAAAACCAGACAGCAATTTCTTTTTTATTATTTTTAGGAAAGAAATTTTAAAAGTTTATGAAACAATCCAGATAAGGCACATTGACCCATCATCACTGTCATTTACCATCAAAGTGCTAAGTCAAACAATTGAATCTTAGATTATTTTCTTTCTCTTCCTCTTGTTGGATAAAAATCATCTTAATTTTTTTCTAAAAACAATTTAAGAAACAACCAGTATTCTTCAAGAAGTGCTCATTTGCAAATCCTTATTTAAGGTCCATTTCTTTTCATGTGATGGTACATTTTCCACTTTTCTACAATGCAGTTAAGATTTTGTCTATTCATGTGACAATCTTACCACAGAACTTTTAAACAATCAACTTATAGCAAAATTTATTATAGAACAGCATTTTGCTCTAAGTGTGAATGATGTTCTTTTGTTTCAGGATTGATGAGATACCAATGGATTTTTTTTTAAATTTCAGATATGAATCCAAACTATAAAAAGAAACAGACTTAGAACATAGTAATCTCAAGATGGAATGCTTTAAACTATTATAGAATTTAAGGTTTTGTGTTGACTCTGAAGATTTCCAGATCAATGCAAATGTAACAATATCAGTCTGCTAAAAATCCTGAATGGATTCAGAACCTCATGTCCTATTTCTCTTTTGTGTGTGAATGCTTTAATTTTCCATTAATATTTACAACTTTGGAAGGGGCACCCAACCTTGGAAGGACAGTTTTTGCATATTTGCTTTAAATTAGATGTGGCAATATGTAGCCCATAAATGTCTGTGTCTCTGTGTGTGCTGAGACTCATTTCTGCAACTTCTGGAGTCTAGCAATATTTTGCCACTGTTCAACAGAAAGTTAATGACTTTTGCTGATGTGATACTTTTTTTGCTTTCTGTTTTTATAACCAACCTACAAAATAGATTTGTTAAACATATGTGTCAATTTTTAACTAAAACAAGTGCTTTTTGCCCAGCCTTTTCTGGTGATACTTCTACATCACTTTCATGCCTTCTTGGTCCCAAAGGCCATTTTTTTTTCAAGAAGACAATACATAACTAACTGGAAAACATGCTTAATTACTCTTTAAAACCTAGTTAAAAGATAGTATTTAGTACAACTCATTGTAGTTAATTAATGTCAGCCATAACAATTCATATTTCAGAGGAGAAGAACTACAGGGAGGAGGTGACTTTAGGGATTCTCCTGATCTCTTCAACAGAGTGAAGAGACAGGAAATATGACATCTCTTTTGGCCTTGAGAATCCTCAACTTCATTAATAAATCATCTCACAATGATACAGATGAGATCCATACATGACTTTCTTTACCTGTGTAAAAATACATTTAAATCTGCCTCTATTTTTTTTAATTACTTTGAAAAATGCGTAATTTAGATCCAGGTTAGCTGTATTCTGGGTTTCAGCTAAAGACATGACAATTCTTTGAAAACAATCTATTTGATTGAAAAAAAAACCCTTCATAAAAATATAAAACTGTTTAAGAGACCACAAACCTACTCATTAAAAACAAAAAGATAATACAGAGGTAAGAAATGTCAGCCCCTTGCTAGTTGAACCTTATTCATCATAATAATGAGAAGGCTGAAAAGAAATAAATGATTTCCTAGTAGATAGGGAAAAAATATCAATAATTTTAAAATCAATAATTTTAAAAGACAAAATCAATAATTTTAAAAGACAAAATTGATTGATAGCCTCTGGAAGAACGCACCAATGCTCTCTATTTTTTCCCCACTAACTGGCTGAAAACATCATAGACTTCTGGTTTCTCTTGTGCAAACTGCTCCACTGTATTTTTCTGCAACCAATCAGATGAGCGCATTTGTTGCTGAAGGAGACCAATTAGATCGCCAAGAGTGGAACTTCCGGAGGAGGTTGGTTCCTGGTGGTGAGACACAAAGATCACTTCATCTGTGCTATCTACTGTGCCTTCTGATTCAGACAGGCACAACCGATCTTTGTCTTCATTCAGGATTTCATGCTCTTGTTCTTCTAATACTTCACAGATTCTCTGCATCCCTGGAAAAATGGGTGGGGGATGGAAAATAAGGGAAATAGATAGGTTGAAATAAAAGTTGGATGCAGATATTTGAGAATACCTTAATAAGAGTAAAAACACAGCTACCATCAAATTTTTCCTTTGAGCTAAATCAATAACCCAGACAATGAACTTACAATGGATTTCATGAACATCTACACCTGTTACCAACTATCTCTTTGTAGTACATGTATACTTACAAATGGAATATTTCAGGACTTTTCAGTTCACTTAAGTGTTTCAAAATGTGTTCAGATCAGCTAAATAAAGTTGGACTTATTACTTCCCAAAGAAGTGTCCATGACCCAATGGTTACATACTCCTACTTCTCTGGTTCTAGAATGTCCATCTGTCTTCAATTGGTTTAAAAAATAAAGACAATAAAACCAGAATGCAAAGAAAAGCTAGGATGATAAAACTAAGGAGAAAAGAACAGTATACATAACATTTGGCCAACCAAGTTGAATACTGTTCATCAGTTGGGTGAAAATCCATCCTAACTTAGCATTTTGATTGTTAATTCCATTTCCCAGGACTGCCACATCCTATCTTATGTGGTAGAAGTTGGATCACCTGTTGGATACAATATAGATGAGGACAGCACTAACCAAGCCGCAGCCGATTCATCTTGTCAGCAAAGATGATACGGAACCAGCCAGGCTCATTGCACTCAAATGAGTTACCAGGTGAGAGTAAGATCTTTTTGTCCAGGAAGCGTCTCCAGAGTAGCATCTCCTCTTCAAATGTTTTTTTTCTTAAATACTGGAATCAGTTAAGAAGAGAGTAAATGAGTAAAAAAACAAAACCCAATCTTTTAGTCCTATAAGAAGTAATTGCATCATTCTCTCTCAAGCTGCAGAAAATTTAACCCACACAGGATGGGTAAACAACCTGTGTCATCAGATGTGGCATAATTGTATCTCCTAGGAGCACCAGCCAACCCAGCCAATGATAAGAGATGATGAGGTCTGTAGTTCATCAGTCTTTGGAGAACATAGATTCCCTATCTCTGCCCTTGTGAATAAGAGTAGACTGAGAACTGAGCAAAAAATGAAAACTCATATCCAAACAGCAAAAAAAAAAAAAAAAGAGAGAGAGAAAGAGAGAGGCAATTATGCTGTGTGTATATGTGAGGATGCAAATATGTATGCAATCCTTGTACATATAAAACACACTCACAATGATGAGTATATTTCAGTCTTCCCAAACTTGGGGCTCTCCAAATGTGTCAGATACTCAAGTCCTACATTTTTTTTTAATAAAAAAAATTTTTTTTATTAAAACAATCAACATTGAACATAAAAACATATTATGCAGTAATCATCATGGCACCTGATATACAATGCTATGCATTAGTCTTTGAAAACGTCTGAGTTAGTAAGCCTTTTTCCCACTCCTCGCGTCTAGCCTCAACTATACTCCTGTTACACTTTGTTTGATTGGTGTTTCTCTTATCTGGTTCCATATTAATGTGATCAACATTAAACCAAAGATCCTATTGCTAAACAATCATCCCAGAACATAGCATACAACATTAGGTATTAATCTTTGTAAACATCTGTTTTAGTAAACGTTCTTCCCTCCTCCCTTCCATCTTCAAGTATACTCCGAATACATTTTGTTTGATTGGTGTTTCTCTTATATATGGTCTATCTACTGTATCTAGTCTATCGCCTATTGTTCGTTTACGCTTCTGAATTGACTTCATCCCATTACTAGTGCAATCTTTTATAGCCCCTAACCAGAGATCCTGAGGTAAAAGTTTCATATCCTGAGGTAGAGATTCAGTCTGCTTTAACAATATTAAAGCAAACAACATTAGTCATAAGGTTATGTTAAGAGGCATTAGTTATAGAACATATACATTCAACATTGGGTGTTAGTTTTTGTAAACATTTGATTTGTTAACCCTTCTTCCCTCCTCCCATCGAGCCTCAGCTAAACGCCAGCTGCATTCTGTTTGATTGGTGTCTCTCTTGGATATAGTCTATCCACAGTTTCCAGTCCGTCACAAATTGTTCATTGGAGCGATTTTTCAAGTACGCTGATATTTTCGCCATTTCCGCCAAATTTGTTACTTTCACAGTCCATTCTTCAATAAGCGGTATTTCCGGATTCTTCCAGTATTGTCCCACCAACAATCTTGCTGCTGTAATTAAGTTCAAAAATAAATTTGTCTCTGAGGTAGTGAAATCCTTTGTGATCCCTAACAGAAAAGCCTGAGGTAGAAATTCTATACGCTTTTTGAAAATGGTTTGGAGTGTCCACCATATCTTCCTCCAGAATGCTTTGATTTTTCTGCATGTCCACCATATGTGAAAGTAAGTAGCCTCCCTGTTCCCGCACCTCCAGCATTTGGGCTGGGAGTCCGGGTAGATGAGTAATATTTTTTTCAGGTCTAGGTGCCATCTATAGAACACCTTGTAGAAGTTTTCCCTTAGGTGTTGCGATTTCGTGAATTCTACATTCCTCACCCAGATTTTCTCCCACGTGTCCATGGTGATAGGGTGTCCGAAGTCTTGTGTCCACTTTATCATACAGTTCTTGACTAGCTCGGTTTCAGAGTCCATTTCTATCAAAATGCTGTATACTCGTTTGATGTGCCTGATCCCCTGTTCTCTAATCTGTTTAATTAGATTCTCGTCGGTCTGGGAGAATCCCTTCTTCTTATCTTTACGCCACCTTGATTGCAGTTGTATATATGATAGCCAGGTACCTCCTATTCCTTTGTTTGCTAGCGTTGCTTGAGATTTCAAGAGGAACCCGTTTTCATCTTTACTGCCGCTATCCTGCCCAGCAGGGACAGACGTAGTGATTTCCACCTTTCCAGGTCTGTTTGTATCTTATTCCACAGGACCTCGTAGTTGTTCTTGTATAATTTCGCATTTGTTGATTCTATTTCCACTCCTAAGTATTTGACTTTCTTGACTATTTCACAACCCGTTATTCTTTCCAGGTTCCGTTTTGCTTTGTTGTCTAGGTTTTTGACTAGCACCTTTGTTTTTGATATATTTACTTTGAAGCCTGACACCCTACCATAGTCTTCCATTATCTCCATCAATTTCCTTGCTGACTGTGCTGGTTGCGACATTGTCACCAGCAGGTCGTCCGCAAAGGCACATAGTTTGTAGTCTTGCTGTTTGATCTGTATGCCCTGTACGTCCTCTGCCGCTCTTATCCTGTTCAGTAAAATTTCCAGTGTTAGGACAAATAGCAGGGGTGACAGTGGGCACCCCTGTCTCGTGCCTCTCTCTATGTTGAATGGGTCTGTTAGGTCTCCGTTCACAATGATCTGGCCTGTTTGTTTCTGGTAAATTGCCCTTATGGAGTTGAGAAACTGTGCTCCAATTTTCATCTTCTGGATCAGGTTCGTCAGGAATGGCCAATTCAGTCTGTCGAAGGCTTTTTCTGCGTCCACAAACATAAGGGCGGCTGGTACCTGTTTGTGCCTGTCCAAGTACTCTATTATGTTCAACAGCTGTCTCACATTGGTTTTCATCTGGCGTCCTTGTATAAATCCCCTTTGGTCCGGGTGTATTGTTTTTTGTAGTACAGTCATTAGTCTATCGGCCAGAATTTTTGTGAATATTTTGTAGTCCGTGTTAAGTAGTGAGATGGGTCTGTAGTTTGCGGGTTGTGTATTATCTTTCCCCTCCTTGGGGATTAATGAGATATAGGCTGTTTTCCAGGATGGTGGAACTTGGCCTCCTTCTTGTATATTGACAAATAGCTGTCTAAGGGGTTCTAACATCTCTTCCTGGAGACACTTGTAATAAGTCGCTGTTATCCCATCCGTCCCTGGCGATTTTCCTGGTTTCAGCTGTTTGATCGCTGAGTGTATTTCCTCCTTTGTGATTGCGGCATTCAGGGCCTCTCTCTGTGTATCGGTGATTGCCTGTATCTTTTCGTTTTGTAGAAAAGTTTCTGTCTCTTTGTCCTGTGTCTTCTCCTCGGCGTATAGCTTCGAATAGAATTCTGTGAAGGCTTTCTTGATGGTTACTTGTCGGAATTCCTCCTTGCCTTTATATTCTATCTTTTCAATTATGCGGAATTTCTGTTTCTTTCTTAGGATGTAGGCCAGCCATCGACCCGGTTTGTTGGCCTTGCAGAATGTCTTGTGTTTTGCATATTGTATGTTCCTCGCAACTTGGTCTGCCATCAACATGTCAAACTGCTTTCTTAAGATCTTAATTCCTTCTTTGGTGATTTTGTCTTCTGGTCTTTTTATTAGTAGCCTCTCTTTCTTGCTTATCTCCTCTTCTAGCTCTTTTCTTTTTCGTTCTTGTTGGCGACGGTGCCTTTTATTCATGTCCATAAGAATCCCCCGCATGTACGCCTTGCTGGCGTCCCAGATCATTTCAATGGGTGTTTCATTGTTCATATTTATGCTGAAGAATTCCTTCATGGCATTTTTGCATTCCGCCACCTTTTCTCCATGTCTAAACAGGTTTTCATTAATTCTCCAGGATCTCTTCTGTCTCCCGCCGTGTCTTAGTTCCATCTTCACCGGACTGTGATCTGTTAGTACTTTGGGCAGGATTTTCACCGCGTTTAGACCAACTAACAGGTCGCTTGATGTTAATATAAAGTCAATTCTGGAGAATGACTGATGTCTGTCGGAGAAAAAGGTGAATTCTTGCTCTTTGCCGTGCCGTTCCCTCCAGACGTCTGTCAGTACAAGGTCTTCCTTCATGTCGAAGAAAGATTTAGGCAACTTGGAGTGCTTCTGTGGGTTAGGTTTTGTTTTCTTCTTGTCTAGGGCAATCTCTATGACCCCGTTCCAATCTCCCAGAATAATACATGATTTGTAGTTGAGTTGTGTTAACTTCTTGTGTATCTTTTTGTAGAATTTTCCTTGTTGTTGATTTGGTGCATATATGCCCATCACTAGAATTTTCTTGTCATCCTGTGTCACTACGATTGCTAGGTATCTACCCTGGGAGTCTGACTCTATTAGCTTGGCTATTACATGTTTCTTCACGTATATAACAATCCCGTTCTTCTTTCGTGGCGCCGCTGCGACAAAATGTGTACCTAGTCTGTTGTTGATTAGGTATTTCTGGTCCGCTGCTCTGATGTGTGTTTCTTGTAGGCAAGTTATGTCGTTTCTTCCTTGAAGCAGATAATGAAATATCTTTCTCCTTTTCTGTGGGGAATTTAGTCCGTTAACGTTCCACGTCAAGTATTTAGTTGTCATTGTCGGTTTCAGGATACTCTTCTGAGACCGCTTCTGTTCTATCTCTTGTGTTCTTCTTTGGTCTCGTTCCCATGGTATCCAAGTTGGTGCTCAAGTTGCTTAGTGTGGTCATATCGTGTTGTTCCGTGCGTTTGGCGGTGGATCTTGTTATCCTGCCCTCTGCAGTCTGTCCTGTTCCCTTGTTGTTGTTGCTTCCTGTTCTCTGTGTCGTCGTGTCTCGGGTTGGTCCTTCCCTTTCTCTTGCTCCTGCATCGGTCTGTCGTTCTGGTGGCTCTCCTGCGTCTTCTCTCGTGGTGTATTGAAGTCCATCCGACGTCAGTTCCTTTTCAAGGAATTCTCTGGCTTTTTGGACCGAGTCCAGGCAGTATCTTTTATTTTTATAGAAAAGTGTCATCCCCGTAGGGGCTTCCCATCCGTATCGCAGAGCGCGTGATCTCAGTTCGTCGACCAGGAACCTGTATTCCTTCCTGTCTCGCAGCATCGTCTGGGGGATCTCTTTCAGTACTTTCACTTCTTGCCCCTCTATGTATAAACTCTTGTTATACGATGTGGCTGAGATGAGGTTCCGGAATCCCTGCGTCGTGAAGTGGATGACCACGTCCCTTGGTTGGCGCCTGTTTGTTGTCGTCCGTGTGCCCACTCTGTAAATTCTGTCGAATTGCCATGCGACGTCTGAGATTGGCTTTCCCAGAAATGTTGCCAGGGCCTCTATGAAGGTTCTGAGCAGGCCCCCTTGGGTCTCGTTTGATGTCTCTTTCAAACCTCTAAACCTGATTGCGGATGCCAGTTGCCAGTACTGTATCATGGAAGATTGGTCTTGGGCTACTCCTTTCATCTCTGCTATCTCTGCTATCTGTCCCTCTACTTGATTCTCCACTTTTTCCATCCGCTTGTCCACCTTCTCTCTGATCTCCTGGAAGTTTTTCTCCATTTCCTCCCCTATTTCTTTGTAGTGTGCTTGCAACGCCTCTTTCATTTGTTCCAGGTCTGTGGCCATCGCCCTGCGTTGCTCCTTCCATTTTCTCTCTAGCTCTTTACCTTGTTCTTTCAGCATTTGTTTTAAATTGTTGTATCTTTTCTCCGTCTTTTGTTCTGCCTCTACACACCTCCTCTCCATCTTTGTGTCCATTTCCACCAGCTTTTTATCCATTCCATCCATCCTTTCAACCAGCATTTCTATTACCTCTTGTAATTTTTGTAACATGTGTGTTGTTGAGCTGGCCTGTGGGGGTAGATGGGTCTGGGGGCCTGTATTTGGATGGGAGGGTGTGGGGGCGGGTAAGGTAAGTCCTGATGCTTTGGTACACTGAGCTGGGGAGGATACAACTCCCTTCGTTTGTGTCAGTGTGGTCTGTTTGGAGGCCATCTTGAGCTTGTCTTCCTGTTGTTCTGGCACTGGTTTGGTTTCTAACTTGGACCAGGTTAGGCACTAGACTGTGATCTGGTGCTGGTCCAGTAGTCTGACCTTTCAGTGGGAGGGGAGGCTTCAGGGTTCAGGCATTGCAGGTCTAGGGGCCTGTGGGCAGGAAGGTCTGTCCGTGTTCAGGGAGTCTATTCAGTGCCTCTGCCTGTCTGGTATTCCAGGCCCCTTCTGCCTTCCCTCCACAGCAGCCCAGGATGCCTTTTTGTCTTCCTCCTATGCCCACCTTTCTCCCTGGTGGGTTACCCACAGTTTATATTTTGACAGAAAAAAAATTGTCCACTAGGGGGTGCTATTTGCTTTCAAGTAAGCTGCTTGACTTACGGCTTGGCGCGGCGTTTTCGGGCCTGCCGGTCGCTCGGCTGCCGCCGGCTTCCGCTGCTCCGTCCGCGGCTTCCCGGGACCTCCCGGTGGTAAGTCTTACTTCTTTTGAGAGGTCTGAAGTTCCTCTTTAATCTCGACCTCTTTCTTCGTCACTCTCTTTTTCTTTTTTTTGTTTAATTTGAATTTCGCGCGAGCCCCGTCCCGGAGCTCGCAAGGAAAGGCTCCGGTCCTCGTGACCGGAACCGGGAAAAAAAACCCCAAGTCCTACATTTTTAAATATGTGTATTTGAACCACCACTATTTTTCCTATTTTTTTTTAAATAGATATTAATTTGATTTCTGTCAGTTCTTTCCTGAGACCAAGAGGAGAATTTCTGGTCTATCCAATCTACCCATTCTGTTTCCCACAAAGACCAATCAAACTAGATTACAAGGACATTTTTGGTTTTTTTTTTTGTCAAGATAAACTAAGTGAAATCTGAAATTCTAGATACAAACAATAGAGAAGACCAATTGCCTTCACACTCTACTTGTAAAAAGAACCATCTGTTTTACCACTGGCATATAGATACAGGGCATCTAAAGATCACTAACCTTTCGAAAGTCAACCCATATAAACAACCCCGCATTTCGGTTGAGGAAAGGAATGCCAAGGGTCTTGAGTTCATCTGTCACAAAAGTGTGTGCAGCTTTCAGTCTCTCATGGTTGGTGCGTAAGTATACTTGGTTGATCCAATCTAGCCAAGAGTAGAAAGACACTTAGCAAAGGCACAAATATATATTACTGTTTAATTTCTAAAAGCTGATAGATCAATGGATGGATGGATTCCTTTTATGTAAAACGAGGCAACATTCATATTCCACCTGCTGCATTTGATCTGTGATAATTCATTTGTAGACATCATTTGTCACTGACACTTGACAAGAACATGCATATGTAAACTAGGCCATAGTGAAATCAATGGTCCAGAATTTCCAAGGATATATGTTTTATGAACTTAAGTGTGAACACACATGGGTTTAAGTGAAGGGGAACAATACGAACATGGTCTTGATGCAATGTGAGGGTTTTTTTTAAAAAAATCTCAAATTTGTCAAACTGGCAATCACCTTCAATATACTTCCTGAAATTTTAAGGAAACAACTTAAAATTATATGACTGATATATATTTATAAATAAAGAATAGGAACACCTTTAGCAAAAGTCTTTCCTTATTAGGAGCAATGAATATACGGTAGATGCTCCCAAGTTACGCACCTCTGTCTCTGAGTACCTGGATAATTTGGTATTGCATAGGCCCACAGATACCATGAGTGTAATTAAAACAAGTCACAGCTTTGATAACATCTTGGTTTAGTGTGTATAAAGTACCAAACCGGACTCCAGACATAGCAAAATCCTGTAAATGAAGAGAAGAATTACCAATCCAGCTTTCATAATAAAAGCAAATATTTTGATTCAACCAACATTCATAGTCCAGGAATTTAAGGGAGCATCATCGGAATATTAGGAGAATAATACTTACTTTACTAATCCCCCACAACACATGGGTCCTTTGTGGATCAGGCAATCTGTATGTATTAAGAATATCTATATGAATATTTTCAATAAATAATGGAGACATCTTGATCAACCTTTTTCACTCTGGTGCTTTCTAAATATATTTGACTACAACTCTCAAACTTCCAGACAGAAAGCCACATTGTTTGGAGTCATAGCTGTTATAATAAAGCACACCTCAAGGCATTAAATTAGGAAAGGTTATTCTTGATCATCAACCCAGAATTCCAAAACAACTAAGAACATACTTAATAATTATCAGTATTGTTAATAGAAACTTTGTTCCATAGGGCCACCTGTTAACTTTGTCAATATGGAAAAAGTGGAGAAGCTGAACTTTCTCCTGATTTAAATGTCAACAATATCCCTCCCCCTCTCCTTTTACTGGAAGTGAAAGCAGAAACTTCAAACAGGAAATTTCTGTCAGGACTATGTCAAGATACAAATGATTAATGAGCCATGGTAGGGCAGTGATTAGAATGCAGTATTGCAGGCTAACTCTGCCCACTGCCAGGAGTTCGATCCTGACCTGCTCAAGATTGACTCAGCCTTCCATCCTTCTGAGGTTGGTAAAATGAGGACCTAAATTATTGGGAGCAATATGCTGACTCTGTAAACAGCTTAGAGAGTCCTGTAAAGCACTGTGAAGCAATCTATAAGTCTAAGTGCTATTGCTATTGCTATTACATTTTCCCATTACTTGATCCATTCATCAGCAGCAGTTCCATAAGTCCCATCTACTGTACCTTAGCAGTCCAATATCCCCCCCAAAGGGCCCAAGATCTTCCTTCCTTCCTTCCTTCCTTCCTTCCTTCCTTCCTTCTTTCCTTCCTTCCTTCCTTCCTTCCTTCCCTCCCTCCCTCCCTCCCTCCTTCCTTCCTTCCTTCCTGAAATGTATGTTTTCCCAAATGTGTTTCAGGAAATAAATGACAGCTCAACTTCTTTGCCTGCATGAATGCATCCATACAATTTTCTTAACCACATTATGGAATTTGTTTGCCATTGCCTTCTTTCCAGACAACTGGGTGTCCCTCATCAAAGTATTAATCAGAGCTGACCATGCTTAGCTAATGAGATGAGCCAATATGCTTGCTAGAAAAATATGAGAACAATATAAACTGGGAAGCAAAAGAGCTATTATTATTATAGTTATTAAAACAGATGTCCATGTGCCGCCTCTATGTTGGTTGAGGCAGGCAGGATTCCCTTGAGTACCATTTGTTTGGGGGTCAAGGGAAAGGGAGGGGTTTGCCTTCTCTTTCTGCTCAAGATCCCCATGTACATTTGGTGGGCCACTGTGTGACACAGAATGCTGGACTCGATGGGCTTTGGCCTGATTCAGCATGGCTCTTCTTATGTTCTTATGTTCTTATGTTCTTATTCTCTCAGCAGTGCTTTCTAAAATGATGAAAAATTAGACTACAAAGATACCTTCTGAAGCTACAAGATATGCTGATGCAGAAACATAAAAAAACCCCACTGTTCTTATTTAGGGAACATAGAATATTTTACTTCAAAAAAACAATTTCCACTTCTGAGCTACAGGGGCACACCTGTTATTCACAGATTTCATTATTTATTTTATTAAATGCATAAGGCTTCCAACTCTATAATGATTTCCTAATGTTGGTGACTTTTGCTACTAATTGAAGCTGTAAAGCAGACCTTACCTGTCCATTTCCAGTACACTGTGAAATGTTGCAGAATCATCAAAAACTGATAACATATAGATCTCATCAACAATCACATGCAACTCATGTCTAGAACAGAGGAAAAGAGAGGACTTCAGCATTTGGAAAAAAATGACTTGCTCTCATGAAATAGGCAAGAATTTTACATTCATTCATGGACAGTCTCTGTAATAATTGACTAAAAAAGAATATCCATGATTCTAAAATGTTTGAGAACAAGAATGGAGTTCAAGCATCAGCAATTCAAGAACACACTCATTGATTGCTAGAGATTACAGCAAAACCTCAACATATATTACTATTTTCCCATAAATGCTTTGATATATAAAGCAGCCAACTGATTAGTTTGGCTTTACTTTCCCAATAAAAGCTTACAGAGGAAGTAATATAATGAAATTAATGAAATGGAAGGAAATTAGAAATCCCAGCCTCCATGACTATAGGTCCTTCAGCCTTATCATGGTCTGACAACTGGATATCTCCTACTTCCTTAAATTTTTGTTTGTTGCCCTCTTCCAGCACATTTTTGACTTCGTTTTTTAGTCTCTTTCTCTCTCATGGAAACTGGAGATATTGCTCTTCAGTAGCTCTAGTCCTACTGAGGTGAATGTTTCAAAATGGTGCCAAATTTTTCACTTAATGGCAGGTGCACCATAATAATTAAAAAGCCCCTTTTCCTGTTCCATGCTGTTCAAACTCCAGATAAAATCCTTGAGGTTATCTGTGAACACAATGTTACAATAATTAATTCTATTCTTCCTGTTCATTAAATTCAAGTAAACTGGTCATAAGTCTAAATTCGCATCAAAAATCTACAGTAAAGGCCAATGAACTTCAGGACCTAGAAAGTCCTGGAGAACTTAGGATGCTATTATTTTTGTATTACCTTCTCTCATATAAGCTGCTTCCACTTCACAATTACGGTTTATGATATTTATATTCCAGGTTCTGGCCCGCAAATTACAGAAAGATGTCTAAATGCTTTGAAAATCCATAATATAACAGCTGTTAATAATATGCATAAATTGATCCTGTTGTGTGGGAGGAGTTTGACCCGGTGGCACCTGATGAAGTCGACAAGGCCATTGGAGCTGTGAGCTCCGCCACCTGTTTATTGGACCCGTGCCCCTCCTGGCTGGTTTCGGCCAGCAGGGAGGTGACGCGGGGCTGGGTTCAGGAGATTGTCAACGCTTCTTTGAGGGAGGGGTCCTTTCCGGCTCCCTGCAAGGAGGCAATTGTGCGCCCCCTCCTCAAGAAGCCTTCCCTGGACCCAGCTGTTTTAAACAACTACCGTCCTGTCTCCAATCTTCCCTTTATAGGGAAGGTTGTTGAGAAGGTGGTGTCACTCCAGCTCCAACGGTCCTTGGATGAGGCCGATTATCTGGGCCCTCAACAGTCAGGATTCAGGCTCGGCTACTCCACGGAAACTGCTTTGGTCGCGCTGACGGATGATCTCTGGCGGGCCCGGGATAGGGGATTATCCACTATCCTGGTGCTACTTGACCTCTCAGCGGCTTTCGATACCATTGACCATGGTATCCTTCTGCACCGACTGGAGGGGTTGGGGGTTGGAGGCACTGTTTTGCGGTGGTTCACCTCCTACCTCACTGGTCGGTTGCAGTCGGTGTTGGCAGGGGGTCAGAGGTCAACCCCTAGGTTCCTCCCTTGTGGGGTCCCTCAGGGATCGGTCCTCTCCCCTCTGCTGTTTAATATCTACATGAAACCACTGGGCGAGATCATCCGACAACACGGGGTGAGATATCATCAGTATGCTGATGATACCCAGCTTTACATCTCCACCCCGTGTCATTTCAGTGAAGCAGCGGAAGTGATGTGCCGATGTCTGGAGGCTGTTAGGGTTTGGATGGGTGCCAACAGGCTCAAACTCAACCCCGACAAGAGTGGCTATGGGTTCTGCCTCCCAAGGATATTTCAATCTATCCGTCCATTAGCCTGGGGGGGGAGCTTTTGACCCCCTCGGAGAAGGTCCGCAACTTGGGCGTCCTCCTCGATCCACAGCTAAATTTGGAACATCATCTTTCGGCTGTGGCGAGGAGGACATTTGCCCAGGTTCGCCTGGTGCACCAGTTGCGGCCCTATTTGGACCGGGAGTCTCTGCTCACAGTCACTCATGCCCTTATCACCTCGAGGTTCGACTACTGCAATGCTCTCTACATGGGGCTACCTTTGAAAAATGTTCGGAGACTTCAGGTAATGCAGAATGCAGCCGCGCGAGCAGTGTTGGGCTTGCCTAGAAATGCCCACATTTCGGCATCACTCCGCGAGCTGCATTGGCTGCCAATTGGTCTCCGAACCCAATTCAAAGTGTTGGTTATGACCTATAAAGCCCTACATGGCATTGGACCAGGTTATTTACGGGACCGTCTGCTGCCCCATGAATCCCAGCGGCCGGTTAGGGCCCACAGAGTGGGCCTTCTCCAGGTCCCGTCAGCCAGACAGTGTCGCCTGGCGGGGCCTAGGGGAAGGGCCTTCTCTGTTGCGGCCCCGGCCCTCTGGAACCAACTTCCCCCGGAGATCCGTGTCGCCCCCACCCTCTTCGCCTTTCGTAGATTGCTTAAAACATACTTTTGCCGGCAGGCCTGGGGCAGCTAACACCTTGCCCCTAGCCAGTGTATGTTTCTGTGTATGTTTGTGGAGTGATTGGTTTCTTTTAGCTTAAGGGTTTTTTATAGATATGTGTTTATTGTAATTTCTATCATGCTGTGAGCCGCCCTGAGTTCTTTGGAATAGGGCGGCATAGAAATTAAATAAATAAATAAATAAATGAATAAATAAATAATAATAATAATAATAATAATAATAATAATAATAATAATAATAAATGTTCAATGCTAACTAGGCAGCATACCATATTCAAATTTTGGCCCATCATATTCTCTAAAATATGTAAGATTGTCACACCTTTTTGCAAATTCCAAGTAGTCCTGTAACTCTGAGAGAGAATAGATATCCCCCAAGGGATTTTGGGGATTCAGGAGAATTAAACCCCTTACTTTGATACCCTATAACAGAAACAAGAGCATTAAAAGTGCACATATATGTGCATATGCGAACTAAACACATCAACATATCAAATACAGCCTGTCAGGAAACCTACTTATTCTGTGATTGTAAAAACTGACTTTTTTATTATTAAGTGGCTGAAACATGCAGCTTGATTTCATACTTTAAATCAGTGCATTCTACAGTGTGGCAATTTATTTGTTATGTGTTACCCTGATGGATTTAAATCCTCTCCCCTCCTCCCTATGAATTGTTTTCAAATAAAAGTAGCTGCATCCTTCCTTAGGAGTGTTTTAGAAAAATAGTGCAAGAAAGTGTGCTATAAGATGAGGTCAGAGATTCTACTCTTCTAGAAGTTACATCTTTCCAATGTCCCTGGTGCCTGCTCCATCCCAGTTAATAAAATCAACTGGGTATGAAGTATTTTAGAGCTGCAGACTATTTCTATTTCATTCTAGCCCACTAAAAATTCTTTAATAATTATTAAAACATAGAATATTAAAAATATGTTTCATTGATAAACACACCAAACACAAAATGCAAAAAGGATAATAAAGTAATACAGGTAATTTAAAATTCTCTATGTAACTTTTTTTGGAATGTTGGAATATTGACAAGAAATTAAAAATTGACTAAAAATCAATAATAGGATATGGATTGTTTATGAAGATTGAATGTAATTAAGATATGTATAAGCTAAAAATTTATTGATAAATGTAATAATGATGTCCTTATTGAATGGATATAACTAGAAATGTACCAACCTGAACATGAGATAATAATTGTTAAGGGGAAAAGAGAAGAAATATTTGATGTTGTAACTTGAGATTTGTACTAAGATTTTGTTATTGAGCTATTGATTAACCCAGTCACCATGTTGCTTTTTAAATATTCAAATGTAAAATTGAAAAATTAATAAAATATTATAAAAAAATTATCTATGTAACTGATGCATACTGAAGAAAAAAAATCTTTCTAGTGAACAAACAGTTCTTTCATTTTCTAGTGAAAAACAATTATGATAGAAACACAATCTTTGTGGGAATCTTTGCTAAAGCAAATTTCTTTGTCATATATTCATCCGTAAATTAGGTTAGCAACAGGGCACTTGTAGGTAGCACTCTGATCTTCATTTCATTCAAAGTCAAACAGGGTTGGGGAAATTACTGATTGAAGGTAATACTTTGTTTTAACAAACTTCATCACTGTTTGGTTTGGTGGTAGCAGTGTCTCAGATAGAAGGTCCATACAGAGAGTGGTAAGGACAGCTGAGTAGATTATAGGAAGCTCTCTTCCCTTTATTCAGGATACTGCTTATAAGCGCTAGAAACATTGATAGATACCTCACACATCCACTTTATGGTCTGTTTCTGTTGCTCCCCTCTGGGAGGAGGTTTCGAAGTATTTCCAACAGATTCTGTAACAGCTTTGTTCCCTATGCCATCCATCTGGTAAACTTGCAAGATTCGTTTTTCTTGCCATGTATACATCCCAACTAGACTGTGTTGTTTCTCTGTGTCATAGAATATATGTGGGGACATGTAATCTTTTGGTCATATTTATGTAGTGTATATTGGAGGTGGTGACCCTTTGAGAGCTATATGCAAAGAAATTTCATTTTAATTGATGATTGGTGTACGTTTAAAGTTACAATAAAGTTTATTCTATTCTATTCTATTCTATTCTATTCTATTCTACTCTACTCTTTAAAAAAAGGTTTATTCATTCTAAAGGTTTAACACAGAACAAGGAAAGTTGCCCCCAAATGAGTTCATATCACACTTGACAACCATTGTTTAGAAAAAAAGGCAAACAGAGTAGCTAGGCCACTGGAATAATATATCAAGTATTGAATCAACAAAATTCACCTCTGACTGTGCATCCTGCAAAGCTTTCTTTAGCTTATCCACTGTAAGCTGGAACGGACGAGTGCAACTGCCAGTAACCTGAAATATACCAAACAAGAGACTGAATAGTGGCTTTCAGATCCATTGCATGCAATAGTAATGAAGAATATTATTAACCAAGATGGCATCATTCAGACACTTCAAGATAGATATCTCAGCAAATCATGAAAAATCTTGGAATGCTAATTTAAGCACAAGCATTCTTTTTATCCAGATCACCAAATGTTTTATCTCCAAGTCCCTGTGATCTATTTTATATTCCAAAGTTACTCTCCTATCTACTTTTGTATCATGCAACACTACCATTAACATTGTGCTAATCCAACCCAACAGAGAACATTTAATCTACAAGGGGCCAACCCAACTTGTTCCAAGCTTATTGTTCCTATGATCAAATAATATAGCCAGAAAGCTGAATGGAATGCCAAGGGATTCCAGAATATGGTGGTCATCCAAATACTTCCTTACCTGGCTATCTAAATAGGCATAAACCAGCTTGACCCTGCCAGACAGGTACACATCTTTGATGATTCCTCCATAGAAAGGAGTAGCAATCAGGAATGCTTCTGAAATAAAAAGAATAAAGCAATAACCTACTGCTACTACTAATATTCCTTATATTACTGAGATCAGTTCAATTATTTATACGCTTCGATCTGTATGTTAATTTCAGAATTAATTTTGATTCTGTAGTCTGGTGGTTTTAAACTCATTTCCACATCTCAAAGACAAAATATACATTCCTCAATGGAATGGAAAAGGATTTTTTTAAATAAAAAAAAACTACTCAAGAATTCAGTCAAATTAACAACAGTTTTTTAAGAGCCAAGGCAGGGCTAGCAATTTTATTTTCAGCTGGAAAAGTACACGTTAGGTGGTTTTACTGGAAAAGCATTAAAGAGGATGGGAAGATGGTGGCTACATAGTTTGCCCACCCCTCTGGATGAAGTCTTACCAGCTTCCTGAGTACAATTGTGTCAACCGTAACTCCCATCACACTCTATCATCATGGACATTAGCTTATGGAATGCTGTGCTAGGGCAATTCAAGCAGAAGCATATGAGAAGAAGGACTAATAGAACAGCCTCAAACTTTTTGATTCCAGTGAAAAATGTAACACAGATCATTCATCTCTTGCAATGTCAGCAGAGAGAAAGATAGATCTATCCCAAGAATCTCTTCCTGAGAAGGAAATGAGCACTCAATACAGAGTCCATGAAAATATACTGTACACCTTTCTTCTTTTGGATTTAACTCCCACCCCCCAAAAAACCCTCTTGTGATTTCCTAGCTTATCACTTCTAGAGAACATTTAAAGCAGTATAGAATTCAAACAGAAAGGAAAACTGAATTGATAAAGAAAAAAAGAATTAAATTTTCTGAAGCTCTATACTCAAATTTAAGATGGGAATGTCTATATAAACATGGGAATTCTGTGTTTTTTTTCTGTTTTCCACTGTATTCTTGGATGAGTGCATATACTAGGTCAAATGTATAAATGTTGTACATATGAAGTAAAGCAGGGTTTACTAAAAAAAGAAAAGAAATGACTTCCATTATATAAAATATAGAGATACACCTACATATTCTTTTTCCACAGAGTTCATGTCCTTTTGGTTCATAAATCATTGGCAGTAAAGAAATACGGTAAATAAATATCTATGTATTTTGTGTTATCATTACATGACTATATTTATGGATTAAACTGTCATAAATAAGCAGGTTAAAAAACCCCTTTAATGTACCAATCACAGCAACTAATTAATCAAAGGTCTTCCCAGATCTGCCCCTGAGAGCTATGTACTATGTTAGACACAATATCTAGAAAAACCTAAGCAATTTCAGTCCTTTTCTGCAAAAATCCTGCTTTGCTGCCCTCTAACAAACTTGTGTTTTAAATTGCTCCAGCTCACTTGCCTCCTGGATCACACAGAACCATAGCCAAAGCAGAAAACAAAGATCCACAGCCATTCTGCAGAATCACCTAGAGAAAAAGATATTCAGACAGATATTACTTTCTGGAGAGACTATTCTTCCAATAAAATTTCATTTATTCAGTTTGTGTCTAGGTATTTTATCCTTGGGGTGGATAGGCTTCTGCCTTAATGTTCTCTTGGGTTTAAAGTGTGCACATGTGTTATCCTGGTTGGCAGAAGCTAACTCAAGAATGCATTAAGCTTGTCCACCCCAAGGGAAAAAATTGTTTTCTTTTTGCATTGCTATAATAGATACATGTGTTGAGAAATTGGAGGGCAGGGATGAGAGATTAGAAAACCTGTGACACAAAAATACAATCTCTGCTGTCTTCATCACTCAGCAATTTCTTAGTTGTTTCTTTTCCCAGCACCATCTACTTGCTTTCTACATACCCCTAACATAGTTCTTGACTTATAACCGTAAGGCTATAAGGTCATATTTTTTGCTGGTTGTTAAATGGGTCATCATGTCACCAATCCAATTTTACGATATCTTTTTGCAGCAGTTGTTATGCAAATGCAGCAATCATAAAGTAAAGCCATTATATTATTAAGCAAACATGGTGGTCCTTAAGCAACCCCATTGTTCACAATGCACATTTTTTGCTGGAAACTGAGATATTGTAAATCATAATCATGTGACCATAGGACACTGCAAATGGCCATAAATGCGGGCCAGCTGCCAAGTGTGCAAAATGCAATCCCATGACTATGGGGGTGGATGTCAGAACTTCAAATCCAGGTTGTAAGTACCTTTGGGTGGGTCCGTCAAAACTTTGAACAGTTATTAAATGACCGATTGTTAAGCAAGGAGTACCTATATAGTTTCAACACCTGATGGTAGTCACTTACTGAAAATAAAACAAACCAGAAAATAGGTTGACTTACATTTTCTGCTTTGAGAGGTGCAGGGGCTTTGCTGTAATAGGTCAAAAATCGAGCCACTTCCTCTAGCACACTGAAGAAGATACAAAAGCAATCAGAGTTTTCCAAGAGATATCTTCATTTCTCTCCAGGCTGGAAAACACAGATTCAGACTTTCTGACAAAAGAGGGTAAAGACTCTTGACCAAGGCTACTTACAACATAAAGCCCCTCCCGTCAGGGTACTCCAGCAAGGAAGGATCCGTGAGTTTCACAGCACTTTGGGCCAGCTATCAGCAATGAGAAGGAGAGGACAAAATTAGATAGATGATAGATAGATAGATAGATAGATAGATAGATAGATAGATAGATAGATAGATAGATAGATAGATAGATAGATAGATAGATAGATAGATAGATAGACAGACAGACAGACAGACAGATAGATAGATAATCCTTTATTGTCATTTTTTAATGTGGGCACAATGGCACACATTAAAAATGAAATTTAGTTGCTTGCTCTCAAAGTGTACTCATACATAACACACATTTAAACATACCATATACAACATATGTATAGATCTACACCCTTACCTATAAGTGACATATAAATATTATTCACTGTCTTTCTTGAATGCATAACGGAAGAAGGAAGCTTTAGAGTTCACAAGATTAATACTGTAGGGAACAAAACTGACTGAATCTGGATGTTCTGCTTCAGATACCACCAGAAGGTAACAAGGAAAGCAGGTCATGAAGAAGATGTGTAGTGTCCCAGACAATCTTCCAAACCCTGCTCAAGCAACACTGATATGCTATGTCCTGGATGGAAGGGAGGAAACTGCTAATAATCTTTTCAGCCATCGTCACCACTCTCTGCACTGCCTTCCTGTCTGAAGTAGTAATTATTAAGCACATCACCAGGAAATGGTCTGGAAATTAGCAAGGTTGACAGTTTCCTTCTTCACTTGCAAGGCATCTTGCAAATGAACCACACACAGAGAAAGGCTGGGTGTGCACACTGTGATTCCTTTCTTTTTGGTTTGGTTGGATGAACTCAATCAAGAGTTGTTTGTTTAAGAAACTACAAGCATACAAACCATGACTCTGAATAATGTGAAATAGGCCTGTGTTTTTATTGCGTGATTTAGATCACTATTCTTTTGTAATTTTTGCAAAATATGTATAGAATGCATACATATATTATGCTCAAAGAACATTGCCACCAATTTAAAAGAAAGCAGTGGCTTTGCTTCCTGTCACAATATACCAGGTTTTATCTACTGTTTCCGTCTCCCTTTACTCCATAAAAACGCGGGGTGGGAGTAAGGGACTAAAATAACTTATGCATTTAGCATGGAACCATTTGTCCAAGATTCATGGATGAAAACTATATTGGTGAGTGTAATTCACGTAATAGTGACCCAACAAAGCACCCTAAATAGATTTCTGAAAGGCCCACAGCTCATGCTGAAGGAAGAAGCATAAGATTATTCAGGATGAGAACAAAATCAAATAGTACTAATGTAAACAGATAGAAAAACAATATCAACCTCAATTGACTCATGTAGGAAATTATTTTCTTTGTAAAATCATCATAAAATGCCATCACTTGGTGATCACTATTACTTAAGAATGATGCATGTTTACAATATTCTTACCTTTTTGGACATTAGATCAAAGCAGAGTTTGTTCTCACTGGTACTCAAATTAATGATGCCCTAGGAATACAGATAAATGTTTCATTAAAAATAAGTTATTAGTTGCTATCCTATTAGCTACCTCAAAAATTATGTTCCCTATAAAAGTTTAGCATTTCTAGAGCCAATAAAGATTCTGGAAAGAGGGTTGTGATAGAAGATACATATGAGTTAAAAGAATTATGTTTCATTTCATTTTTTTTGTGAAAGATTTGTAAAGATTTCATTTGCAATCTGCCTATATTTATATTGTCCATTGTTTATTCCATACCATTATGTTTGGAAACTTCATTTTTCATATCAGACTCAAAGAAACTGCAGGTTAGCATTCTACACAAACACACAGACAGACACAAATTCATGTATTCGTTACTCATGGGGGGGAAGCTTAGCTGTGACTATTTTACTTTATATATTTAACTGCTACTATTTGCTAAGGAGAGAATATTGGTTTATGCTATTTTTTCTTTGCACAAAAGGCCAGTAGGCTAACTTAAATGAGCAACAGTATTTAAAAATAACTAAAATTAATGGCCAAGAGAGGATCTGAATCCAAACCAAATCAGTTCAACAGTTCACCTATATTACACAGTCTATACTATGGAAGAATGAACTAAAAGATTAGCATTATAATAATGGACTTCTCAGCTAAGAAAAATGTAATTAGGTTGATTTAAAAGAAAACCTCACATTTTGAATGAAGATTGAAATGAAGGTTTATGTAATATAAAAAGATTACACTGATTAGAGCTAGCATAGCTGGTTTTATTGATGGATAGAAATATTAATGCTGCTACAGTTTGGATGCTCTGCTGTTTTAATGTTTATCATGGGAGCAAAGTTTGTTTGTTTTTACAGTAAGCAGCTCTGAAAGTTCACAGTGATTTTGTGTGGTTGGCATTCTTTCCTGGCATTAAAAAATTAGTTTGTATGGTTTAAAAGGTTCTTATATGCCATATTTAGGCCAATTAACTGTAAAAACAAGCCAACTTAAAGAAAAATAAAGCAAGATTTTTTTCATCTAATGTTCATTTGTGCCTGGTGGGTAAGGAAATTCACATGGAAATTGTGGAGAAAATTATTAAACTACTTTTCCCCTACTGTGTCTACTGCCTAAAGAAAGTTAATCTTACTGTTAAGTTTTCAAAAAAGTTTTGTCCAAGACTTCCGATTTGCTGATGCGGCCACCACGAACATTTGGAAGGTGAGCTCCATCTTCCACGCTGGGGGACCCTGGAAAGGGTTGAAAGTCGCCCTGTAGGGACGACCAGTGAGAAGGGGATCTCTGCTTGATTGCGGGAGGGCGGTAGCCCTTCCGCTCGATCTGGGGCAGACCTCCAAAATGGCAGACGAAAGACTGGCCATAGAAATATGGCTCGTCACTAGGCTGCAGACAGCCGAAGTCAAATTTACCACCAGGCAACTACCGGTATAAAGCAGCGCGGATGAGACTGGGTGAGATCTACCTCTCTTAAATCCTAACTATCTTTTCTACCTGCATAAGCTTTTCAAAGTACTTTCCCCCCTGTGGAGAGGGAAGGGAGATTCTATCCCACCCTCCAAAAACAGTGGCAACTGACTATCCAGGGGAGTTTAAAATGTTGCAAGAATAACTTGATTCTAATTGGATTTTTATCTTTTTTAAAATTTGTGGACTAAAAGATTTTTTATTCTTATTGAAGATCAACTACACAGAATATAATAGAAGAAGTGGAACAATTAAATACTATGACAGAAGATTCAACTGATCAACAAACACAGTTAATGGAAAACCCAGAAAAGGGACTGACAACATGGAAAAGGGAAAAGACTTTTTATTTAAACCAGAAGAAACCTGAGGATCAAGAAGAAGAACAGACTGAAGAGAAGATAAACAGTTCAGGACAACTATGTCAAGATGCAAAAATAGAGAGATGATTTGTTAATCCTTTCAAAAACCGGATGGATTTTTCTACTTCAAAAAACATGCATAACAACACAAGGAGATTTATTTGATGACTTAAAAGCACGGACATGGAAGACAAGTTGGCAAAGAAAGAAAGCTACAATAAGACTGAAGAAAATTGGGGTTTTGACGTATTAGTGAGAATTATAATAGAACATACCCAAGTAGATAAGATGTATATTTTGAATACTAGATTTTGTTATAAGCTGAGATAAATAAAACTTTGGTCATTTAAAACTTGGAAATATAAATACTAACAGTTAAATTTGAATATTGATTTGCTTATAAAGGTTAAATGTAAAAGTAATTAAGATATATATAAGCTAAAATCTATTGATGAATATAAATATGTTTTTACTTAGCTGTTATAATAAAAACAATTAGCTTAAACATGAGATAGTAAATATTAAGAGAAAAAGAGAAGAAGTATTAAATATTGAAATAAGAGAAATTTTGGTTATTAAATTTAAGATATTTGGAAATTAACAGAAAATAAGAATGTTATCAATTGGTTGATATAAGATGGTGAGAAATAGAATATATTCAAATAGATAAGACGTGTATCCTGAACATTAGATCTTGTGATGAATTGTGATAAAGGGAACTGGAGTTATTTAAAACTTGGAAATTATAATTATTAAATGTAAATATTAATGGGAAACTAAAAATTGGGAAAAACCAATTAGGACATTGATTGTCTATAAAAATTGAATGTTAAAATAACTAAGAAATGTATAAACAAAAAATTATTGATAAATGTAAGAAAGTTATTTTTATTTAATCAATATAATAAGAATTGTATTAGTTTAAATATGAGACAGTAAATACGAAGGGGAAAAGAGAGGAAATATTTAATGTAATAGTTTGAGATCTGTACTAAAGATACTGTTACGTTATTGAATTATCGATTAACTCAGTTGCCATGTTGCTTTTTAAATATTTAAATGTAAAACTAGAAAATCAATAAAATTTTCTTTTAAAAAAAGTTTTGTCCAAGATGGTTGTTAACTCAATAAATATATGTCTTGGTAGATTTAGAGAATAGCAATTATCTTCCTTTCTGTCCTATATAACATACCAAGATAGTTCATGAATGAACAAACTTCATTCTTTATTTCCTTCTGCATTGGACATATAATCCACCAAACGCTCTCAACATTTCAAATAAGCCTAATTAAGTCATTTAAATTCCCCACTGAGGAACTAAGACACAACAACTTTGTTAAAGCTTTTCTTTCTTGATGGTAAATAATAGTCACTGAAAATCAGGATAAAGAATAACAGAATAACAGAGTTGGAAGAGAGTCTTCTAGTCCACCCCCCCTAATCAAGCGCAAGTCTCTATACCATTCCGGATAAATGGTTGTCCAATCTCTTCTTTAAAATCCCCAGTGATGGAGCTTATTTAGAGACAAGTAACAACAAGACTTTTTACTCACACCGGGGTTTTTGTCTTCATCATACTTGTCAGCATGGTAGAGCATGTAGTCCTTGCATGAGGACATCGAAACAACAGTCATATTGCCTCGGACAGAGAGATAAGGGCTGCTTTGAAAATCAGCATGCAACCCCTTAGTTGAGCTGTCCCATCTAGTTTGCCCTAACTGGAGGGCCTTGGCTTCTTCTGACAGCTGTTCTCCTATTTCTGTGGAACTGGAGAATGTTTGGTGAAGGTCCACATTCGGAGCTACTCCAGTTGCAGAAGAGTCCTGATTGCCCTGCTTTAAGACGCTCAGCATTTGGGCAAAGACATTGAACATACGGAAATCATGATCCCGTTCCAATTCAAAGCGTCGCTGCTCCAGCTGGATTCGGCGCTCCTCCACTTCCAAGTCTCGCTGGAGACGGCATTCCTCCATCTGCAGAAAGCGCTCCTCCATTTCCCTCTGGGCAGATAACGTCTTCAACAGCAGGGCATCCACAGGGTCCTTTAACCGCTGGCCTTTCCTTTTCTTCCTCAAGCGGTGCAAAGTAGAAAAACCTGGCCATGCCCCTAGACTTTGGATCCGGGATGAAGAAGCTGCATTGGGTTCCCTGAAACCTAAGAGTAAGCAGATTTAAGAATAATTAACCCTAACAATGTCCTTTTTTGCAAAGATCAAGCCTGCTTGAATGATTATTTGCTTATCTTTAATTATCTGACTCTTGACAAACTCTGAGTAAATGAGTTACTACACTAAGTAATATTAAGCAATGTGCATTTTTCTTTATATAGTAGGTAACGTCTGCTGTACAGAGACAATGCAGCTGAAACCCCCCAGTGTACTATAAAATAAAATATATGATTACTGTGGCTAGATTTACTGAATACACTAAACTATAAATGGGGGGGGGAACCATTTTGGCTTGGTGGGTCATGCAAATCTAGGCACCATCCCATCCAGCATTTCTCCTCAGACCAAGACTATTGTACAGTGCCACATAAACTCAATATGCAAAATGACCGTGTGCAAAGGTTAAGAGATATCATAGTCTTACCAAACCTCCAGTCATAATTATAAGTGGCTCCAAGTAAAGGATTGGGGTCCTATAATAGATTATAACACTCATAAGGCTTCATTAAAAATAGGCACCTAAGTGAATTCATCTGCTTCAGCTAAATAACTTCCATCACCATGTGGAATTCATCCTATATAGAAGATTACCTCAAAAAAGTTTATCTTCCAACTTCATTTACATTTTCTGCTGAAATGGAAGGCAGAGCCCATTGTACAGTTATGTCTGAATGCATTACTCTGGATCTACTGCACAGAAGTATATCCATCATTTGAGACCATCATTTTCTCTATACACTGGGCTGAATAAGAAATAGTATATTTTATGAGGCAGGGGAATCGAGTTGCTGTCAACATTTTGTAGTTTGTGATGTCTCAGTGACAGCATTCAGTCTTTTTGTTTTTGATCTCTTATGTTATATATAACACCCTGTGGTATATCAATATAGTTCTGGCTCTAAGCATTTTAATAAAGCTAATTGGTTTTTTTTAAAAAAAAAACTTACCAGTTTGTTTACTGCTAAACAAGCTAATATGATGGGCTGAATCTGTATTTCCATATATATTTCTACAAAATATAAGTGACAGTAACAAAACAAAATACTTAAAGAAGCACTGAGAATTGTGACCCCATCATCCTGGATGATACTAAGCTCTGGGTAAAAGTAGCACATCATTTTGAGACCTCAGAAGAATAACAGTGATTTCCTAAAACATTGTTAAATGGACAATTCCATCTGAAATATGTCATCTCTGCAGATTCTAAGAGTTGCTATGATGGCCTATGCCCTAGGATCGTGTAAGAGCTGGACGGAGCATAGGTGGAACAAAGAGACTACCATGAGGCCTGGGACAAAGAAACTTCCATGAGGCTTGAAACAAAGAACACAAAAGGCCATGAGGTTTTGGAACAACAGGAAATGAGGGAGGGGCTGAGAGGTGGTGGAGAGTTGTACCAAGATTTGAATCCATTGGCTACAGGTGTAACTTTGCCAGTGTAACTTTACCATTGGCTACAGGTATAACATTGTCATTGGCTGTTTGTAACCATGTGATGCATTGTGTAACCGCCCACTGTTAACAGATAATAAAAAGGGAAGGCAGCCTTTTGTCTGGGTCGCTTCACCCCAAGGAAACCTGCACGCCCGCTGACTCCTTAATTCGGCTATCGTGAAGGACCCGCCATTGATTGGGGCACAATGAGGTGCTTCATCTAAGACCCAACAACTTCTGAGAAATCAAAACGGATGAAAAAGACAATATTTGCCAAGTAACCATCTTATTTTATGAATCCCCATGTTTTGCTCTCAACAAAAAATAGCTCATTTCCTAAATTTTTCCATCACCAATCAATCATCTTCTGCTCAGATTGCTAAAAGCAAGTTCCCAAAGAATGCTCTTTCCTCTTGGCCTAAAAATAATAAAAGAATTCCACCAATCCACAGTCTTACTACTACAAGTTTCTTCTGCTTTAACAAAGCAGTTGGTCTTATGGACCTGGGAAAAATGAATAAAGAGAACAGTAGCAAAAACTCACTTTGCGACCGCTTATGTAGACTTGAAGATTTTAAGTAACTAAGTACTGTATATTTGCTTGGTGGCGTTTAAACCTCCAGGGTACTTTTGAACTTGTAATCAGAACTAATTGAGCTTTATGAGATCCAAAATCCATCTACTTCTGTCCTGAATTAATTTAAACCTCAGTTTTAAATATTGTCTGTCATGATTTAAAGCTACTGTTTGCACATCAAACAGGACACACTGCAAAGGCCAGTTTCCAAGCATGCTTCAGTTGTATTGATCCAAAATACTTTGGATAGATGTAAAAACATTTCTGGTAACAAAGTTACTCATTACCAGAGACTATTTTGAAGCATTTGCTATTTCATCATTTCACTCTCCCAAATAGGCTGATTTGGGAAGGATTTAGACAACACTGGAGGGGAAGCATTCGGCCTCTACTCCGTCTCCATCCATTGGGGTCTACCTCTGAGTGTTGTAGGCACCATTTTAATAAGGGAAAGTAGTGATTCTTCCTGCTTCATCCAGTCTGGATAACTGTGCAGAATGAATCAGGGTCTACTGTTTACCCACAGTAAAGCAGATTGGCAACAGAAAGAGTTCACAACCCTCTGGATAGCAAAATAATGACAATTCCTCCAGGGCCCCAAATTCTCCAAGTATAGGAGAGAAGGTGAATAACCAACTCCATAATCAACTCTCTGCATGGCACTGCTTAGTGAGGACAAGTTAGCGGACCAACTTCATTTCTTGCATGTGATCCCATTTCTCTTTTCCCCAGTGTTCTATTGAAGGAGAGAAAGGAAGTGAGAAACATTCCCTAAAAATGGCAGAACTTTAAGAGGAAGTATTGGGGAGGGAAGAAGGATTAATGGCCGGGGCAGTCATGTTCCTCTCTTGGGGTTTTCCCCCCCCCCCAGACTTTATTGCAGGATTCTGGAAAAGAGGATTACAATTTACTGTGTGCTGTTTGATTGCTTCCCATCACCCAAGCCGTTTTGGCAGATGCCCATTTAACAGGATGTCCACTTGGGTCCTGCAAAAAGATCCAGCCCTTCTCCTCAGGGCAAAAGCAATTCAGGTTGCAAGAAGATAGGAAACCTTTCATAACGTCAAGCATCTCTGTGGGTAATGAAACCCATCCAGGAGCTTTAGGGTTCCCGCCACCCTGCTTTCCTTCTGGCCCTTCAAGTGTGTTGCTAAAGAACCCGGGTTGTGGCCTCTGCTCAGCTTCTTTCAGGAGGAGGGTAGAGGCTCTGCAGGATGGCCTGAATCCATGCAGCGTTCCTACCTGAGAGGGAGACAGTGGTCTCAATGGGGACCTCCACCCTGGAGATGGGAGAGTCAGTCTGGGACCTCTCCAGGAAGGCCCTGTCTATCTCGTGCTCCTCAGCAGAGCCCCCGCAGGGCTGGTAAGTAGTGAGAGAAGGCAGAGGCTCAGGCATCAGGCACTGGTCTTCTGAATCCACCTCCTCGCATTTGATCTCCATCTGCTCGGCGGGCTGAGAGGGTGGGAAGGTCAGCGCAGAAGAGGGGCCCAAGTGGGGATGGTAGCTCTCCACCACCCCGCCCGGGATCCCTTGCTGCGCCAGCACGTAGCCGCCGTTGCCGTTGCCGGTGGCGCTGTAGACGAGCGGAGGGCGGCTGGCCAGGACGCGGTCCATCACCTCGTAGAACTTCCACGTCCTGCCCCCGCGCGGAGCCTTGTTGTTGTCCTTGATGCGCCGGTACTCCAGCTTCATTTTCTTGATCTTCTCCCGGCACTGATCGCCGGTGCGGTGGATGCCCTTCTCGCGCAGCACTTCGGCGATCCGGTTGAAGACGTGCTGGTTCCGCAGGCAGCTCTCCAGCTCCGCCTGCACCGACTCGTCAGCCCACAGGTGCAGAAGCTCCACTACCTCGGGATCTGACCAGTTAGTGCCCCGCTCGTACTTCTTGCCTCGAAAATCCATGCTTTCTCGGCGTCCGATTTCTCTACCGCGCCCACCTCCCGGTTAAGCATCAAAAATCAAAAGCCCCAGAGAAAAAAGGCGCACGAGCGGAGGAGAAGGCGAAAAGCCATGAAGCAGCTATTGCTTGACCCTCGCCTTTCTGGGACTGGCGCGGGTTTGGCTTGGTTCAATTTATTAGTCCTGGAAAACCTGGCGCTTTTGTTCATTGGGAAGGGAAAGGGTGAGAAAGATGGCCTTTTTAACCTACCCCTTTCTGCAGCTCTAGAAGCCGCAGAACGGATCGGATAAGTTGGCACGGCTCGGCACGGCACGGATTCCAGCTTTTTTTTTTTTTTTTTGACAAAGCGAGTTCCCGGGTAAAGCAAGTGGGGGGCGCAAGTAAGCACGTTCACATCCGGTGTGATGGCACATGCGTGCTTCCTTTATTCCGGGATAACTTTGGTCCGTGTCAATCACACGAGCCGCAACTCGGCCAGCCTGGGCTAAATGAGGCAGAAGCGCAGGAATACATTAGGGCGGGACCTCTGTAGGCCACGCCTCCGCAGACCGCCCTCTTTGAATAACTCGAGCGAGAGAGAGCGAGACAAATTGAGCATCGTTGTTAAGTAACCGGAGTGTGCGTTAAACGCAGTGGTCCAAGTCTCTGAAAGTATTACAATTACTAGAGAGGTGAAATTGTTTTTTTTTTTTTAATTTTTACAGCGACTAAATCCGTTTTTTTTTATTTTGTCCCATACAGTCTTCAGGGGTATAAGCAAGAAGATTGTATAGATGCAGTCACTGAATGTAAAGCTCAATTTAAGGTTGTGTTTACTTTTACCTGCCTTGGCAGTGATTTAGGCCAGGGGTTCTCAACCTTGGCAACTTTAAGACTTGTGGACTTCAACTCCCAGAATTCCTCAGCCAGCAAAGCTGGCTGAGGAATTCTGGGAGTTGAAGTCCACAAGTCTTAAAGTTGCCAAGGTTGAGAATCCCTGATTTAGGCAAAAGATAGACAGAATGTAAGAATTAACCACTCTTGGTTGAGTTCAGAATAACTTGCAAAACCATAAACCAAAATTTACAAACTCAGCAGTTGGTTTGATATAGCATGCTAAGACACACACACAACAAGCAAGTCATGTGTAAGGTTTTATGTGAACTTGGGACTTGCATATTACACTAATTATATTATGGATTATATGATTCGGATTAGGGTAATGTGTGATCCCTGCAGTCAATCATAAAACAGGTTTGTAAATCAAGCATTTTGGCATTTAATACTATGCATGAGATGAGCCAATGGTGGCTTATTCAACAAACCATAATTTAAAATGTGTGGCTTATATGTGAATCAGCTTTCTAAAAAGTGGTTCAGGCTGATTCATGCATCATGCTAACTATGCTTTGTTTAATTATTTATGAATAAATCACAATTGGCTAAGTTGGCCTGGCAAAGACAGAATTAAAGCATTCCTGAAGCTAGTGGATCCTTGCCTTGATCCAAAGAAAGCAGTTTTTTTTCTATGGGAATGAAGCTTTTTTCAGGTGCTCTATCCCTCATGTAGTCACATATGTAGCTTAACTGCAGTTCTGGCTCTTATGTTATAAATATGTTTTTACTTCTCTATTAGCTTGCATGGGGAGATAGTACCCCTTTACCAATTGGATTTAAAAAAAAAAGAAATTAACTGAGGGCATGGAGTGTCATGTTTTAAACGTAAACACATTGTAGCATATCATGAATATTGGAAGAAAACAGCATTGTAGAATTATTTATACATATATTTAAAACAAAACCAACTTGATTTATGGTTTAGCATAATATGTGAACCCAGCCAAGGGTATTATCAACAAACAATTCTAGTTAATAGAAATGGGTATTTCAAAAATTTAGGAACTTTCCTAATCATCAGATAGACAATTTTACCAAGGATCTATCTGCCATTTGAAATAGGGAGGTCTCAACAAGATTGCCCCTGAACAGTCTTAGCTGATCCCAGTTCTTAGCTGATCCCAGAGAGCTCCTTAATTTACAGAAGTCTTCCAGGAGATGAAGCAATGGAAGCTACATTTGGGGTACTGGTGGAGGAAAACAAAGAGCAAATCTGGACCTGGATTGGGGGAGCACACCTCTCTTGATCCTCTTAGGCTTCTCAGCAACTTTTGATAAGTTCAATTATTATATCCTATGGAAATGGGGTCACATTTCTTTTCACTGATTTTGCTCTTTCCTGAGTGGGTGGTAATAGTCAGTAGCAGGAAGAACAAGAGGTTAGCATTGTAGGTCCTCATTTGTAAGATCCCAAAGGGTTTGATGCTCTCACCTCTCCTATTTAACACCTATATGAAGCTACTGGAAAAGATCATCTGTTAATTCAGGATGAAATACCAGTACTATCTTGATGACATCCAGCTATTCATCACCACCCTGGGTTAAGCCAGAGATACAGTGGATGTCTTGGACAGGTGCCTAGAAACTGTCTAAATCTAGAATGGGATGACACCAGATTGAATTTGAACTCAAGCAAAACAGTTGCTGTTTGTGCAAAAAGATCTTTTTCACTAATGATAACTATTGAATAAAGAGCACCACCCCTAAAGAGCAGGTCTATGAATGGGGCGGTGGGGGGGGTTCCTATTAGATTCAGGGCTGCTTAAAAGGCAAGTGGAGGCTCAGGATAGGTGGTCTTTCACCAGACATTTGGCTTATTGCAATATACCCCCTCCATTCTGTTTGTGAAGGGCACCTGGAAATTGCAACTGGTACAAAATATGGAGACTGCAGCTGATGCAAGATATGGTAGGCTGTATATTTGTTAAAGCTGTACTAATCACATAAAATGTATATAACTTTCAAGCTACATTGATTATTAATAAGTTTCTGGTGCAATTGAAAGCGATGGTCTTGATGTATAAAGCTTGGTCTTAAAATATTTATCGGACCTTCTCTGCGTAAAAGTGACCTGCCCAACTTATCCAATGAGGAATTTTAATGCCCCCACCCCCAATGCAGTGAAGGGTTGCCTCTCAAGCAATGCTTCTCTAAGGGAGCCCTCATGTTGGGGAACACTTTCCCTCTTGCTCTTAGATTGCCATCCTCCATCCTCATTTTTGGCCTTCCAGACACCATTAATGACTGATTTGTTCTGTCAATTGACCTAATGACTAATTGGTCAATATTGTAATTACTGCTTTTCTATCATTTGTATTACTGTCATTTGACGTTTTGTACACTGTTTTTACACAATAAACCACCAGAAATCATGTTGGTTGTATCTGACAGTACAGAAACACAATAAAATACAGGTAGTCTTCGAATTGCAACAGTTCATTTAGTGACCATTTGAAGTTACAAAGGCCCTGAAAAAAAGTGAACTCATGACCATTTTTTACACTTAACAACCATTGCATTATCCCTATGGTCTTTACTTTACTTTACCTTACTTTTATTAAATTTCTATACCGCCCCTCTCCCCTAGGACTCGGGGCGGTTTACAACCCAATAAAAACATATAATATCAATAAATATTTAAAAATAAATTAAATTAATATTTATACAAGGCTGTTACTAAAACCTATTAAAAACCCAATTGTAAAACCCAAACAGCCTTGTTTAAAAAAATTTTAAAACCCGAGGAGATCTAGGCCAGGCCGGCTTGATTGAAGAGATAAGTCTTCAGTTCTCTTCTGAAGGTGCGGAGATCATGACACGTCCGGAGTTCTGGGGGGAGCTCGTTCCACATCGTCGGTGCCCCCACAGAAAAGGCTCTCCCCCTGGGCGCCACCGGCTGACACTGCTTAGCCGATGGCACCCTGAGGAGGCCCTCTCTGTGGGAGCGAACTGGTCGCTGGGAGGTATTTACTGGCAGAAGGCGGTCACATGATGAACATTCAGACACTTGGCAACTGACTCATATTTATGACATTTGCAGTGTCCTTGGGTCAAGTGGTCACCTTTTGTGACCTGAGAAGCAAAGTTAATGAAGCAAGATTCACTTAACAACCATGTTACTAACTTAACATCTGCAGTGATTCACTTAACAGCTGTGGCAAGAAAGGTTGCAAAATGGGACAAAGCTTGCTTAACAAATGTTCTATTTAGCAACAGAAATGTTGGGCTCAATTGTGATCTTAAGTTGAGGATTACCTATATGGTTTTAGCCCAGTTGTATGAACTGATTATTTGCTTTTCTTTCTTTTTTTTTTTTTTTTGCAATACACAGATATTCCTCTGGAAATTCTTCAGAAGAAGAGACTAAATTTCAAAGGTCCAAGATACTGATTTTTTAGAGGAAAGAGACCCTAGCAACAAAACAGTGTTTTGTCAAGCTTCTATGCCTTGACCACAATCTTTGCACAATCTTTAACTAGTGCACAATTATTGGATCACTGTGAAATATCAAAATCTTTTATGTGTAAAGAGATTGGTGGGGGGGTGGATTATGAAGATTTTAATTTGTCTTTCCCTTATGCTTTAATGAAACATTTCATATTGCAATGAAAGTTTGCAAACCTCAATGAAAGAAAATAGGCAGTCAGGAAGCAGCACTAGTTGTGAAAGAATCTTGCCTGCAGATGGCACTAAGTCGTCACTTTTTAATCAGGAAAAGGCAAGCAAGCTGACTTCTCAAGCTAAATTTAGAGGTTCAGTAAGGCTGGGAAAAAGGGTGCGTGACAAGTACCGGTAGTTTCCGTAATTCAAGGATTTGGTCAAGTGTTGTGTTGATGCTGTTGTGTTGTTGCTTTTTGGTTTTCCAAAGTGGATTTTTTTCCCCTATAAAAATGATGTCAGTAAAGACAACTAATTTCACAGGATGAAACCAATAAATCAAAGATTTGCAGTTTAATTTTAGAGGATTTGATGAGGCATATGCAAACATGATACAGATCTATTTAGGGATTTTGGGGGGGGGCTTACCTGTGGTTAGAGTCTACAAATATTTAAAAGTATCAGATCTGGGCAGCAAAAACCTAGATGACCACTAAATGGCAGTAAAGAGAAGCTGTCTTGTCTCTTTGTTGCCATTTAATAATTGTCTGGAGGTTTGCCATCCAAATCTGATAGATCATCTGATGTTGCAGTTTATTTGGAGCAAGTCTGAATTGCATTGCCTTATAACCACAGCAATACATGGTTTATAATACCATAACATGTTTCCATTTCTCACTGCATCATTTTTTGACAATTCACTTGAAGTGATATCCACTCAACTTGGAACTAGCACAAAGCAAAGTTAGCATAATATTTGCTGCCCTTGTTTCCAGACCCTTTCCTGCTTCTGTCGCTGTCTGCTTCACTGTCATATAGGATTGTCCTGATTTGTGAGTTTACCATCCTTTATACACAACGTAGTTGTTTTCCTTCTTGGGCTTTGGGCCATCCCTTTCACAAGCCTATAAGGCAGACATGTCAAACACAAAGCCCGGGGGCTAGATGCGGCCCGCAAAGTGGTTTCATGTGGCCCGCGAAGCCATCCTGGAAACAATGAGGGAACAGCCCCTGCTGCCTTGGCCCTGGCCCAGGCCGGCCGGGAGCCAATGTACAATTTTGTGGTGGCCATCTATGCTGAAATACACTCAGTCTTAGCTTCACAAGGCCATCCAGAAACAGTGAGGAACCAGCCCTGCCGCGTCGGCCCTGTTCCCTGGGTACATGCTGGGGAGGTGTCACCCTTTGTGAGGAACAAAGAAATGCACCATGCCTTGGTGCTTGCCCCAGTCCCACCCCCTCTGTCAGAGACCCTCAGATCTGTCCCACTCCTGCCCAGGCCCCCACAGGCACCCTTGACGCGAACAATGTAGAGCTGGCCATGTCCATCCAGTAGGCCACACCCACTCCATCCACACCCACCCAGTAGGCCGCACCCACCCTGGCCACACCCACCCCGCCCTCCAAGGGCAGCCGCAATGCTGATGCGGCCCTCAATGAAATTGAGTTTGACACCCCTGCTATAAGGAAATAAACATCGATCGGAGCAGGAATGGGGAACCCACATCTCCAAGACTGCTGGCAGTAGACTCCATTGCTCCTCCCACACTTATCTGAACCTCTCCCAAGTTTTTAACAAAGTGAAATAAAGAAGCTTAAAGGAAGACATCTGGGCAGATAATACTCCCAGGAAGGAGGAGGAGGAGGCAAGCCGTTCCCTGCTTGTGCAACTGAGCTACTGAGTAATCAGGTGGTATGGGAGGATTGACATGGTCAATAATTGCACTCTGATCAAGTGAGATTAGGGTGATCATGCTTGGTGTTGATGATAATTTCTGTGATGGTCTCACTGATGTCTTTGCAAGGATGTCTGTTCCTTTACTACCATGAAACTTAAAAGCATCTGAAATAGGAATTTCCAGCAGAGAATTAGCACAAGATAACAAAGAAAGAACTGTTCCTCCTTCATTGTGCTTTTCTTTTTATAAAAAAATAGTAATTTTATTAAAATTTGTAACTACAATGGCAAAGAATTAATATAAACTAAAGAAAAAAATTGAAAAACAGAAGCTGTAGAAAAGAAAAAGAAAATAGAAAAATGTCAGGCACAAAAGATCAGGTCCACACATGAAGATTCAGTTAAACTAATTTATTGCTACTCATGTCTATGCACAGGATTATTCTTAACCAGGGGTCTTCAAACTTGGCTCTTTTATGACTTGTGGACTTCAACTCCCAGAATTCCTCAGCCAGGAATCACCTGCAGTTTTCAGACTTATTAATTCAAAGATTTCTACCATGTTTTCCTGAAATTAAGACCCGGTCTCATTTTTTTTTTGCCCCCAAAAGAGGCACTAGGTCTTAATTTCAGAAAATATCTTATCTTAGGACCACCACAGCCAGGCCTCCCAAACCTCGACACTTGTCGTGCTGCTGCTTGACTTCTTCTGCGGCCACTTGCCATCACTTGTGGCCGGACGCCATGTGGTGCATTATGCCATTGCCACTACTCATGGCAGGAGGCCTCATGGTGCTTTGCGCTGTTTTTCTGGCAGTCCTACCAGTAAGGTAAGTGGGTGCGGGGCGCATGGGGTAGCTTCACCCCCGCCCCCGTATCCTCACCCTAGTTTGATTTTTAGGTGTGTGCCTTGCCCCAAAACTAGGGCTTATTTTAGGAGTAGGACTTATATTAGGCCCACCCCCCAAAAATCAATCTAGGGCTTACTTTTAGGATGGGTCTTACTTTTGGGGAAACAAGGTAATAATTGAAAAACAGTTAAGAAGCAATTTATGAAAGTGGTAAGAAAAAGAAGCATTTTAACAGGGTGCAATTATTCTTGCCTCCTTGAATTTTTAAAATATTTAAAAAAAATTTAATTCTAAAATTTTAACTTTTAACATTTTAATTGTATACACTGTTTTACATTTTGATGCTTTATTGTACACCGCCCCAGAGTCCCAAATATGGGAGGAAGAAATCATTCTTTCCTTTGCTTGTTTCAGCTCAACCCAGAGCCATCTGCAAGCACATATATATATATGTTTTTAAAATTGTTAACAAAGAAATAAGGGATTTCTGAGATAGCTATTTCGAGTTATTTAACTCTCTTCAGTCAGAACTCACCCTTTCTGGGATTCGAACCTGTGCAGTCTGCATGCTAGGCAGAAGCTTTAGTCTCAAGCCACAGGCTCTCTCCCGCTTTGTTAATATTCAGGGAGTGAATATGTGTGTCAAGTGGTTATTTTTTAGATTGCACCCTGTAAACCCAAATATGGGAGGAAGAAATCATTCTTTCCTTTGCTTGTTTCAGCTCAACCCAGAGCCATCTGCAAGCACAAATATATATATGTTGTTTAAAATTGTTAACAAAGAAATAAGGGATTTCTGAGATAGCTATTTCGAGTTATTTACCTCTCTTCAGTCAGAATTCACCCTTTCTGGGATTCGAACCTGGGCAGTCTGCATGCTAGGCAGAAGCTTTAGCCTCAAGCCACAGGCTCTGTCCCACTTTGTTAGTAGTCAGGGAGTGGATATGTGTGTCAAGTGGTTATTTTTTAGATTGCACCCTGTAAACCCAAATATGGGAGGAAGAAATCATTCTTTCCTTTGCTTGTTTCAGCTCAACCCAGAGCCATCTGCAAGCACAAATATATATATGTTTTTAAAACTGTTAACAAAGAAATAAGGGATTTCTGAGATAGCTATTTTGAGTTATTTAACTCTCTTCAGTCAGAACTCACCCTTTCCGGGATTCGGGATTTGTTAACAATTTTAAACAACATATATATATTTGTGCTTGCAGATGGCTCTGGGTTGGGTGTCTGGGAGAAGAGAAAATAACTTTTTTCTCTCTCATAGGCAGGACCTTTCTCTCAGAAAAGTGGGGATCTTGAAGAAAGAGAGGAAAAAATGATGGCTGGCAAACTAAAATAGATTTCAGCCAATTTAAAGTGCTGAATGCCTGATGATTCCAGGAGAGCCAGAGGCAAGACTCCTTAAGTGCTTTTGGATAGTGTCCGGAGAAGGCCATGGTAAAAGAGGGATGGACAGCAATGGACATGTCTTGAGGGAGGCTGAAGAAGAGAAGACCAGGTCCTGCCATCCGGAGAGAATACAGACCAGTGTAATTTAACACCTTTGCTCTCTTATAAGTCAGGAGGGAATTGAAAAGGGAAATTAAATTGAAGGAAAACTACACGCCTAAATAGCCACAAGCTTAAGCTAACCACAATACATATAGTGAAACAGTTAATTTAGATAAATTGGCACAAGTAGCTGTAAATTACTGCCACATTCCTATGTATTTATAACTACAGAGAAGAGGGCATGGGAAAGAAGACATTATTCTTAACTGCCTTAACAGAATACTTCAAAAATAGCTTTACATCTCTGAAAATGAAACTAAGAAAACTTGCCTATATCTAGTAATAAACAAGAGGGGGAAAAAACAGGGATGCTTGTTCATTTTCCTAAAACCCAAAGTCCTCATGGCAAAAAGGAAATCTAAGACTTTTCCACATTGCAACTTTGACATTTCTTGCCACTTGACATCTCTGCATAAATCTGCTGGTAGTGAGGCCAGCCTTAAAAATACCTTTCTAGATTTAACTCCTTCTTCCACTTTGGCCACAGTGATGCCTAACGTTCTGACTGGATCAGCTGTACCATACGCCTCTACTTACCTACATTTGGATTCCCTTGGTTCTTGAACCCACTACCAACAGCATCTGTACCTGGAAAGCCATCCCCATTTGCTTTGCTTTCCATTGGTGAGTCCTGGAGCAATGGTAATAATGATGATGATGATGATGATGATGATGATGATGATAAAATTGGAAGGGACCTTGAAGGTCATCAAGTCCAACCCCCTGCTCAGGCAGGTAACCCTATACCATTTCGGACAAATGGCTGTCCAGTCTCTTCTTAAAAACTTCCAGTGTTGGAGAATTCACCGCTTCCGGAGGCAGCTTGTTCCACTGGTTAATTGTTCTAACTGTCAGGAAGTTTCTCCTTAGTTCTAGGTTGCTTCTCTCTTTGGTTAGTTTCCACCCATTACTTCTTGTCCTGCCTTGAGGAGCTTTGGAAAATAGCTTGACTCCCTCTTCTTTGTGGCAGACCCTGAGACATTGGAACACTGCTATCATGTCCCCCTCATCCTTCTTTTAGTTAAACTAGACATACCCAATTCCAGCAACCATTCCTT
This sequence comes from Bothrops alternatus, assembly GCA_034064705.1. Classification (NCBI taxonomy): domain Eukaryota; kingdom Metazoa; phylum Chordata; class Lepidosauria; order Squamata; family Viperidae; genus Bothrops; species Bothrops alternatus. The sequence goes on along the minus strand of JARGCV010000003.1, from coordinate 14,426,308 downwards.
ATATATTTTAGCCTCCAGTCCCCTAATCATCTTTGTTGTTCTTCTCTGTACTCTGTCTAGACTTCCACTGAGATAACTTTCATCTTCTGTTGACTTGCCTTTATACCTTTCTGTCTGATGTGTCTCCAGGTAGACCAGTTTAAAAGAAAAAAAGAATGCCCCACCATTTAATCATTCTCCTTGCCTCTTAGGGATATGTGACAGAATTCTTGTCAGTTACACCTTGTTAAAAGAAGAAAAGGAAGAAAGGCTAACTGTTTTGGGTTCAACCAGGGAACCCAATGGTGGGTCTCCATGGTGAACTTGTGAAACAAGCAAAACTCCAGGGATTCACTAGTTGGGGTCCCTTCAGAAGAGGGAAGCAGCCTTGGACAAAGTGGTTGGGACTGGGGGGGACAGGTTATTCACAACACTTCACAGTAGCTGACTGGAATGGAAGCATTTATATACATTGAAATGAAGCCCAGCTAGGGAACATGATAGCAATGCTCATGGATAGAATAAATACATTCACAGTTATTTTGTTTGCACTGAATCTTGGTAAACTTAAAGCTGTAAGTGAAGTGTACATTATGTTTGCAAAAATCCAAAGGCAATAATAAAAACAAAACAAGTGCTGTTTACCCCACATTCTGCATAAGCAGTTACTATCTTGGTACACTATGTTTACTAGTCTCAACATTGCCCAACAGATCTAGTGTTTTTTTTCTTTTATCCTGATCAACTAGCACCTACTCCTGTGGTTTCACAATCTCAATATATTGCAGTGCTGCTGGTGCAAATATATTATCTTGACCTACTATTCCTTCTACAGTATAAATTCTAAGTATCCTTGGAAAATCTAACCATGACTTTGTCAAGTTTCTATGGTTTCCTCAGTGATTTAACTGTGCATCTTGCTCTGCCATCAGCTGAACTTTAAGCAGAGATCTCTGAAAAGGAAAATCAACGTGCTGAACCTTACATTGGTGCTAGTTTCAAATGTGTTGTATTTGAGCAAATGATAGCCTGGATGTGAACCGCTATTACTTGCTCTATCTGTTTTTTAGGATTTATCTTAACCCATTTTCAAAGTCCGCTTTAATCCAGTTTTGGAAAAGAAACTGCATGACCAGCACTCATTAGCCAACATCATTCCAGATTACCACCAGGACTGGAATTTGGAAGCCCTAAATGAATAGTTTCATTTCTAATAGAAGAAAATATTTGTAGCTCATGGGTGAACTGTAGAGACCTTGATGCTCTCTGAGCTTAGTTATTTTCTTGCCGATGTTTCATTATCCAACTAGGTAGCATCTTGAGTGCTAGAAAGGAGTAGGGTTTGCTTTCTGTTTATGTATGGTGGCTTTCCCTGTCAGTGTATATATATATATATATATATATATATATATATATATATATATATATATATATATATATATATATATATATATATATATATATATATATATATATATATATATATATATATATATATATATATATATATATATATATATATATATATATATATATATATATATATATATATATATATATATATATATAGCTACCATATATAAATAGAGAGTAAACCCTACTTTCTTCTACACTGAAGATGTTACTTAGTTGGGTAATGTAATGTCTTCAAGAAAATAATCAAGCTCAGAGAGTTCCAAGGACTCCATTACAGCCCCATTTTTGTGTGGCAGAATATGGGGCTGGAAGATTAGTTATATCCCTCAGGAATGATACGTATTTTTATCTTCCCTTCCCGATCCACTTCTACTGCATGAATTGTCAAGACAGATCATAGGGAGATGTATTATCAAGAAGATAATGCTGATAGTGCCAAGTTCTTCTTTCTTCTCCAATGGCAGTAGGTTTGGAATTCCTAAATGCTTATCTAGAGGTGGTAATGGGCTAAACTAAAGTAAGTTAAGAGGAGTTATTTTTGTGGGCAGCCCAAAGGAATTGGGACAAACAAATATAATACCTTCTTTCCAAAATAGATAATTGGTGGCTTGAAGTAAGAGTTCCCATTTGCTGCAACTGCTTCTGTGAGATTTGCAAATTGCTGCATTGGCAAGCAACCCTCCCCTCCCCCCCCTATTCTCAATGTACTTTTTCTAGGAATCTGAGCCTCTTGACACTGTGAATCAAGGCATGGTGATCTCTTGTTTATGCTTTAATATGTTAGCAACCTGCACTGGTTCAGAACAAAGTTCAAGATTTACCAAGTGGTTATTATAGCATGTAACCTCATCGAACACTTTTTTTTTTTTTGCTTGTTGACTATATCTGCTTGATTCCAACTTGTTTCCTACTATGATAGCTTCAAACATCTTCTCAGCAGGATTTATTATCTTCTCTAGGATGTTTGAATGCTGAAAACCAAATTCTGGGATTTTTCTTCCATGTCTTCTTGGTTAATAATATCCTACGCTTTCTGGTTAGCTTCTTTTTTCAAAAAGTTTTGAGAGGGTGGGCAGGGAGCTATTGTACTTGTATTTTGTAGCTGTCATTTTCTTCACTTGTCTTTGAGTTTTTATGTTAACATTAGGCTTTATTGAATACAATGGATTATACTGGAATTTGAAAGCAACTGATAATATGGATATAATGATCAGAAGGCACGAAAAATAGTCACGTGTCTCTGCTGAGAAGATAAAATAGTGACAGTCAAAATTACTGACGATACTCTAAAGTGGATTGGAAACTACTTCCTTGACTAAAGAAATTAGAGTTCAGTTTTTAAATTATCGCAAACAAAATAAATAAGGGGAGAAGAAAAAACAGGTATTTTGGAGTGAATAACATTAAAGAAGGGCAAGAAAGGTTGGACAGAGATTATAAGCGTCTGTAAAAGTCTAGATCTGCACACGTCACCTTTTACGGGAGTTGCATTGGTTGCTACGGTAATTTGCTTCTGGATACAATTCAAGTGGTTGCCACCCTTAAAGCCTTAGGTGGCTTGGGGACATTTTATTTGAAGGACCGTCTTTTCCCAGTTATATCTACCCAACCACCAGAGAGGTGAGGCATGGTCCTCTCTGTAAGGGGCCATCTAGTGAGACCAAGAAGAAGAGCCTTCTCCATGGTGGCTCTGTCCCTGTGGAGCAACATCTGCATGGGTATAAGATTGCCCCTCAGCTTGATACTCTATTTTTATATATATAATTTTTATTTTTCATTTTTCCAATTTACAAAACGATAAACATTTTTCTTTTTTAACAGTACTGTGTCATGTATCTCTTACAGTTATTTACATTTATTGCTATACATTTTTATTTCTCTGTTCTAACCAATTATACCACTTATCCCATACCTCATAAAATTCTGTTTCTTCCTTGCCTTTCATTTCTAGCGTAAGCTTATACATCTCGGCACATTCTAATATCTTATGGATAATCATATCATTAGTTGGTATATTTTCAAGTTTCCAGCATTGCACATAGACAATACGTGCTGCTGTTACTATGTGTACAATAATATATTGGAGTTGCTTCTTTATCTTTTGATTAATTATTCCTAATAAAAATAATTCAGCTTTAAATTCAATTTATTCTCCTGTTATCTCCTGTAGCCATCTCCTTATCTGTTCCCAGTATTTCCTTGCTTTAGGACATTGCCACCAAATGTGATAAAATGTTCCATCCTTATATTTACACTTCCAACAGTCTGGTTTCATATTTGTATACATCTTCGCCAATCTCGCCGGTATTAGATGCCACCTATAAAGCGTTTTGTACTGATTTTCTTTATATGCTGTTGATAATGTTAATTTGCAGTTTTTGTTCCATACTTTTTCCCATTCTTCTAAATTTATATTTTGGCCTACATTTCGTGCCCATGCTATCATCGAATCTTTCACTATTTCTTCTTCCATTTCTACCTTTAATAAATATTTATACGCTTTTGTTAAAAAAAAATTCTTCCTTGCCTATCAATATTCTATCCAATTGTTGTGGTACCCCTTGAATTCCATATTCTTCCATATCTTTTCTATATCTCGACTGTGTCTGTAAAGATGGCCACCAATCTATAATTGTTCCCTGTTCTTTTAGTTCTTCCTTTGATTTAAGATTCCCCTGGCTATCTAATAATTATTTGCATCTTATCATCTTTTTTTATCCAATGTATTCGGGTAAATCATTGCCTCCATTGGCGAGACCCAATTTGGAAATTTCATATAATGTTTCCTTTTGACCTTTTCCCATGTCCATATTAATGCTTCTCTTATTTGATGTCGGTAAAAGTATGCATATGTCTTGTTATGTTTATCCCATAGGAAGGCATGCCAACCGGCCTGTAGATCGTGTCCTTCAATCATTAACACCCTTTTGTTGTCTAAATTTATCCAGTCCCTAATCCATAATAGCCCCGCTGCTTGATAATAAATTTCCCATTTTGGAAGTCCAAAGCTACCTCTGCTCCTACTATCTTGTAGCATTTTAATATTTATCCATGCTTTCTTACCCAGCCAGATAATTTTTTTAATTATTTTATTTAGTTCTTCAAAAAATCTCTAATTTTATAGGGACTGTCTGGAATAAATATAATAATTTTGGCAATATGTTCATTTTAATCACTGAAATCCTTCCTAATAATGATAACTGTAACTTTCCCCAAATCTCTAAATCTTTTTTCATTTGTTGTATCAATTTTTTTTGTAATTATCATCTTTTATTGAGGAACACCTTACAATAAGCCAAATTCCTAAATATTTAATCTTTTTTTCAATTTGCAATCCCAAATCTTTTTCTAATTCTTTCTTTTGTTTTTCAGTTATTTTTTTTACTAACATTTTAGTCTTTTCTCTATTAATTTTCAGTCCTGCCACTGTCCCATATTTTTCTATTTCATTCATTAAGGTGTTTCCTGTCTCTAGCGGCTCCTCTATGAAGAACACTAGATCATCCGCAAATGCCTGTGTCTTGTATTCTTCTTTCTTTACCTTTAGTCCTTTTATCTCTCCATTAAGTCTAATTTGGATTAGCAGCACTTCTAATGTCAAGATAAAAAGAAGAGGTGACATTGGACATCCCTGTCTTACTCCTTTATTTATTTCAAATTTCTCTGTATTATCCCCATTAATTATCACTCTAACCTTTTGTGTCGTATATATCGCCTTTATCGTTTTCTCAAACTTCCCTCCAAATCTCATATCTTTGATCTGTTGGAACAAAAACTGCCAATTAAGATTATCGAATGCTTTCTGGGCGTCCAAAAATATTAATGCCACCTGCTTTTCAGGATGTGCTTCATAGTACTCTAAGACATTTAACACCGTTCTCATATTGTTAGCTTGATACTCTTTCAAAAGGCTCTGAAGACATGGTTTTGACAGTGGGCCTGGAGACTCTGGGGTGATATGGAGCCCATCAAGTGGTTTGTTTGATTGATGTTGTCTGGAGGAGGGTTTAAAGATTTATTGGGTTTTGTATTTGGGGTTTTACTTCTATAAGCTGCCCAGAATCACCTTGGGTGATTTTGGTGGCCATATAAATTTCCATAAATAAATAAATAAAAGAGGTGAGAAGCTTAAATGATAAAACATAATATATGAATCAGGATATGGAGAAAGCAAGAATGGTTTGGGTGAATAACAAAGTATGTAAAAATGTAGCAAATGGTGCTGCTATAAACTAGATTTTGTTTCATTTCCTTTTTATTTCTCTTATCTCTTAAAGAATTACTTCTGTTAAGTTGCTTGTCCCACAAAGGAAAAAGTAGTATGTATGTATGTATGTATGTATGTATGTATGTATGTATGTATGTGTATATATATATATATGTGTGTGTGTGTGTGTGTGTTTGTGTGTGTGTGTGTGTGTGTGTGTGTCAAGTGGTTATTTTTTAGATTGCACCCTGTAAACCCAAATATGGGAGGAAGAAATCATTCTTTCCTTTGCTTGTTTCAGCTCAACCCAGAGCCATCTGCAAGCACAAATATATATATATGTTTTTTAAAATTGTTAACAAAGAAATAAGGGATTTCTGAGATAGCTATTTCGAGTTATTTAACTCTCTTCAGTCAGAACTCACCCTTTCCGGGATTCGAACCTGGGCAGTCTGCATGCTAGGCAGAAGCTTTAGCCTCAAGCCACAGGCTCTCTCCCGCTTTGTTAACAGTCAGGGAGTGAATATGTGTGTCAAGTGGTTATTTTTTAGATTGCACCCTGTAAACCCAAATATGGGAGGAAGAAATCATTCTTTCCTTTGCTTGTTTCAGCTCAACCCAGAGCCATCTGCAAGCACAAATATATATATGTTGTTTAAAATTGTTAACAAATCCCGAATCCCGGAAAGGGTGAGTTCTGACTGAAGAGAGTTAAATAACTCAAAATAGCTATCTCAGAAATCCCTTATTTCTTTGTTAACAGTTTTAAAAACATATATATATTTGTGCTTGCAGATGGCTCTGGGTTGAGCTGAAACAAGCAAAGGAAAGAATGATTTCTTCCTCCCATATTTGGGTTTACAGGGTGCAATCTAAAAAATAACCACTTGACACACATATCCACTCCCTGACTACTAACAAAGTGGGACAGAGCCTGTGGCTTGAGGCTAAAGCTTCTGCCTAGCATGCAGACTGCCCAGGTTCGAATCCCAGAAAGGGTGAATTCTGACTGAAGAGAGGTAAATAACTCGAAATAGCTATCTCAGAAATCCCTTATTTCTTTGTTAACAATTTTAAACAACATATATATATTTGTGCTTGCAGATGGCTCTGGGTTGAGCTGAAACAAGCAAAGGAAAGAATGATTTCTTCCTCCCATATTTGGGTTTACAGGGTGCAATCTAAAAAATAACCACTTGACACACATATTCACTCCCTGAATATTAACAAAGCGGGAGAGAGCCTGTGGCTTGAGACTAAAGCTTCTGCCTAGCATGCAGACTGCACAGGTTCGAATCCCAGAAAGGGTGAGTTCTGACTGAAGAGAGTTAAATAACTCGAAATAGCTATCTCAGAAATCCCTTATTTCTTTGTTAACAATTTTAAAAACATATATATATATGTGCTTGCAGATGGCTCTGGGTTGAGCTGAAACAAGCAAAGGAAAGAATGATTTCTTCCTCCCATATTTGGGTTTACAGGGTGCAATCTAAAAAATAACCACTTGACACACATATTCACTCCCTGACTGTTAACAAAGCGGGAGAGAGCCTGTGGCTTGAGGCTAAAGCTTCTGCCTAGCATGCAGACTGCCCAGGTTCGAATCCCGGAAAGGGTGAGTTCTGACTGAAGAGTTAAATAACTCGAAATAGCTATCTCAGAAATCCCTTATTTCTTTGTTAACAATTTTAAAAAACACACACATATATATATATTCAGCTATGAGAGATGAAAATTTGGTGCTTCTGAATGTTCTGAATGTTCCTTTTTCACCTTTTTATAAAAGGGTGTGATTGGACATTTTGTGAATGGCCAACCTTCTTCAATTTAGTACCATTTTCTATTCTTTCATGTTTTATTTATATCTGGTCTTTGTGATTATTATAGTTGACTTTTTGCTTTTGCTTTAAAAATGTTTAAGCTGAATTACATTTGGAACTTGTAATTAATGTTTCACTTCTTTACTTCACTGATAATCTTCGCATTGTAGATACAAATAAAGAAACAAACAAATAAATAAAGTCATTGCACCCATGATCTCTAAGTGCCATTCAAGATCCCACAATATCCAGTGTGTTCATTAAAAGATTATAGAATCTCTTATTTTGTCAAAAATGTTTTTCTCTCTTTCTCTTTTGATGTGGTAGCTTTTTGAAACCACATAGGTGTAAGAATGAAAAGGCTTCAAATAAATCTATTAATCCTGATTTGTGATGATCAGTCTGAAAGCCATTTGTGCCAACGATCATTACAGTATTCTGAGAAAAAGAATTATTAAATGTTTATTTTGATTTATAAATGTTGCTTCCATCCATTTAATTCAGAAAACTTGTGTCATATGTTTAAAAAATTAATCATTTCCTCATAATTTCTTTCCAAACTTTTGATGACTTAAAGCCTTGTAGAATGGGTCCAAAATACATTTTTCTGTATAGATAAGTTATGGTTCCAGTTTCCAATAAATCGGAGGCAATTTAACTAGCTAAAGGTTGAAGCTCTTAAATTAGCCTTGCTTTTGGTGATGACAAATGGGCCTTTAAATTTATGTTGGCTAAAGTAGAAGAAATGACAAAAGGTCATTTTGATAATCATGAGTACGCTTTTTATAATTTTCTTATCTCTTGGCCATGAGTGGACTAAGGGACATTTCAAAACATCAGATGGCTAGATAAATCAAATCAAATAAGATAAACAGTACTTTAATTTCTTCATTATATCGGCCAAGTATGAAATAAGCAGTATATTTTCAATGTGAAATATGTTTCCAATAGAGAAGATGTGATATATTTATTCACCACTGTAGTCACTACTAAGAAATATCTAGCCTTTTCAGATATCTTTGGCAAATCAGAAGGGCATTACTGGAGAATACCATTCATTTTTTCGTTGCATACAATATATGTTAAAATCAGGAATATGTTCTGCCTTACTGAATTTGGTGGAAGGGAGCTTTTTCTTATTAAACTGTTAATTAAGGCTGATGTTAATAACTAGGTAACATTTAGAATAGCTAAATTAATAGTGTTAGACATACAGTTTCAGGAAATACTGATGGCACTAACTACATGTTCCTTGTTGAAATACCGTATGTATTTAATTCCATCTTCCCTTTTTTTTAAACTAAACAAATCTTGGAAGAGTTATTTTTTCACTGGAGGAAAGAACTTTCTCCTTAAGGCTTTCTTTGTAGGAGTATATATATTTGGTTGATAATTTTCCTTGTTCCTTTCTGTTGCTAGTCTTCCTATCATTTGTGATTACCAAGATGCATCAAATTATAGTTCATGTAGATGTGCTATAATGTTACCATCAATTTGATGTTGATTTTCTTCTGCAGGAAGAAAGGAGAATTATTTTTAGCCATTGCAAGTTTCAGCCTTAAAATTTTTGCCCAGACAAAAGTAGCATTAAATCCAGACAGCAAACATTTCAACTGTTGCAAGAAGCCAACTGCATCTTGAGTCTTGCCATTCCATGATTGTTCTTATAATATAATACTTTACGTCAATTCTGCTTAGTGCTTTAGCCACAAATTGTTAAATACTGGAATTATTTTAAAATTTAGTGAAGTGCTACAGTATAGTATATGCCTCTTTACAATGTATCAGCTAAAATGCTGTCTTCAACATTAACATGGTTTGTATATATGCACCTGTATTAGTAGATTATGATAAAATAGAACAAGATTGAAAGTTCACTTAAAACTGGGTCTCAGCTTTAACTAGTAGACAAAACCATATTTATTTATTTATTTATTTATTTGATTAATTCTACAAATAACTCAAGGCGACAAATGCACACAATACATTTTCTTCCTCCTATTTTCCCCATAACAACAACCCTTGTGTGGTGAGTGGGGCTGAGAGAGAGATTGACTGGCCCAAAGTCATCCTGCTGGCTTTCATGGCTAATGCATGACTTCAACTCACGGTCTCCAGGTTTCTAGACAGGTGCCTTAATCACTAGACCAATCTGGCTGTAAGGACCTATCTAAGCCACCCAAGAAAGCAGAACTCTTGAAACAGGCATTGTCTCAAAAGGAACTTTTATTAGGGGCTAGTGATAGCAGGGAAAACAAGGTGAGGTCTGAGGAAAAACCCACGAAAACAGTATATTAAAAGCAACGTTCAATGCCCCTCCCCCCAGGGTCCCAGTGTTCATTTGAATTCCAGCCAATCCACAGTTGGCATAGTGTTTTGGTGTCTGGCTCTGTTGGCAGCTCTTCAAGGTCTCCCTTGCTTTCATTTCCTTCTGGCTCCAAGGGCAAACCGTCTCTTAGATAAGGGTGATACATTCCTTCTCCTGGGGGAAGGGCATTGTGGGAAGACAGTGCAAAGCATCCCCAAAGTGTTCCCTCTCCCAGCAGAATGGCAGATCCCAAAGAATTTTTACAAATTAAGAAAGAAGCATAGGGAAACAATACATTTCTTTGGGGACCTGACACTGGCTCTATTGCTATGCATTGTAAGGGCTTAGATCAGGGGTAGGCAACCTTGGCTCTTTTATGGCTCGTGGACTTCAACTCCCAGAATTCCTGAGCCAACCATGTCCAATATATGCCCAACCTTGTCCTCCTCCCATCATTGCCCTGCCATCAAGAAAAAAAATATGCATAATTTGGACCGTTGGCAGAATTCCACATGCTTCCAATTGGGAAGAGGGAATGTGTAAACAAGAGCTCTAACCCTGAAGTTGAGCCAAGAGTCCATATACTCCAATCCACAGTCAATTGTTTAAAACATTCTACACCTGATGGATTCACTACTGCTTATTAAAGTGATGCACAACAACTATACCAGCTTGATCATTTCTTTGGATTCTCATAAGGCAGTGATGGCGAACCTTTTAGAGACCGAGTGCCCAAACTGCAACCCAAAACCCACTTATGCATCATCGGGTGCCGGGTGGGTGTGGCCCATTGGGTGGGCGTGGCCCATTGGGTGGGGGTGGATGCAGTGGTAAAGGCAGACTGGGTGGGACTAAAAAGTTCAATCAATCAATTCCAACTTTGCAAGGTCTTTTTTTTTCCGCAAAAAATTGAAATTGATTGAACCTTTTTTTTTTTTTTGCACATGGCAGTGGAGGCCTAAAGCGAAAAGGTTTTATAAAACCCAGCTGAAGGCCTAGGACTGGGGTGACGGTGCGCGTGCCCACAGAGAGGGCTCTGAGTGCCGCCTCTGGCACCCGTGCCATAGGTTCGCCACCACTGTCATAAGATAACAGCGGAAGTTGAAAGAGGAGACAGACAGAAAATGAGAGAGAGGAAGAACAAAAAAGTAAATTTTTACGGAGGCAGAAGAAATCAGTGCTGCAACAAGGAAAAAAAATAAACCCTCTCTTGCTGTCTTTTAGTGTGGGTTTCAACCTGTGATGGGATTCAGCCAGTTCGCACCACTTTGGCAGAACCAGTAGGTAATTTTTTGTTGCCCAGGCTCAGAATGGACTTCTGAAGGCATCCAGATAGAGAACCGGTTGTTCACATACTTGAATCTCACCACTGGTTTCAACAGATTATTTGGCAATCCCAGATGGATAGTTTTTAGCACAACTAGTCATAAGAAACAAAGGAGAAGTGTAATCAGTATAAAAACAATGTTGCCAGGGCCACCCATAACATGACAGCATGTTAAAAGCTTTTCCTGAAGGCACCTACTTACTTCCCACTTCATCTCCTCCACTACAACAAACAATTTTAAAATGGTTAATGAATACCCATATTTGTAAATCTAAACAACAAGAAGAGTCCGTACTTTTGCTTAAAAAATATTCCAAAACACTAATAGGAATGTGCTGCATAAGCCTGCTGCAGGAACTGATTTTTCTAACATACTTCCTATGGTTAGCAATTCTGAAAAAATAGAATTTTCTGCTCCTTTTTAAGCTAGCAGAAGACCACTGTCCTGTGTTGTTGTTGTTGTTATAATGGAAAGCAAAAAAGTACAGAAAATGGTAGCACTACTTTGGATCTGGTTTTCAAAGCTACAACATAGCCTCACTACGTTGTGATTGGTGCAGATCAACTGAGAAGATCACCTACATACCTAGGTGACTTTAGCTGCTCTTCAAAAAACTAAGCAAGGTCAGACATGGATATTATTTTGATAAGGGACCACCAGAAAAACTCAAGGCTAGACTGGACAGTCTAAAAACATTTCAGAATAAGGTGACAGGAAATCATTTCTGCATTTTTGCCAGAAAGCTACATGGACATTTCCATAAAATTAATAGCCTTGACTCAACCTTGACTCAGGAGAATCGTTATCATTTTACTGAAAACATCACTATAAAGTTCATGTTTACATCAACTAACTGGGAGTATGCTATCTATGTTGCTTAGGATCAGGGGGGCGCTCATCTGGGAAAGAGAGATCAATAAGCATCTCAGACGTAGCTTGCCATGAATGGTGGGGGGCTTATGTGGGAATGTGAAGTCAGACGACTGGGATGGGTGGGCAATTAATTTTCCCAAGAGGACACATGTAAAACTGGGACTTTTGTGGAAGGCCAAACCAGCAGGGCTGCCATGCTGTGTTTCCCACTACCTCCATGGCCACCGCCACAGCCATCATTGTGGGCTACACCAGACAGCCAAAGGGATGGATGTCACCCACTGGCTATAGAATGCCCAGGTCTGGACTTGGAGAATAAGGAATAAACATAATATGTACATAATATGTCCATTCAGGTCAATATCATCTACATGGATCACAGTGAAATAAGCAGAGTTTCTGTTTCAAAACTTACCAGTTAGAGTTCATATCATGTACAGTTCCAAAATATTCATTACACAAATTACTACAAAACCTGTAGAAACAGCTGAAGCACTAAAATTCAATCAAGCTCTAAGCATGGCGTGACTGTTGAAAATTGCCAACATTGTTTTGTGGGGTTTTTTTTTACCATTCTGATGTTGGAAATATATGAAAGTTTAAAATAGGCTTTATGAATCACTTCATGTAGTCTAAATTGCAAAAATAGGAAAAAAAGAATATTGAGTGGAAACATTGGTAATCCCAGTGACTGGACCTCTGATTCCCTAAATAACCAGCAAAAAAAAGTGCTCCCTTCTGGTATAAATTAATGCTACTACTTCTGCACACCAATGGGGCTCACAAGATTGATTACTTCTATGATGATGGTGATGATGAAGATGAAGTTAGTGATTCTTGGAAAATTGTACACCAAGGAACAAAAAGCTTTACCTTCTTCTGATTAGAATCACAAAGTCAGAAGAAGTGAAGAGCAAGTTTAGTTTACAGAGATACTGTTGGTTGTAGTGAGGAATTTTCCTAGACAATCACTTTCCAACACTTCCCCAAATCCCCAACTAAGACACTGAATCTTCTCAAGATTTACGGTAAGTACAAGAGAGCAGCAGAGAACTGCCCTGCATGCTTTTGCAGAGCTCTGGCAAGTATCTATCTGACAAGAACATCTAACAGATGACAACATGAACTTAATGTCCAGAATGTGCAGCAATGGCATTGCAAAACAACCAAACCTAGTTGGAAGCTCTCACCAGAGATGTGACGGCAGCTCTCCCCCAAAGCAAGGGCTTGGTGCTTGGTGTTTAGTCCTCTGTGGGAAACCTTTGCCCTCCTATGTGGAGGCTTATGTTTGAATAAGGTATGGGTAACTTGAAGGTATTTAGAAAAAAGCAGTGAAGAGGCTTGCATGAGCTGGGTTGAAAAGTTCAAGGATCTGTCTCTGTTTAGCCTAGTATAACAAAATCACCCAAAGTATTCTTGCAGTATAAGATGACAGCTTTATAATATTTGCTTAACTAGATCATTGGGGTTTATTTGCAGTCAGGGTAGACAGATACCGCCTACTCTCCCAAGCCTACTGACAAAATATATTTAAAGTTATGTGACTTGCAGAAAATGTTTGCAATCCTCTTACTTCTTTAACCATATAGGTATGGGAGCACCATAACCATAGAAAATAATTCTGGGCAGTTGTTGTAAATTTAAAGAGGTATGCTGCAGTTTGAATCTATATGCATGCATATTCAAGCAACAATGTGATGCAATGGATAGAGCAATCCTTCTCAGCCAAACATTTGCCTTGCATATCTCATTATATGAATTCCTATTAACCTAAAAAGGCTGAGTTATGATATCAGATTAGGACTTGAAAGATACAGATCCTTTTTCTATAAAGCTAACTGGATCAGTGGTGGGATTCAAATATGTGAACAACCGGTTCTCTGTGTGGATGCCGCTTTTGGAAGTCCATTCTGAGCCTGGGCAACAAAAAATTAGCTACTGGTTCTGCCGAACTGGTGCAAACTGGCTGAATCCCACCACTGAACTGGATGCTTCAGTCTTGTCCAGTGCCCTGGATTGCAGTGAAGGATAAAAGAGTGAGAATATGCCATTCTAACCTCCTTGGAAGGAGGACAGAATAAATGTGACATACCAAAAGCTCGTGTATGCTTTTTTGCACATTAGCAACAATTTGTAAAAAAAAAAAAATAGTAGTAGTAATACCGGTAATAATAATAATCTCCCAAATTCATCCAAACACACTATTCTACCAAGGACAGACATCCACTCATAGGGATTATCCCTTAAAAAGGACAGTTGAAGCATATGATATGACATGTGGTTATGTGGGTTTGGAATCCTACCGTAGCTTCCAAGAAGTAGCCTGAACCAGAAAACCAAATCTATCTTCCAGACTCAACCTACAGTATCTCTGAGCCTTCAAAAGCCATGATACTAGTTTTTAATGTTACAGTACTAGTTTTCCTCTATTGGCCTAAGTGAAAATATTCCCTAATTAAAATTCCTGCAAAAATATTATTTGGCTCAGTGCATGCACAAGCATCAGAGGCTTAGTACCGCTAAAGTGAAGTAATAGGTAACTTAGCTTAATCCAACTTTAGTACGTGGGAGTGTGTGCGCTTACTTATGTGAGTAACACAACACTGTTTTTCCTAAATATTCATCTGCCAGAATTTCTGCTTTCAGACTGATGAATGTCTTGAGATAAAGAAGGAAATTAAGCTGCCTGGAACTCAGCCCAGCATTTTTTCTAGCAAATTAGTTCTAAAGCAAATATTTACAGATACAAATAAGATATTAGGAAACTGAAGAAGAGAATCACAGCTGCCACGTAATATGGCCAGCTTTTTTAAGCTCAAAAACTGAGGACAAGAAATTAAAAAATAAAGATGAACAGTGCAAGGACATTGCAAGCTTCATCGGAAAACCAACCATTTCAGAAAGATGGATATGTACTATCGGGTGGAAACAGATTACCTTTTTTGGGAAAAGAATTCTACTTGGCCCTTTCAACATTTTTTTAAAGAAAACATTTTCATGCCCTTAGCTAAATGATAAAGAGGTCTAGCAGACAAGAGCTGAAATTTTCTTTGAGTAGGAGGAGAGGAAATGTCGCCTCAATAACTTTGAAATCACTTGAATGCCATTTGAGAGTGTCCATGGTGGTGGTGGGGAAGCCAAATAATGTCTGCATCTATGCAACAAAAGCCCTGCCTCCTTTTGATATGCACCATATATACTTGGCACAAGTATTTTGTGCAGATGCGTTCAAAAGGAACCTAGCAGCTAATGTCAGCTGATAGTACGGTAGGAACTGCAAGTTAGAGACCCTATATAGACCTACGTATATAGCAACAAAAGGTAGAGCAATTTATCTTAATTGTGTAAAAGGAAAGTGTTAATCTCAGGTTCAGCCATTTCTCTTGTCCAGTTCTGCATCTTCTTTGCTTTGATTATAATTTCTCTTGGCATGCAAATATGCTTCTTTATATTCCTTCCCACTTGTTCCACTCCAAAAATAGTCTTGGAATTATTAGAAGTCCGCTGTTAAAGAGGAATCCCATTTAATTTTTTTTTGAATTTAGCAATGATAGGTTGATCTTTCTGAGAGGCACTCAAAATAGATAGATATGCTAGGGAAAGTAAACAAAAATATACTGCACTTGAGAAAATGTATTGCAAAAATGTTTATATTAAGAAAAAGATGTGTATAACACAAATCAGAAACATCTTACTTTTAACTGTATAGATCCGTGGTGGTGAACCTATGGCACGGGTGCCAGAGGCGGAACTCAGAGCCCTCTCTGTGGGCACGCGCACCCTCGCCCAAGTCCTAGGCCTTCAGCTGGGTTTTATAAAACTTTTTCGCTTTAGGCCTCCGCCTCCATGTGCAAAAAAAAAAAAGTTCAATCAATCAATTTCAATTTCATGCAGGGAAAAAAAAATCTTGCAAAATTGGAATTGATTGATTTAACTTTTTTAGCCCCACCCAGTCTGCCATCACCATCGCAGCCACACCCACCCAATGGGCCACACCCAGCCAATGGGCCACGCCCACCTGACACCCGACGATATATAAGTGGGTATAGACAATTGGTTGGTTGGTTGATTGGTTGATTGGTAGATTGATTGATTGATTGATTGATTGATTGATTGATTGAAAGCATTTTTTGCGGAGCAGGTAACAAATAGATTTTTTTTTAAAAAAAGTTCAGGTATTGAAATTTCAGGAAATAAATTGTGTTCAACTATAGGCAGTCTTCAATTTACAACCATTTCATTTAGTGACCATTTGAAGTTACAACAGCACTGAAAAAAGTGACTTATGACTGTTTTTTACACTTAACGACCATTGCAGCATCCCCATGGTCACATGATTAAAATTTGGATGCTTAGCAACTGGTTCATATTTATGACGGATACAATGTCCCAGGATCATGTGATCATCTTTTGTGCTTTCTGACAAGCAAAGTCAATGGGGAAACCAGACTCACTTAACAATCATGTTACTAACTTAACCACTGCAGTGATTCATTTAACAGCTGTGGCAAGAAAGGTCATAAAATGGGGCAAAACTCACTTAACAACGGTCTCGCTTAGCAACAGAAATTTTAAACTCAGTTGTGGCTGTAAGTTGAGAACTACTTATATTAGGGAAGATTATCTTGTTTAAGCCCTGAATTAAAAAAAATAAATACATCTTAGCCTGATGCTGACATTAAAGCAAGTGCCCAGATACCATTCAGTGATGAGGACATCACTAGAAAGTAAACTTTTTCTCTAATAAACAACCACAAACTTGAAAGAACAAAGAATATCTGGAGAAAGGAGAATTTAGTAGATCAGCATACGGAAATAACTGATTATCCCAGCAGTCTGGTCTCAGTGGTGAAAGGTTATCAGAATGGCAAAAGGTTTTTGCAAAAAAGCTATGATGCCTCAACACATCTTCCAAAAGTAGCCTATAATGCAGGGGTCTTCAAACTTGGCTCTTTTATGACTTGTGGACTTCAACTCCCAGAAATCCTCAGCCAGCTGCTTAGTCATGATGCTTTCAGGGATGACTTCAAAGTACTCCTCAGCATGGTTTCCTCAGTCCTATTAAATAGGAACTCTTGAAATTTTGCTTCCATGGAAGCAAGAACCCTTTGCGATAAGCAAATTAGATACACAAATTAGAAAGGATGATGTCTCCAGAATGCACCCTATTACTCCTGGTTATCTTTGCTCTTCTTCTGGGTAGGGGAGCACCAGGTATTCTTATTTTCTATAAATGCCTGTAACTCGTTCTTGGAAATAAACACGAGGCTGCAGGCAGGTGCTGTGTAGTATATTTTGTACTGGCTTTTACTTATTCTCTTGAAATTAAAAGACACATATTTTAAAACATTAGGCAAAGCAAATCCCTATAGGTGCTAAGGGCATAAGTTCATGTTTTCAGAAGTTCAGACAGAGAGATCAAAAGTTCTCAGCATCACATGCTGTTTTGAGACTCTCTGTTTCTTTTCTGCTCTTGTATTAACATGCATAGAAAAAATAAAAAACAAAGCTCTCAAATTGTGCTCCAACAGTGTGGATCAGACAAAAGTCACACCAAGAGAAATCTAGCATAGATCAGATTGCAACAGACCTCTATATCTCTGTGGATTGCCAAAATTATTCCAGTAAATTAGTCTGGAAGTGATCTGGAGATTATGTGCTAATAAAAAACAGCAGCTTGCATATGGCTCTGGAAAACAGATTGGAGAATGTATTGTTGACAGAAGGAATGAGTTCTGAGCTATAATGGAAATGGAGACACTACCAGAAATGTGGGGTCAGCTGCAGTAATAAAAGCAGAAGCCAGATGGACATGTAAATGAGAAAGAGAACGGGAACCAAAAGAAATTCTGAACAAGGTATTAGGGAATTGACGTCAATAGAATTATTCCATTGGCTCTTCTTTCTGCCCACTTTACAAAATCACTTTTCTACATTTATCATTTCTACTTTGCAATCAACAGTCAGACAGATTAGTGGATACATGTCTGCTGCCAAGACATGAAAGATGCAATGGAGATCAAGATCAAATTCTATTTTATTTACTGGTGAAAGATTTGAGCAAAGGCAGGGATGAAATGCACAGGGTATCAGTTTTAATTCTATTACCTATTTTTCTAATCTTAAATCCTGTTTATCATACTTCTAATCTTTTTCTTTCAAAAAAAAAGTTAGAAAAGGGTACACATGCTTTTATATGTGTTTGGGAAAGCAAGCTTTCTAATCTAATATTTTTATGAGAAGCATTTCTTTTCAATCTATCACGCCTCTGCAGGTCCTTGGATTGGCAAATGTAATCGCCATTGCATTATATAACCCACAGGCAATTTGCTTTGTAGTATAAGATCAACAAAAGGACCTGATAGAGTATTTGGTCAGATCAGAGCCAAATGATCTGTGTGTCTACAGATATTTAAAAAGGGAGCCCAAGTACTCCACTGGTTACAGAATATCTTAGATATTTACTATCTCTGTATAGATTCCCTATTCTGTTCTAGGTACAATGCCAGCAAATGCTAATATCCTTACTCAAGGGGCACAAGTGTAGTACCCTTATTTTACTTCCTACTCCACCTGTCAAATACCACCAACTGGCAGGAATACATCCAGTTAGTGGTATTTGGTAGGAGAGGAAGGAAATCGCTCACTTTCTTCCATTTGAAGTGGGGCTCAAATTGAAGGTACATTTTGACAGACTGTAAGACTATTTGATCATCTATCAAAATTCAATCTGGCTTCGCAGCTATGTTCAAAGGGAGCCCAGCTATAAAAAGATATCACAGGGGTTCTCAACCTTGGCAACTTTAAGACTTGTGGACTTCAACTCCCAGAATTCCTCAGCCAGCTTTGAGAACCCCCGAGATATCATATAGTGCCTAAAGACTACACAGGAGGTTTTGGGGCATGTTTGTTCCACAATTAAATGCACATAAGGAAAGAGACTTGGCTCCCTACATTCTGGTCTTTTCAAAGCTTCAACCCCACAAAGAAATAGTATCCATTCTGTCTAATCATTGCTCCCTTTTCTCTAAATTATAATTCATAACTAGAGTAAAAAAAGTATTCTCCTTTATTGTCTATGCATGGGATATAGTGTGTGTACATCTGTGTCTGTGTGTGTATTACTGCAGGAAAGGATGCTATTATATTTAGTTAGTCTTACCCAGATTCAGAATTTTGGAACCAACTTTAGATAAAAATAAGTTTTTTACATTTAGGCAAGAAAAAACAAATGCACAGTAATAACTGCAAGAGGGTTCTTGAAAATCTAGTGGAAGATTATTGAATATGAGCCAGCAGTATATTGCTGCTGCCAAAAAAGCCAATGCAATCCTAGACTGCATTAATAGAGATATAGAATCAAGATCACGTGAAGTGTTAATACCACTTTATAATGCCGTGATAAGACCACACTTGGAATACTGCATTCAGTTTTGGTCACCACGATGTAAAAAAGATGTTGACTCTCTAGAAAGAGTGCAGAGAAGAGCAGCAAAGATGATTAGGGAGCTGAAAGCTAAAACATATGAAGAATGATTGCAGGAATTGGGTATCTCTAGTTTAATGAAAAGAAGGACTAGGGATGACATGGTAACAGTGTTCCAATATTTAAGGGACTGCCAGAAAGAAGAGGGAGCCAACCTATTCTCCAAAGTACCTGAAGGCAGGACAAGAAGGAATGACTGGAAACTAATCAAGGAGAGAACCAATCTAGAACTAAGGAGAAATTTCTTGACAATTAGAACAATTAATCAGTGGAATGACTTGCCTCCAGAAGTTGTGGGTACTCCAACCCTGGAGGTTTTTAAGAAGATATTGGACAACAAGATATTGTCTGAAATTGTACTATTGAGCAGGGCATTGTACTAGAAGACCTCCAAGACCCCTTCCAATTCTGTTATTTTGTTATTCTAGAAAGAGAAAACTGTAAGCTTTCCTCACATAGTTTTTGCATCATGCACTAAGCTTTTAGCATTAAGAGGCTGTGTGAACTTTGCCTATTGGGCAACAAAGCCAAAAGAGTACCTGGAATGACTCATTGTCAACATGAGAAGAGCACAGTGCATATCAGAGAACACTGCAGGTCAAAGGACTTGTGACGCCAAATGTGATAAATATCTGAGGATGGAAACTGACATCACAAAGAAAGCTAAAGTGGTCCTATTTCCATATCCATGAAAAGGCCCTTTTGCTTCATTCTAACCCTATAACTGTTTATGTATTTCAATGGGAAATTTAAGAATGAAACAGATGGAAGATAAATAAGGCTCTTTTTTGTGTGCATACTACTACTACTTACCCCAAAACTAAGTCCTATGGAGTTCAGTAGGTTTACTTCTATCAATAAGCATATGAGTACAGCTTCAGAGTTGTCCTGTTTTTCACAGTTCTATCACTAATGCAAACTCCTCTGTTGATTTACAGGAATAAAGCCTCTGAATCATATGACTAGTTTCTGAGTAAACATTCAAAAGATAATGCTATAATTAGCTTTAAATGATCATCTGTATTTCTTGGACTATGCACACAGCCAGGGCTGCTCAGTCTTAAGACTCTTATTTAATTCCTGTTGATATCCAGATGTAAAAGCAGTAAAAAAGGGAGGGAGTCTAATAGCTACTGCAGTATTAGCAACAATGTCTCATGACTTGATGCATAATGCATAATGAAGTCATGTCTTCCTAATGCCTCACTTATGAAAGGGGGGGGGAAATGGAAGATAGGGTTAGAGGGCATATTTATTTCGGGTAAAGAATATAGAAGTTAATTTTTCTTCCATGCAGTCAGCTTACCCCTCACTCCACATTTTTCCAATTATAAATTCAAGTGTAATGCCTTGTTTCCACTGTCTTTTTTTAAAGCTTGCATAAAAATTCATAGATGGGGCTTCTGGTTTTGCGGCCATAGCGCATGGCAGTGCAAGAGCGGACCTCCATTCCCCATGGCTAGTTTCATCCTGCCAGGCGGACCCTAGAAGGGTCCGAAGTCATCCTGAAGAGGTGACCATGAAGGAGGGGTGCCCTGTTGATCATGAAGCGATGGCAATCACTTTGTTTGATCCGGGGAAAGCCTCCAAATCTGACAGGAGAAAGGCTAGCGTGAGATCAGTGTCTAGCCCAGGGGTAGGCAATCTTGGCTCTTTTATGACTCGTGGACTTCAACTCCCAGAAGAGCCAGCTTAAAGATTAAAAAGTGTCTGAAAGAAAAAACAAACAAACACCTGGACTGTTGCTTAAATGTAAGAACTTTTATGGAAAAGATAAATCTTAGCTTTTTGGCTAATCTTTTAGAGGAGAACCTACAGAAAGGATTTAAAGTGGTTTAACACACTGAACTGTATTTTTGACTGACTGATAAATTGACTTTTGAATTAAAATATTGATGAAAGATTATTTGAAGGGGGGAGACAATATGGATATCACATACGTATCAAAAAATGACAGGATGCCACATTCAATATTTTCTTCTGAAGGATGTAGCCTGGAAAATCAAGGGCCTCCAGAAGCAATACTTCAAGGCAAGATAAATACTTTCCAGGAGGAAATATATGTAATGTTAGGAAATAGACTCAAACCACGAGGAAATTCGAAACAACTTTGATGATTTAAATAAACATATTTCCAATTTAAATCTAAAATTAAAAAACATCCAGGAAATAACAACAAATAACAACAAATAAATCAGATAGCAGACTACAAATTAGAAGAGTATGATCAAATTGATGAAATAACAAAGGAAAAGAATTACAATTTGACACAAACAGGAAAAAATCTACAAGGTTATGATACAACAAGAAAAATGGAAAGGACTATAGAATTATCAGGAGAACCATCAAAGTTTGGGAGACAGAAAGTATTCATCTTACCTACTCAATCTTTTGCATCCCCAACAACATTTGTAAAAATACAGGAACTGCCGGGCAAGTGGATTACACCAACTTGGAAAATTACTTGGCAAAAAAGACCAGAGACAGATACAAGAGATTTTACTCACCCTACTAGATGGATTATTACATGAATAAACATTTGTATGAATATGGCTAAAAGAATAGAAAATTTTGAACATAAAAGGGCCTTATAACAAGAAGGATAAGCGATTTAAGTAATGTAGTATGTTCTATAATACATGAAATGTTAAAATAGCAGGTTGATGTAACTTTTATTAATATAAGTGAAATATATACTGATTAAAAATGATGTTATATCTAGATACTATAAGATAGATAAAAAGTATAATATTTTTATAATGCATGACATAAAATATTAAGATGATGTACCTAAATGGGAAAATTTGGACAGTTAGAGGACTAATATGAAGAAATTATGACTGATAAGAATTTGATTGAATATAAGGGAATTTAAGCATAAACAAAAATTATAAAAATAGGATGCATGCTGAACTAATGAGATGATGGTTATGAGAATAATATAAGCTGAAAAAATGTTATATAGAGAGATTATTATTATTTGTATAAATATAAAAAATGCCTATATCTAATCATTTATATATTGAAAATATTAAGAATTATATTGTGGCTAAGGTTGAAGAAGAATACATATGGGAGAAGGGAAGATCAAAGAAATATATCATTAATTAATATTAATTATGGAATTATCAAATTTAATCATTATTGATTGTTAATTAACTATTTTTGTTCTTTTTTTCTTGTTAAAATATAAACCAAGACAACACGCTGTACACAAGGCACTGGAGATTGTTATAGTTAAAAACCAATAAAATGTTTATTTAAAAAAAAGTCATAGATGTTTTGTGCATACTTGCTGATATGCATAATTTTGTATACTTTTTTTCCTAATACAAGTGTGTTCATATACACTTTCTCCAATGTATGTTATTTTTGTCAATTACCTCCTATGATTTAATGTGTTTATGAACAATTTGTATATATTTTTAAAGTTGCAAACCACATCACAAAAATGAATTGCGTCATTGAGTTCTGGTTCACATGGAGATTTGGGGTTATCAAAACAAGATGTTCAAACTGAACTAAATGCATTGCCCTATCTGTAATTTTCTAGTATATGTTCATTCATAAATTCTTACTGCAAGAACCATGGAAAAATGAAGAGACACACTGATGCATTATTGTTGTCCAAAAACATCTCCTTCATCAGTTTAACAACCCAACAGAACTCTTTCCCCAATGACTAGTTGCTCCCTCCCAAAATGTGTACAGTACCTTTGGTTTTGCTCATAGCCAGTATGACATCACTAATTCCTAATGTAAGACATTCTGAAGATTCTAAATAATCCTGGAAATCAGCGCTCCTTAGATTTATTTCCTCACTTGCACTATACTATCTGTCAGCACCTAATAAGTCTTTTGTATGGCCTGGCTAGTTGGCTGATTTCTTGATTTGGGCTTAATGTATTCTACATTGGTACCTAGGTACTCATCATTAATTGGTTCAGTTGGGAGGTACAATGAATACCAAAAACAAACAACCTTTTTCTCTTAAGGAATAATATAGTGAGTCATAAGGCAGCCAACACTGACAAGTACAAGCTTGTGCATTGAGTACCAAACAAATGATGAATACTGGGACAAATTTTTCACATCAGAATGGGTTGAGTACCAAATTCGATGAGTTTCAAAGCAGTTGGGTACCAAGGTACCACTGTATTTGGAAATTATAGTTTATGCATTCACAGAATTGTGTATTTTTTAAAGATATGATTAAACAAATTTTGGATGGTAGAAGTAGAGAAATGTTTTGATTGGTGGGGGCATCATTTAATAGGAGGAGAAATGGAGCTAGGAATCTACATTTTTTCAGCCTTTTTTCACACTGGATCCTCTGGCTGCTCACTCCAATGTGTGGACCCAATGTATATGTAGTCAATGGCATCATTATCTTCTCCTTCTCTTAGAGGGATTACTAGGGTCTTCCTATGAGCTATAATAGATCAAATAACTCAAGAATGGAGAGTTACTTTGCATCAATTGTTTGTTTGTTTATTGAATGTGTTTGCTGCCCATCCCACCATGAGGTGACTCTTATATCAACATCACTTTTTACCACAGTCAGTTTCACATTGGGCATGGATATAGACATAAGAGTTTTGCTCTTCAGCAGGTCACTGTAAAAGTATGAAAGTGAGAAAAGAAGTTTATTGTGATTTTGCTGAGAAAGTAAATTTGAATCGTTTCACACAAATATGGAGTTGGAATTTGGTGGCTGTTGCTGGCTGCTGTAAGAATAGCTGATGATGGAAAGAAAGAAGCCTTGAGGATAAGTGGAATTGTTAGCAAATGATTTAAAAGTGAACAGGGAGTAAGAGATGGGTGTGTGATATGAACAAATCTATATGGAATTCTTCTGATGACATCACAGGGGAAATATATTGTTTGCAGACAAAAATATGCATGAACAGATACTTTTCTATGCAGCCAATGCTGGGCTTTTGGATAAGAAACCAGTTTGCAAGAAATGTTAGGCAATTGTTAGATGCAGTGAGGAATATGATCTGAAAATTAATAAAAAGCACGGTAGTTCTGGTTGATTGAGAAGTGGAATCAATATTTTCAAATTCCATATATGGGAAAAATAGAATTTGAGAAAAATGGCTATTAAAGATGGGGGAATGGATAAATACATACTAAAGATGAAAGAAAAACAGCAAAGGGTAGCAAAGTAATCTGTTGTAAGGGATGTTATTTGTGGAAAGAACTGAATATGACTGTGGCAGGCATGTCAAACTCGCAACGTCACGTAACGTCGCACAATGTATCGGAGCTTTTTCTCCATTGCCAGCAATGGGGTGGGCGTGGTTTTGGGATGATGTGTCTGGCCCACGGGCCGGCAGTTTGACACCCCTGGAACTTATAGTATCATGAATCTGCCCACTATGTTGAGAATTGGGTATGATGAAAGAAACATAAAAAACTGAATACATCAGGAATAGGTGAGTTAAAAAATCTGGGAGTAAAACCACAAGAAATAGGATCAAAAAGGAATGGATGCTGAACAAATATGGTTTAAATAGAAAAGTGAGTGACCAGTACAGAAAAAAAGTATACTGAGGTGGTTTTGTGACAGAGAAAGAATGAATGAAGACTGAATCATAAAACAAAAGGACGGAAGAGTGAAGAATGGAGGGACTAAGAAAATTATGGCTTAATGGAATTGATGAGGATTTGAAAAAAGAGAACTGACTTTAAAAAAGGAAAGGCAAAGCTTGAATGAATGAGTAGATAGACATGATGGAAGCAAGGAAGCTTTGCAAGGATCAACAGATAGAGAGAATGTACTTTTTGAGAGCATTTTCACCAGTGAATAGTGATGGTGTAAATTAGATTTAGTTATAGTTACTTTTTGTTTCTTATTTCATGCCTTCACTCACTTTTATTACTCCATTTCTGCACTTCACATAATGTTTATTCTGAAAAGGAATAGTACAATGACCCTCTAAGTATGCTAGGATCATAGTAAGCAGGTTATGAGAATCCATCAGCGTAGGCAGGATTTAGCCCAGATGCAGCTAATGGAAAAAGTGGGGAGAGGAGACCCAAGACTGATATGTCTTCCATTCGAGCCAATAAATATTTATTTTACAATCTTTGCAGCAGTAAATCAGCACCAAGTAGCTTTCCAGTTGGTGAACCAAATAATGTCTTAAATTGGTCAACAAACATTTTTTATATTCATTCTCCTAGCTGATGGCAATCCTTTTCTACAAGTCCTGATACTTTCTTTTTCATACATCTCCCTTTCTGTAGGTGTATCTCAACTGGGCATAAAATCAAAATTGCCTTATACTCGCTTCAGTTATTACACAATACATCTATCTGAAGTAGGACTATGTTTGACTGCACTTGGATGGAAAAGCTATAGCAGGAAATGGATTTGCGTCATTCTTTATAAGGCAACAGTCATTTATCCTTCTGGGTGGGATATGTGGTAGCTTGCTACAAGCTAAGGAAAGAAAAAAAAAGAATATGGGCAGAGGGGAAGAACTTTGTCGACTGCTTTGTCAATCTGGCAAAATAATGTTGTAATTGCAGTGCAAAAATATGTAATTTTCTCTCCCCGACACCGTAAGAATATCTACTGAACAGCACAGACATCTACAGATGGGGTGTTTGCCAGCTTAGTTGAACTGAGGTAACATTTTGCTTAAGGAATACCAACTCAGAAATTGGGTGTTTGATAACAAAAACAATAAAATATCATAACTTCAGGACTGTATTTTCTCTCAGAGAAGAAACTGTTCCAGCTTTCATTATCTTTGAGTAAGGTGAAGGGAGGAAACAGAGAAACAAGACTATAAATTTAGGTTTCAGGCAAAAGCATAAATTTAAGATTCATGTGCTGTTTACACATATGAATATTCTCTAGTTCAGACTTTGAGGAAGCTAATCAGTTCAACTAATAAAAAAATGTGGGTGAGGGGAAATAGGAAATAGGAAATTCTAAAAAAGAAAGAAAGAAACCCATGTCTCTTTGATACCCAATTATTATTCCAAATTCTGGGCTGAATTTAGCCTTCAAGGAGAGAGAGCTCACTTGAAAAAGACAAGAATCTGTAAGACAGGAACAACTAAACATTTTCTAAGCTTTATGTAATTATTGTTATCTTACTAAAGTGATTACTTTTAAGGCTAATCAGTTTTATCTGAGATTAGCTTGTTCTTTCTAGACGCACAATAACAATATAGATTGTACAAATTATTGACTAGAACCTAATACTTGGAAATCAGATTACATGGATAAGATTTGCCATTGAACTGTTAATTAATTAACAGTTGGGAGATTCTTTGATTATTGATAGCAGTAATGGTAGTTACAATTTTTAATCCCTCTGTTTTAAAATAATTGTTGCCTCAGTGGCATTCCATTCATTTAAAAAGTAGTAACCTTTATGTATGTTCCTAAAAAAAATGGCTGGCTAATTTTGACAAAATGAGGTAGAAATCCCAAGTCACTTGACTCACATCTCTGCTTGTCCCTACTTAGAATCTTGGTCTATATAAAATTCTATCTACCATGGGTGGGAGATTGTCATGCTGTACCTCTGGCATCTCAAGGTGAAGATTTTGATGACAAATGCAAAATTAAAGAAGATCTCAGTTTGAGATCGAGAAGAGCTACACATCTATCAGAGTAGTTCCAGTTGAACAAGCTAGTAAGAGCACAGAGTTGACTTAGTGTAAGATATAGTGTTGCTCTTTGAAGGCTGTGTTTTCAGAGAAAAGAGGGTTATGAAGCTAGAAATGCCATTAATAGTCTGGCATATCTAGAAAAAATGACTCAGCCCATTTCTCTTCAATAGAGAATGCACTTGGTTATACTGCTTCGCCTTGTTTTTATGGATTACAATCCGCAATGAGGTGGATGAGGTTGGTTTATTTTTGTAACTACATATATAGGATATTTATTGTTATTATTCTTGATTGTTTTATTGGGTTTTTAATGTAGTTGCCCAGATTCACTGCTGCAAAATGAGCAGCTACATAAATTGATTGAAATAATAAAAGATCCTCTGAATAAAAGACAGCTTATAATTCTTATATATTAGACCAATAGGTTTCTCCCATGTTAGGACAATGTACAGAAGCAAGCACACTGTATATTGCAATTCCCTGTTGTTATTAGCCTTATACCCTGTGTGTTGACCAGATACCTTTTCCTTGGCCTCATATCAGGATTCTCAAGAGATATTGAAAAGAGCAGGCAAAATTCCAACCCACCAAAACCAAAACAATCACAAGTGATTTCCCTGGAAATCAGACAGTCACATCAACCCAAATATCTCTGCAATCAGGAAACTGAGAAAAAAAGTTATATATTGACTGGAGGAAATATTCTATAAACATTGTCAGAAAAGCCAAAGGATGGAATAGGCAGAAACAGCATCACTACTCTTTGTATTAGGTGCCAGAAGTTCCTACAAATCATCCCACTTCAGATTTCTCAATGTACCTTTTCAACACAGGGATTGGTAGAGAAAGCCTCTGCTTGGCTGTCCAACTGCTTGACGCAAATACTTGCAACACAGTTACTGAAAAGGTCCTTGCTGTAAGGCCAAGCTGTTTTTAGTTCATTTTTTTTTAGAAATTTGGTTTTTTTTCTTTCTCCAGCTATGCATAAGGTCATGGGAAGCATCATCAAACTTGCTCCAAAGAAGGCACAACATGTTGACTGAATACAAAAAGAAGCACAGAGTTCTGAGAACTTTTAAGGAAGATTATGGGTATTACCCTTAATAACTAGCTATGGCCTGTAGACATACCCATGGATAGACCTAACCTCTAGGGCAGAGGTCCCCAACCTTTTGGGGACCAGGGACCACTTCCATGGAGAGAGGTTTTTCTGCAGACCAGAAGGTGCATGGTTTTGTATGCTACTTGCATCTCGCAGATGGTGCTTTACTTTTTTGTGCGGCCCGATTGCTGGCATGCTATGGCCCAGTATTCTAGGTGTACTGGAATACACTAGCAACAGGAGACGAGAGCTCTCTTGGTCTCTATTTGTAGGTTTCCAAGATACATCTAGTGAGCCATCATCTAAAATGGGCCTGATCCTAATTTAGCTGGTGTATTCCAGCGAAATGATTTTTCCTAGCATTGCACGATCTTTGCTCCCATTACCTCATAGCTGTTAAGTATAAGGGGAAGCATCACTCCCAGTTTGGGGATGGGGGTGCCAAAGTTTGTTTTCTATATAAACATAGAAAGCCTGCTTTTCATTGATAACTCACCCCTATTTCTGTAATGATTCAAATTCCAATGTCCAGACATTGCAATGCACTTTTTTTCTTTCAGGGTGGGTGATATTTTTTTCCAGGCAAATCATTTGTTATAAATCACGGGCCCTCCAGGTTTGTGTGTGAGTCTTCACTACTTTTTCCCTGACCATAGTACAGTTATTCAAATTGTTTGGTTGAACTAGCTAACCATAGTTTAGATAATTGGAAGGAATTATTATCAGAACTCACATATTGATACCATGTAGAAGAAGACATTGAGAAGCAACTGGCAAGCTTGGAGATAGTTAAAAGAAACACTGATTGATTGGTCTGTCTTATGAGAATCCCAACATTCCCTATGCTGGACTATGGGAACATGAAACACTAGAAATGTTACCATAGAAATATAAAAATATATACAAGCATAGCATTTGGTCTTCCGTGATAAAAGGTTTAGATAACAAATGAGCTGGTCATCTGGAAAGCTTCATAC
Organism: Bothrops alternatus; assembly: GCA_034064705.1. Lineage (NCBI taxonomy): Eukaryota > Metazoa > Chordata > Lepidosauria > Squamata > Viperidae > Bothrops > Bothrops alternatus. The sequence continues at coordinate 14,397,174 of JARGCV010000003.1, read as the reverse complement.
TCTATTATAATGGCCACAAACAGAATTAACATCCTTCTTCCCAATTCACTTTCAGTTAAACATCCTTGAGCTTTTAAATTCTATCACGCACTTTTCTACAGATGCTTCAGCATATGCGCAAAGCAGTTCACGATTGTTTATTGTCCCATTTATTTTTCCTATTGACTGCCTTGCATTTGATATTTTAAGCACCACTTGATTCAGGTCGACTGTGAAACGTAATCAAATATCTGGAGAGAGAAAAAGGCTTGCACCGATCAGGTCATCAAGACAGGAAAGCAGCTGGCCCTTTGAATGGACTGGATATGTGATGCAGGAATTGCTATGGAAACCACCTGTACATTCTATAGCAGTGCTAAAGTTATAAAGAAAGAACACACTTTAATTAACTGCTTTCAACATTTCCAAGAGCTGCTTCCATGCGGTGTGCTAAAACACATCGCAAACACAGTAAGAGTAAGAAATTAATAAATGAAGCATTGTTTTCCACAATAACCAATTTCCATCAAAAGATATCCTGCTGTGGCAGGTTAGTTGTTTCTGCTTTTAGTGGTGCTACTATAAATTAGAAAGCTTTCCCTTCATTCTGGAGTAGGTAGGCATTCAGAGTCTACTTAAATACTTCCAGTGGAGATCCCTCCATTTCAAAGAACACGCTGTTCCATTCCCAAACAGCTCTTACTTTTAGGAGATTCCACTTAATTGTAAAATAAAATATTCATCCAATGAATGTCCAGATCCAATGTCTGTTCAAAGCTCCTAGTTCTTCTGTATGGGAGAATTCTGTTTCATCTTCTACATGACAGAATAAGTGAATTGGAAGGGACCTTGGAGATCTTCTAGTCCAACCCCTACTCAAGCAGGAGAACCTATACCATTTCAGACAAGGGCTGTCTGTCCAGTCTTTGCTTAAAAACCTCCAGTGATGGAGCACCCACGACTTCTGGTGGCAAGCTGTTCCACTGGTTAATTGTTTTCACTGTTAGGAAGTTTCTCCTTAATTCCAGGTTGCTTCTCTTCATGATTAGTTTCCACACATTTTTTCTTGTTCTGCCTTCAGGTGCTTTGGAGAATAGGTGGACCCCCTCCTCTTCTTTGTCTGGAGATTAACCATAGCCATTATTTTCATTCATATTCAACAAGTCTTGACTTCCCAGCATTATTATAATAGTATGTTGAATTGTGTTTAATGAAAGCAACACAAAGCAAGAAGCTTAAAGGAAATAGGAAGGAAAAACTGAGAGAGGATCAAATAAATCAGAAGAACCTTTTAAATTGCTTGGGTCACACTAAAAAAATACATTAATGGGGATGCCAGAAGAGTCTACCAGGGAAGGAATAGAATAGAATAGAATAGAATTGAATTGAATAGAGCTGGAAGGGACCTTGGAGGTCTTCTAGTCTAGCCCCCTGTTCAAGCAGGAGAACCTATATTGTTTCAGACAAGTTACTGTCTAGCCTCTTCTTAAAAATCTCCAGTGATGGAGCGCCCACAATTTCTGGAGGCAAGCTGTTCCACTGGTTAATTGTCTTCATTGTCAGGAAGTTTCTCCTTAATTCCAGGGTGCTTCTCTCTTTGATCAGTTTCCAACCATTATTTCTTGTCCTACCCTCTGGTGCTTTGGAGAATAATGTGACCCTATCTTCTTTGTGGCAGCCCCTCAAATACTGGAATACTGCTATCATGTCTCCTCTATTTCTTTTATTTAGACTACTCAAACCCAAGTCCTGCAGCCGTTCTTCATATGTTTTAGTCTCCAGGCCTTTGATTATCTTAGTTGCTCTTCTCTGAATTTTTTCCAAACTCTCAACAACTTTTTTGTGATATGGTAACCAAAATTGGCTGCAGTATTCCAGGTGAGTTCTTACTAGGGTTTTATAAAGCAGTACTAATACTTTGTGTGATCTTGATTCTATGACTCTGTTTATACAAGTCAGGATTGTATTAGCTTTTTTGGCTGCTGCTGCTGCACACTGCTAGCTCATAATCAAGTGATCGTCCACTAGACTCCAAGGTCCCCCTCCCTATTTTTAAGTCAGGTCTCGCGTACTTGTACCTTTGATTTTTCCTGCCTAAATGTAAAACTTTGCTTTTCTCCACATTGAAACTCATTTTGTTGGATAGGGCCCATTGTTCAAGTTTGTCAAGATCTTTTTGGATCCTGAGTTTGTCTTCTGGGATGTTGGATACTCCTGCCAGTTTAGTGTCCTCTGCAAATTTGATGAGTTCCCCTTCAATTCCCTCATCTAAGTCATTTATGAAGATATTGAAGATGGAACCTTGTGGTACCCCACTGCTTACTTCTCTCCATGTGGATGTAGTGCCATTGAGGACTACTTGTTGAGTATGGTTTGCCAGCCACTACAGATCCATGTGGTGGTGATGTTGTCTATTCCACCTTTTTATAGCTTACCAAGGAGTAGGTTGTGGTCTACTTTATCAAATGCCTTACTGAAGTCTAAATATACTATGTCCACAGTATTTCACTGGTCTATTAGTTTAGTCACTTTGTTAAAGAATGAAATAAGATTGGTTTAGCATGATCTGTTTTTAACAAATCCATGCTGGCTACTAGTTATAACTTTGTTTGCTTCTAGTTGTTCATAGATCTCTTTTTTATTATCTTTTCTAGGATCTTCCCAGGTATTGATGTTAAACTGATTGTTTGTAGTTTCCTGGGTCTGTTTTTTTTCCCTTTCTTGAAGATGGGTACCATATCAGCCCTTTCCCAATCCTCAGGTATTTCCCTGGTGCTCCAGGATTTTTGAAAGATATGGTGCAGTGCTTCTGAAATAACATCTGCCAGCTCCTTCAGAAATCTGGGATGTAATCTGTCAGGTCCTGGTGATTAATATTTGTCAAGGTCTGATAGATGTTATCTTACCATTTTCATGCTTATTTTAATTTTTGTTTCTAGTTTGTCTTTTGCAGTGGTTTTTTTTGGTATGTTGGGCTGTAGTTTCTTTTTGTGTGAACACTGATGCAAAGAATTAGTTAAGTAGTTCTGCTTTCTCTGTGTTGCCTGTTATTTCCTTTCCATCCTCTCTCTTTAGTAGACCTACAGTTTCCTTAATTTTTTTTCTTGTTGTTAATATGTTGGAAGAAACTTCTTTTATTATCTTTGATTTCTATTGCAAGTCTTTGTTTGTTCTGAGCCTTTGCTTTCCTAACTTCATCTTTGTATGTTCTGACTGTCTGCTGATAATTGGCCTTAGTTATGTGCCCCTCTTTCCATTTTTTTGTATTTGTCCTTTTTGTCTTTCAGTTTGTCAGAGAGATCTTTGTGCAGCCATGCTGGTTTCTTCTTGAATTTCTTGTTTTTCTTTTTCAGCTATTGTGCTGGTTTGGGCTTTTATGATTGCATATTTCAGAGTTTCCATGTTTCTTCCCCTTTAGGATTTTCATCCATGGAATCTTTCCTAGGTTCTTTCTGAGTTTGTTAAAATTGAAGTTTAAGACACTGGTTGGATTGTTTACTATTGCTAGTGTTTGCATTATATTAATTAAGCCCAATGTAGCTCTTTTATTAATCATTGCCCTCTAGCCTGATTAAAATGATGATGCCTTTTCCTTTATCCTCTTTTGCTCATTTACTTTCATAGTTCTATTTTCTCCTCCCTTAATTTCTCATAACCTAAGCTTGTAGGATTTTCTTGCCTATATCACTGCAATTAATCATATGAAATGGAAATTTCAAAAAGGGGAAATTGTGGGAAAACCTTAAGAATGAGAACATTAGCTGGCTTTTGCAATAAGAATTCATCATCACAGCATGTTGAACAATCTGATATGTAAAGGAATAAAGTTTGAGAAACTACTGGACAGTCTTCTGATATGGATGGTGATGGTGATGGTGATTACATTTGCCTTTTGCTTTTTCAAATTCTCATTTTTCTTTTTGAAAATCACATCAACTCTATCCAACACAACTTTCTTCATTTTTCCCTTCTGCTCACTTCATTCACTCTTGACCCAAATTCCTCTATACCTTAACACTTCTTAAATATGCCATTCCCATGGCACTTAACTTACTCATGTGTTTCTCCTTACACATCCAATCTTCACTTCTATATAACCAAGTAGCTTCTCTGTCTTCTTTCTTTCCACTTTCTAATCATTCTGTTGGAATGTTAATCTGTGTTCTAATACATTTTCACATAGTACTCATTCTGTCAATTCTCCTCCTGCATTCTACTCTCTCTTTGTCCCACTTATTTGCCTTTTCCTTCATGTCCATTTCTCCAAAATCCATCCTTGACGTTACAAAATAACAGTTTGTCCAACATTCATAATCTTTCATCATCCTTATATCCTTTGCTAATGCTCTGTACACATACACACAGACATATATAAACCACATATCAAATTCCTCAGCTGCCACTCTTAATAATTCTTGAACCCCCAAATGGACCTATAATTTTTCAGTATTGTTTTGCCTATTCTCAACCACTCATACATGTAAGCTATGAGAATAATTTTGTCCTAGAATCACATTCAGAATATTACACTGAAGAGAAAAGCTGTTATCAGTTCAGGTGTCCTATGCAACATTCTTTGCCAAGGGTAATGCCGATACCAGTAAATTTGGATACTATTGGGCAGAATGTTGCACGGGCAATCAAAACTTAGTTTTGCCCTTTTAAAGGTATGATATTTTTTGCAAGCCTGGATTTCTACTAGATAATATCACTGTAGTTTGCTCACATCCCACCAACTAAGATACATGCTGTGTATTGATACACATCCAGAATGCAAAAAACAAACCAACCAACCTAGGAATACAATATGGTTCATAATACTGGAGGAAATAAAAAAAACAGGTGACCTGTCTGCCTATTCAGTCTATTAAGTGCTGAGAGGCAATATCAAGGTTCTTGCTCTTCTCTATGAGGATTCTCTTCAAATCAGATCCAGACAAGTCATTCCTTCAGAGGACAGTCCTTTGACAACCAATATATGGATGATTCAACATTTTAGCCATAGCAATAGCACTTAGACTTACAGTATATACTACTCCACAGTGCTTTTACCACCCTCCCTAAGCAGTTTACAGAGTCGGCATATTGGCCCCAACATATCTGGGTCCTCATTTTAACAATCTTGGAAGGATGGAAGGCTGAGTCAACCTTGAGTTGGTCAAAATCGAACTGCTGGCAGTCAGCAGAATTAGCCCACAATACTGCATTCTAACTACTGCGCCACCATGGCTCTTTTTAGCCACTTCATTCTATCCCATTCTCCCATTTTTCAATCTTTTGAAAGAGTTTTTCCTGCCTCCCAAACCCTCAATATTCCATGGCTTTTGCCAATCAAAATAGGGACACTGGTTACTCTCTCTCTCTCCCTCCCTGCCTCCCTGCCTCCCTCCCTCCCTCCCTCTCTCTCTCTCTCTCTCCCTCCCTCCCTCCCTCCCTCCCTCCCTCCCTCCCTCTTTCTCTGTCTATTTTGTGCATCAACCAAGAACCAAAGATAGCAATACAAATGCTTGGCTCAGTGAGCCACTAAACTATTCTGTAAACCAGCAAATGTCCAATTACTACATTCCATGTCATCAGTGTCCAGTATTTCAATTCCAAAATGCCATCTTGAGATGGGAAATAAATTCAGGTTATCCCATTGTTGCCAACATCTTCACAGAGTATGCCTCCTACATTTTTGGCACAACAAAGTTGACAATGTAATGTTCCACCTCAGGGCTTCCCAACCCCTGGACTGCAGCCCACTATCAGACCTTGGACTGTTCAGAACCAGGCTGTGCAGGCGACGGATGAGTGAATGCACACGCACAAGGAACTATTCCCTCTCTCCCCCCCCTCCACTGGGCCACCAAGTCAAAAAGGTTGGAGACTAATGTTCTACCTAATGGGGATCTTGGATTCTGAATGAAATGGCTCCCTCTTTCTTACAATTTGGATTTTAAAGATCACTCCTGCAAAGGCTTCCAAGCCTTGCCAAATGTAGAGCAGGACTTGGCTAGTCAGAACTGTACCTTTCCGTTCAGGGAGGTGGCTCCCTTTTGCCCCATAGAGACATGTTAGCCTTTTGAGTTGCAAGACTAACCTGGATTATTAATAGCTATCATATAAAAAATGATTCAGATGCAGGTTGCATATAATTCAGTGTTTTTCTCATATTGTAAAAGAACACAGTGTCTGTTGTTGTTTTCCTGCTTTCACTCGCACCTTCAGTTTTTGTATTCTCCTAGCCTCTTTGTTTTTGTCAAGGGGACAACTGCTGAATCATTTCTCGCCAAGATGGAAATCACTGTTGGGATAAAGTGTTCTGAATGGTCAAGATGGCTGGGAAAGAATATCCAGAAAGTTCACTCATTGTGTTTCTCATTTGAAGTAGGGCAATTCACTCCTTTTCTACAAAAATCATGGAAGAAAAATCCCCTGCAGCTTCCTCCTGCAAGAGAAACAACTGCTAAAACAAACAAATTCACATATTGTGGCAGAGTTGTTGTAGCACAAGCCAGTGATTTTGGTTGTATATGGATGCTTAACACTCTTCTTATTCAGATTCATGCTGAACTGTCACATAGGAGGGTCAATGTAAAAAAGATGTTGAGACTCTAGAACAGCGGTTCTCAACCTTTTCCGGGGCTCGACCCCGGCCCGCATCACGCATGCGCGGCGTGACGGGCGCATCGCGCATGCGCGGCGGCCCGCATCGCAAAGGGGAAAAAATGGTGGACCAAAAAAAATGGTCAACCAAAAAAAAAATGGCCGACCCAAAAAAAATGGCGGGTCCGCATCGCACATGCGCGGCGCGACGGCCCGCATCGCAAAGGGGAAAAAAATGGCAGACCAAAAAAATGGCTGACCAAAAAAAAATGGCCGACCCCCCCCAAAAATGGCGGGCCCGCATTGCGCATGCGCAGCGCGATGGCCCGCATCGCAAAGGGGAAAAAATGGCGGACCAAAAAAATGGCCAACCAAAAAAAATGGCGGACTGCGGTGTTTGGCAACCCCCGTAAAATGGTCGTTCGGCCCCAAATGGGGTCGCGACCCACAGGTTGAGAACCGCTGCTCTAGAAAGAGTGCAGAGAAGAGCAACAAAGGTGATCAGGGGCCTGGAGGCTAAAACATATAAAGAACAGTTGATGGAACTGGGTATGTCTAATTTAAGAAAAGAAGGACTATGGGTGACATGATAGCAGTGTTCCAATATCTCAGGAGTTGCCACAGAGAAGAGGGAGTCAAGCTATTCTCCAAAGCACCTGAAGGCAGGACAAGAAGCAATGGATGGAAACTAATCAAGGAGAGAAGCAACCTAGAACTAAGGAGAAACTTCCTGACAGTTAGAATAAATAACCAGTGGAACAACCTGCCTCCAGAAGTTATGAATGCTCCAAAACTGGAAGTTTTTAAGAAGAAATTGGACAACCATTTGTCTGAAATAGTATAGGGTTTCCTGCCTGAGCAGGAGGTTGGAATAGAAGACCTCCAAGCCCCTTTCCAACTCTGTTATTGTATTGTATTATTGGATGTGAATATATTTCTACACCTTTCTTTTAGTTTCATTGTAAGCAGGAGGCCCTCTTTAGAAGATGAACTTGATGAACTTGATCAGAAGTGATTTTAGTAACCAAAGTGAAGCACAGTAGACAAAATGTCCTTTGAATTAATTTCTATTTGCTTGTAAGAGAAATTTCAGACAGAGATTGGCTGTGTTAACAGCCAAATGTCAATTTACAGGGGTCTTCTCATACATTTATATTTGCACATTGGAGAAATGAATCATATTTGCCCATCACTTATTCTTCTTTGGTCTATTAAAACTGCCAATTAACCTGATCCCCAGCTTATGAATTGTCTTTTGTCAGGCCTATTTATTATTGCTTTTATGCACTCGGACAGCCATTTTGGTCTAGTAGTTTAGAAACCAAAAGATTCATAGTTCAAGTCCCACCTTTGCCATGAAATTCAGCTGGGTGACTCTCTCTCTTAGCCCAACTCATCTCACAAGCCTTTTGTTGTGGGGAAAACAGGAGGAGTATGGAATGTTATATATGTTTGCTGCCTTAAGTTGTTTATAAAAAACAGTAAGGGTAGAATATAAACAAAAAGATAAAAATTAAAAGAAATTACTCCCACATATCTTAGAGTCAAGAATAATGGATCTGAAAGGGATCCTAATGGTCATTGTGACCTACCTTAAACTCATAGCAATCTGTGCACATCTGGAATTTGGAATACAAAATTCACGATAAAGTCCTGAAGAACCTTTCTGCTTATGCCATGAGCACACACAATACTATTATCCATCTTTTTCTCAGAACCAGCACTCCTGCTTCAGGAGAAAGAAAATGATTATAAACCCAGCTGACAATTAAAAGCATATGGAGGAGAGTAAACCAAACTTGCTGAAGGAACAAAATGTACTGAGATCCATATACCCTTTTTTTCTGCCAACCCAGTTCAAACAACTGCACCCACAATAGAAACAAAAGGCTCAGAGCAACATGACTTTATAAACAGTGTTGCCTATTAATCATTTGTAAACGACAGAAAGAGCCCACTGAAATTCTAATGTTGCCTGAATGCGACTCAAGCCTTCACTGCTTTTATTATATTTTTAATGTACAATGTACTTTCCAGTTTTGTTGGCCATATGTATATCAGTAAAATTGGGGAGTCATGCTTCAAGGATTATATCACACTTCCAGGAGATCAACTCTGTCTATCTGTCTCTCTTGTCTACACACATTTGCTTGAAGTCTCTATAACTGAAATGTCTTTGCAATGACATTTTCTTCCTTATTCCTTTCACTGACACAGCTTTCTGAGGATTGTCTTTAACTCAGAGAGTGGCAAATACTATACATAATGGGCATCCCTGCTTCAGTTTTGCTCTTTGCACAATGTACCCCACAAAGTCTTTGTAACCTTTGTAACCAAATCGCTCTATGGAGGATGCTATTTCTTCTGTTCTCTATCTAAGTTTAAAGCACTTAGAGGAAAGAAATACTCATATGCATTTGTTGTTTGTCGACTTCAGTTTGGCATTTAACACAAACATTCCCCAGCATCTAGTAGACAAACTGGGCCTTTTAGGCTTAAACACTCTTTTGTGCAACTGGATTCTTGATTTTCTTACTAACAGACCCAATATGTGCGAGCTGGAACAAACATTTCTAACACCATTTTCTTGAGCACAGGTTCTCCTCTGGGCTGTGTCCTAAGTCCACTGCTGTTTACCCTGTTGACCCATGATTATTGTGTTAGGTTTGCCACCAATCATATTGTGAAGTTTGCAGATGATACAACAGTAGTGGGCCTTATTCATGATGACAATGAGGGAGAAGATCTTTAAAAAGGCAGAAACCTGTTCCTCCCCACAGCCAGAAACTCAGCAGAAACTAGGTGTGTAGAAATGCAGATGTAATAATCCTTTCAGAAAGGCTGGAGCCAGGAAGCTAGAAACTGATGAGATTAGAAAGTCAAAGACCCCTGAAATCTACATACCCCACCCAAACTCTAAGGACAGGAAACATGACCATTAGGACATAATAGGATTAACCCACCACCATCAGAATACCAGAAAGGCACACTGAACCTCAGGTCAAAGTTCATGTCACAGGAACAGGAAACAACCTTAAAAGCCCAAGAAGGTATAAAAACCGACCACTGCTAGCAACATGTGTTCAGCTGCTCCAGAACCTCATGTTTTGTGGTTCTGCTCTTCAATAAACTACAATCTTCTTTCTAAAGCAGTCTCCATTTTGTTTATTCCTGGCTTGGACTGGACTCTGATGAAGATTTTTCTTTTAGCATTAGATTTCTACATTTATTTAATTGTTATATTGATTTAATTGTTATATTGCATTTTTCGTGGGAGCTCAAGGCAGCTTCTATGGGATCGCTTTTTATTTTATCTTCACAATAAATCCCTATGGAGTAGGTTGGTTTGAGAAAATGACTGGTCTAAAGTCACTATAAAAAACCGACCACTGTAAATTTTAGTGTTTTAGAAAACTGTTTTCTTTGAGCTGAAGGTGACTTAATTCTAAAATAGCTTAAGAAAACTATGTCAAGACTGAATTTTTTTGGCAGAGACCTCCAGTGGATCTAATTTAGAATTTGCTATGGCCAACCACTAAAAAACACCCATCAAAACTTTCCATTCAAGAAATCAATTGCTCACTCCTCCTACAACTCCCTACTTCCCTTCTCCTTCACTCCTCAAACTCCTCCTCCTCCTCAAATGTGGTTCTGAGGTGCCGCTAAAACAATCCATATCTAAACTTATATAACACAATTAAATATTAGATAATACAAATAATAAAATTATGAATCCCCCCCGACTTCCCAGAGTGAATACAGGGTAAGAACACAAGAAAACCCGCTAAATTACCCCAAAATATTATTTAAAACCTATTGAAAATACTATATTTTACAACCTAACAGATAAATATTTAATTATATGCTAAGTACAATTTCTTAAAATGATATCTCCCTTGTATATAGTCTATCCATCTTTTCCAATCCATCATATATTTCTCATTTGAATGGTCCTTCAAATATGCAGAGATTTTGGCCATTTCTGCCAAATTTGTTACTTTCAAAATCCATTCTTCAATAGATGGTAATTCTGGCTTCTTCCAATATTGTCCCACCAACAATCTTGCTGCTGTAATCAAATTCAAGATTAAGTTTGTCTCTCTGGTGGTACAGTCTTTTATAATACCAAGCAAAAACATCTATGGTAAAAATTCAATACGTTTTTTCAAGATATTTTGAAGAATCCACCATATTTTTATCCAAAAAGCCTTAATTTTTTTACAAGTCCACCATACATGAAAATAAGTAGCGTCCGTACTATCACACCTCCAGCACTTAGCTTGTAAATTAGGATACATACATGATAATTTTTTTGGATCCAGATGCCACCTGTAAAACATTTTATAAAAATTTTCTCTTAAATGAGTCGCTCGTGTAAATTTTACATTTTTCACCCAGATCCTTTCCCAAGTATCCATCATGATTGGTTGTCCAAAATTTTGTCCCCATTTTATCATACAATCCTTAACCAACTCAGTTTCAGAATCAATTTCTATCAATACATTATACAATCTTTTAATATGCATGGGCCTTTGATCTATAACTTGTTTAATTAAATTTTCATCTGTAGAAGATAGGCCCATCTTAAAGTCTTTTTTCCATCTAGACTCCAATTGTGCATATGGAAACCAAGTATAAACAATTCCTTCGTCCCTTAACATATTCAAAGACTTCAGTACTAACAATTTCCCTTCTTTAATTAGGAGTTTCTTATAAGGCACCACATCTAAAACTTGTGATCTATTTATATTCTCTACTGCGTGTCTGGGAACTGTCCAAAAAGGAATCTTTGCATTTAATTTATACTGATACTTTTTCCAGACACGCAGCAGAGCGCTTCTCAATATGTGCTCTTTGAAGCTCCTATCCACCTTTTTATCATAAACCAAATATGCATGCCAACCATATAATAAACCGTACCCTTCAATATTCAATATTCTGTCATTGGTTAAATTAATCCAATCACTTATCGCTACTAAAGTAGCAGCATGATAGTACAACTTAAAATTGGGTATTTTCAAACCACCTCTTTCCCTTATATCCTGAATAATTTTTAATTTAATCCTCGGTTTCTTGCCATTCCAGACAAATCTATTAATACCCTTCTGCCACTCCTCCAAATTCGCATCTTTTTTAAGTATAGGTAGCATTTGAAAAAGAAATAAAAATTTTGGCAATACATTCATTTTAACTGCTGCTATCCTACCCAACAAAGATAATTGTAATTTAGCCCATTTATCCAATTCTATTTGTATCTTATTCCACAAAACTTGGTAATTGTTTTTATATAACTTCCCATTAGAAGCTTCAATATCAATCCCTAAATATTTAACTTTCTTAACTATTTCACAATCCATTATTCTTTCCAAATCTTGTTTTAAGTTACCATCCAAATTTTTTGCTAACATCTTTGTCTTAGATATGTTTAGTTTAAAACCCGATACCCTACCATAATTTTTAATTAACTGCATCAAAATCTGTACTGACTGCTTTGGTTGAGACAATGTCACAAGCAGGTCACCAGCAAAAGCACATAATTTATAATCATGTTGTCTAATCTGTATACCTTTTAAATCATCTACTGTTCTTATCTTATTCAATAAGACCTCTAGCGTTAAAATAAACAACAATGGAGATAAAGGATATCCCTGTCTAGTACCTTTCTCTATCTTAAATGAATCTGTTAAATGCCCATTCACAATAATCTGACCTGTTTGTTTCTGATAAACAGCCAATATAGAATTAATAAACTGATCCCCCCATTCCCATCCTAACTATTAACTTTTTCAAAAACAGCCAGTTCAGTCTATCAAAAGCTTTTTCCGCGTCCAAAAACATAAGAACTGCAGGTACCTGGATATGCTTGTCCAAATATTCTAATATATTAATAAGTTGTCTAACATTAGTTTTCATCTGTCTCCCTTGCAAAAAGCCAGTTTGATCTGAATGAATTATTGTTTGTAAAACTTTCATTAGTCTGTTAGCCAAAATTTTAGCAAAAATCTTATAATCCGTATTCAACAATGAAATAGGTCTAAAGTTTTCTGGTTTAGCATTATCTCTTCCCTCTTTGGGAATTAAAGAAACATAAGCCGTTTTCCACGAAGTAAGGGAGGTAGAGAAAGTGGGGGGATAGAAGTTGAAAGGGAGGAGGTAGAGGGGGGATGTGGTTGGTGAGGTGCCTTATGATATATGTATATTATACACAATTATATTGTAGTAACTATTTTTTTGTTATATTATAACTATAAAACTAATAAAATATTATTTTAAAATAAAAAAAAGAAATCAATTGCTCACGACTCTCCTTTCTTTTTTACTGGAGGTGTGAGGGGGGATATATGTGTTGGAATGTGCATGTGTGTTCATACACGTGTACATGTTTATGCATGTGGGTATATGTGTATACATTGTGTGTGTGTGTGTGCGTGCGCGCGCGTGTGTGTATCTCCACCTTATTTTTCCACTGTGGTTAACTTTCTCAAATGATCAGAAAAAATCTGAAATTGTGCATTGGTAAAGCCCAGTGGAAAATAAGTATCTTATGGAAAGAAAAACAGTAATTAGAAAAAAAATTATGTTGTGTTTCAAACTGGTGTTTTGAACCCAGTAAGGGGTACTTTTGCCTCTGCACAATATTTAGTTAACCAAACTGCAGGGGTTTCCTAGAACAAAGTAAAGCTTAGCCAGTAAATGGACAGGAATACTTGAGCCCGTACAATGAGGAAATCACTATTTTCAGTTCCTCAGGTCCTAATCACAGTGAGCTTGATGAGTAGAAAATAACATAATGAGTTCCTTTCTTGCGGAAACTGATGCTGGACCATAGTCCTGTCAGGGCAGCTTGGCAGTGCAGATGTAACCTTAGAGAGTTATGTAATTCTGAATCAAACAATATTAGCATATTAGGCATCCTACAGTATTTTTGATGATCAGATTCCTTTTTGAAATCTCCAATTTTTAAATGAGAATGTAGAAAATCAGGGCCTATAGTACTAAGTTAAATGGACCAAGGACTGATTGCTATGATCTTAAGTAGTCCCAACCCAGGGAATAAAAAACTATCATACATCTATCCAGACACCCAGCCCAAGTGCTGGAGGTGTGGCGATAGGGAGGCTACGTACTTTCACGTATGGTGGACATGCAGAAAAATCAAAGCCTTCTGGAGGAAGATATGGTGGACACTCCAAACTATATTCAAAAAGCGTATTGACTTTCTACCTCAGGTTTTCTTGTTAGGGATCATAAAAGACTGCACTACCTCAGAGACGAGCTTATTTCTGAACTTGATCACGGCAGCCAGATTGTTGGTGGGACAATACTGGAAGAACCCAGAAATACCACCTATGGAAGAATGGACCTTGAAAGTAATAAATCTGGCGGAAATGGCGAAAATATAGGCATATTTGAAAGATCGCTCAAATGAACAATATTTGACAGACTGGAAGCAGTGGATAGACTATATACAAGAGAAACACCAATCAAACAAAATGTATCTGGCGTACAGTTGAAGCTCGACGTGAAGAGTGAAGAATCTTCACCGAACCAGACGTTTACAAAGACTAATACCTAATGTTGTATTTTATGTTATATGATGATTGCCTCTTAATATGATTTTATGCATAATGTTGTTTGCTTTAATATTGAAAAAGTGGACTGAACTTCTAATTCAGGTTACTGAATTTCTACCTCAGGATCTTTTGTTAGGGATTATAAAAGATTGCACTATTATTGAGACGAAGTTAATTCTGAAGCGCGAATGAACAATATGTGATAGACTAGATATAGTAGATAGACCATATACAAGAGCTGTTTTTTCAGGTCTTATGAGGTCAGCTTATTATTATGAGCCCAGATCTAAAGTTGATTGCTTTAATATTGGAAAGGCGTACTGAATTTTTACCTCAGGATACTGAATTTCTACCTCAGGATTTTTTGTTAGGGATCATAAAAGATTGCACTACTAATGAGATGAATTTACTTCTAAAGCTCGAATGAACAACAGATGTTAGACTAGAAACAGTAGATAGACCATATATAAGAGAAACACCAATCAAATAAAATGTATCAGGCGTATAGTTGAGGCTGGACGTGAGGAGTGAGGAATGTTTGCTAAACCAGACGTTTACAAAGACTGATCCTTAGAGTTGTATTACAGGTTATATGATAATTGCTCTATAATATGATCTTATGTTAAATGTTGATGATTTTAATAAAATAAAAAATTAAAATAAAAGATATTTCTTACAAAAAAAAAAGAAATGCCTTTTCTAAAACTCAGCAAAAACATCAAAGTGACTGTGAGCAATATTTGCTTACTTACTTACCAATAATGTCTGCCATGTTATTAAAGCAGGCACTTGAAGTAAATCTGTAGGAATTCCTGTTATATGATGCTACTTTAGCATTAACGGCAATCCTTTTCTTCTTACATCTCTCTACCCATTCATGTATTAATAAATATTACAATATATTTGGGGGTGGTGCAGTGGTTAGAATGCAGTATTGTAAGCTAACTCTGCTCACAGTCTGGAGTTCAATCCTGATAGGCTCAAGGTTGACTCAGCTTTTCATCCTTCTGAGTTCGGTAAAATGAGGACCCAGATTGTTGGGGACAATATGCTGACTTTGTAAAATGCTTAGAGAGAGCTGTAAAGCACTCTGTAGCAAT
The DNA here is from genome assembly GCA_034064705.1 of Bothrops alternatus. NCBI lineage: Eukaryota > Metazoa > Chordata > Lepidosauria > Squamata > Viperidae > Bothrops > Bothrops alternatus. The sequence goes on along the minus strand of JARGCV010000003.1, from coordinate 14,381,933 downwards.
ATATAAATCTAAGTGCTATTGCTATTGCGATAAATTATTCTTGCCAAAGAAGAAGAAAAAAGCACCTCTCTTTTGGAGAGAATTAAAAAATACTAAAACAAATACTAAAACCAGATTACTCTATTGGAGAATAATATTAACATAAACAAGTGTATTTTAACCACCTTTTAAGCAATATTAGTAATCGGGCTTTTCTCTCCCGGACACATTTTTTACTTATTAGTTCTTCCTTCCTCCGGTTGCCTTTTCTCTTTCTTCCCTGTCTTTGTCCCTGCACATGTGAGGACAGGGACAGTTTTTAATTTCACTTAGTCTATGACACCTTGTTTGAAAATAACATAAATGAGTTCAAATATCACATTGCAACTTCCCAGTTGAAAATTATGAGAGAAACACCACATTTTCCTGCCATAAGGTCTGACTCTTCAGGCATCTGTGTAGCTTAACAGTGCATCAGCCACCAGGTGAGCACTAACAAGTGCCATTAACAGCAGGAAGTGTTAATAGAAAGTCGATGAAATCCTTAGAATAAATAATTCCAAACTTGACACTAGAAAAGTCCCGCTGCTTCAGATGACGTGGTCTTTGAAGTAGAGAAGTGCTTTTCCTGAGTCAGCTAAGGCTCCCCAGGTGTCAAGCAGTTACAAAACAACTCAATTAGCTGGATTATTTCCTCTGAAATGGAAAGATGTGGGAAGTCCAGCTTACCGTAATTCAAACTCTGTTGGTGCTCAAAGGTCAAGCAAGATGTCCTATGTTCTATGTCATGGATAGGAGCTGGGAAAGGAATCATTAGCTCTGACCATACAGTCGGGCAGGAATGGGTGAAGTCTAAAGGCAAGCAAACAATTCCAGACACTTGATGCAGTATCTCTCACTTGAGGTGACCACTTCATCCTGGCTAATGTGAGCTAGTTTGAGGGAAGGGAAAGGAAAGGAAGGAAATCTTCCAAACAAGGAAACAATTCCAACATCCTGTCATTGAACTCAAAAAGACAGCTAAGTATATTTAGAAAGACCTAGCAGCAAGTCTGGCCATTACAAAAAACATGGTCAATAAGACACAGAATATAATCAGAGTTTGATGGCCTCAGAAGTTCCAAAGTTTCAGGAGTTCTTGTCTGTTTTCTAGACACAGAATGTGTTTTACAATAATATGCTTTTTTTGTTTTTGCATAGAACTGCATTGTACAGATCATAAAAACAGAAGAATTTGCCTTTCTAATATTGACAGATTTTCAGGGGAACTGTTTATCTCTGTAACCAAGCACTGGAGAATTGTGTTTCTCTAATAGCTGCTTTTGTCGAATTATATTTGTGTTATTAACTTTCCTAATATCCAAAACATACTATAATTTGCACATAACAGATCTCATCTTACAACAAGTTTGGAGTTAAAAAAATCAGTCTCAAGTTTGAAAAATACAAAAATTACCATCTTTAATGTAACTGAACATGCCGTAACAGTATGTGCCTCATTTTTTTTCTCTTTTCCACTAGGATATTCATCGACATCCATTAAGCTTCTGTCGAGCCTAGAAACAGCCCAGTAGTCGTGGACAGATCATTACTCAATGGCTTAATATACAAAATACCCAGAAATGATGACAGCTGTAATTGTGAAGCCTTTCCATCCAAGTGTAGAAAAAAAGAGCCAGAGCACAGCATTCTGAAAAAAGGCATTGGAATTCCCCTCATGTGTCCACAATACTGCAAAAGCAATGAACTTGCAAGGTTAGATTTTTCCACTGCAAAATAACCAGCTGGTAGAAAACTGAAAGCAGGTCAAAAATGCTCTTCAAAATCCTTAATTTTCAAAGCTTCTTTTTATAGCCAAATATGAAAAGCCTTAAAAGGTATAACCCAATAACTCTGGGCTAAAACAGTAGCATGGATGGTCACCATAGTGTCTACCCTGCTATTTACCTACTTTTATTTGTCTGGCATTTACCAGTCGATTTTCCCCTATCCATGTGCATTAAGTGATCTTATATGAGAGGGTTGGGGGGGATACTCTGCTATAGGAAATCCATTGCAATTTATACTGAAATCTATTGCATCATCATGATCTGTAAGATAATGCTGACATGGGTGGAAGGTGGGTTCCATGTGTCCAACCAGTTTTTGGCAGGGAGATAATTTACAAGTATTTTTCATGATAGCAGATGTGGTTCTTGGCTGGGAAAAAAACAATTAATTGCATTTAAGGAGGGATTTCAAATGTATACACATTTTGTGAATGGCTGCAATCCAAAGGTAGTCATTTTGTAATTCAGGGATTTGGGTTACTTTGTCCAAATGTACCTACAAATCCAACAATGTTGCCTACATTAACACATATCCTTGGTAACTATTAATCTGCTGCTTCCATTAGCTAATGTTTATTATTGACCATTACTTTACATGTAGATAAAACATTGCTTGGGCACAATATTTTAAAACAATCATATTTTTGGAGCAATTGTGTCCTAATTTTTGGGCATGAATGATAGCTCTAGTTATTCTGAAAATGGACGTTAACATTTATTCATTTTTTTTGAACTGGTACCATAAATTATAGGTCAGGATAAATAAGCCATCCAAAATGGTTCTTCTGCATTCATGGACAAAACATTTTGAAATAATGGGGGCGTGCTCATGTATTTATGGCACTTTCAGAGAGCAAACCATTTTTAAAAACCAAAACCCCACTCCTAAACATTCATCCGCTGTGTGGATTTTGATCCTAATGGCATATTTCACAACAGTCCTAAGTGGATGTGTGGGTAAGGAAGGAAGTGGTAAATCCTCCCCCACTTTTAATAAAACCCTGCTGGACCTTACAGTCAGAGTATGCATTGTGGGAGAATAGACTTAGTCTCTTTTTCTTTGGTCCTGGCCCTTGACTAGATTTCCCTTAAAGTTGTAGCAGCTATTCATGTCGTATATTCTCAATTTAAACTCTAAATTTTACTAGCAGCCTTAAATCTGCATATCTGGCCCCCAGCTGTTTTAAATAAAACAATAAGATTCATACTTGTGGCTTGCTACAAATGTGCTTTAATCATTGTTTTGTCATCTTTATCTTTTCTATGCCTCTGTAAATCCTGCATTCTTGGATGACAATTAGAGCTACCAAATCCAGGGTGCCAAACTTGAGATAACCACTGATATTAATTCTATCATGAGTTTTCTGGAACTCACTGCTGCTATCTAGCAAGCATATGGATCTTTGCAACTCAGCTTTGGTAGTGCAGGCATACATTCATCTAAAATAAAGGAATATTTTGCCACAAAAGGAATTAAGCAGTGTTAAACTATCCAATCCTGATAAGCACACTAATGCTGATGCAATATTGGATTTGTTCATATGCATGCAAGTGCAGTGACATTAGGGGTCCTAACTAATTATGTTTTTTTTAAAAAAAATATCTGTCCAGCTAACATTTTACAGAAAGGAGAGAAGCCTAACCATCTGCCAATGTCAGCAAACAAAACTGCTATTAAAGGCACAATCTTGGGGACTGAATGAAACATTGGCTGTGCCAGAAGTTCAAATATTAAAGAAGGTGAAACTCTCCTTCCATAACATGCTTTGAAACTTTACTTTTCCCCATCCCTTTGCTTCTAACTTAAAAAGCCTCAAAGCTTTCAACATAACAGATTTCCCCAAATTCCTGATGATGAGTTGCTTTTCTATACAGAGCTTTTCCTCTGTTTTTTAATATTGTTAAATAGGATGGGCAGAAATTAATTAATTGGAGGGTGCCCAATGCTCAGAAAACACTGGGCGGCTTACATTCAAGGACAGCAAATAATATATAAAACCAGATTTGAGAAGACAGCAACAAAAAGTAAATGCCACCTCTGCAAAGAAGCCCAAGGAACAGTGAACCACCTAGTTAGCTACTGCAAGAATATTGCACAGACTGACTACAAACAATGACATGACAAAGTAGCAACAATGATTCATTGGACGATTTGCAAGAAATACCATTTGCCTGCAAGCAAGAATTGGTAGGACCACAAAATAGACCAAGTAATAGAAAATGAAGAAGCTAAAGTTCTTTGAGCAGCCAAACAGACAACTTTCTGCTAGATGACACCCCAGACTTAACAATTTTTGATAAGAACTAAAATTTCTGGATAGTGGATGTTGCAATACCCAGAGACAATAGAAGGAGAAGAGAAAGAATTGGAGACAATCACAAAATATAGACCTTCAAATAGAAGTAGGATGACTGTGGCAAAAGAAAGCAAACATAGTACCAACAGTAATAGGCATTTTGGGTGCAATCTCAAAACATTTGGAGCACCATTTGAAGACCACTGGCATTAACAAAATCACCCTCAGTCAATTGCAAAAAGTACTTTTACTAGGAACAGCTTACATCCTGCAAGAATACCTTTAACATGATCAAACATCTGCCTACCCTAGATTCTTGAAAAGCACTTGATAGATGGACAAAAATACCAAATCCAGTCTAAACATCTGGCTGTCTGAAGAATAATAATAATAATAATAATAATAATAATAATAATAATAATTTCTACAAAAGATGGGGGGAAATGTGGATAGAATAAAACTAAGCAATGGCTTACAACTGGAACATTAAAAAAGAAACTGAAGGCTTTATTTTTGCTGCTCAAGAGCAAGCTATTCAGACTAATGCAATCAAGGCCAGAACTAAAAAAGTTATCAAATGATTCAAAGTGCAGATTGTGCAAAGAAGCAGAAGAAGCAGGTCAGATACTCCGCTCATGTAAGAAGATAGCACAAATTGATTATAAATAACAGCATAATATAATTGATAAATTATTCAGTGGAACATCTGTAAAAATTATCAGGGGCAAGTAGTGAAAAAAATGTGGGACTATAGTATTGAAAAGTAGTAAAAAATGAATAGGTTAAAATATTGTGGGGCGTCCGAATACAAACTTTTAGATACAAAGTCTTGGCATATAACACACCAGACTGTATGCTTCACTGTGGTTAAAAAGAAGAAAGGGTGGATAATTGATGTGGCAGGGGATAGTAGAATAGAAGACAAAAAATAGAGAAAATCTCAAAATATGAAGATCAAAAAATCAAAGTTGAAAGATTATAGTACGAATTGTGCATGATGGTCCCAGTGGTTATTGGCACATTGAATGCCATACCCCAAAATCTTGGACAGAACTTAGAAAATGTGTGCATTGACAAAAATTTCCATCTGTCAATTACAAAAGACCATACTGTTTGGATTCACACATATAATTACATCAATTCCTTATGACATTCTAGGTTCTTGGAAAGAACCAGGGCTTTTTTTCTCATAGAACGCCCAGAACGGAGTTCCAGCACCTTTTTTGGATGGAACCTTGTAGGGCAGGGCTTTTCAACCTTTTTACCCATAGTACCACTTTTAGGATATGGCAATATCCAACTACCACCAGTCGCCTAGCAAGGTGTCAAAAACTTGATGACAAAAAAATGGCACTGAAAAAAGTGCCCCCCAAGCCACAGCCGAGCAAGACAGCTGCCTGCCCACCTGGCGGCGCTCTTCCTCCTGTCCGAGATTTTCATTGTTGTAAGCATTTCTATTGAGGATTGGCAGCAGGGGTGGGGTGGGAGAGTGTTTGGTTTTTATTTCCCCCCCTCCCGTCTGCTGGGTGGTTGCAGCAAGTTTTGATCACTTCACATGACCCTGTGACACTGACCGTCATAAATTTGAATCGGTTGCCAAGCATCTGAATGTAAATCACAAGACCCTGGAGATGCTGCAACATTCCAGCTGATTGGTGCTTCTTCTGGGCTCAGCAGAAGCACCAGGATCAGTGTTGCTTTCCAGCTGATTGGTGCTTCTTCAGGGTTCAGCAGAAGCACCAGGATCAGGGCCGAGCTCTATCTGGAGCCTGGCGCTGATCCTGGCGCTTCCACTGAGCTCTGACAGTCCTGAAGAAGCGCCGATCAGCTAGAAAGCGGCACTGATCCTGGCGCTTCTGCTGAGCCCTGACAGCCCTGCAGCTCCAGCCATCTCTCGCTCAGGCTTGTGCGGTGCTGCCACCGGTTCAGCTAATTCCCCTACCCCGCTACCACTTTTCTAGGATGATTGCATACCACCTGCCAGGTGCCAATGTACCACAAGTGGTATCCGTACCACTGGTTGAAAAACCCTGTTGTAGGGTAGGCAAGGCAGGTTGTATGACGTGTGTGAATTCCGGCACCTTTTTTTTTTTTTGAAAAAAAGCACTAGAAAGAACTCAATGCATATGAAGACCAACACCAACAAAAGAACTGTCAGCTGAGATTTCAGATTTTTATGTATAGAATAATAATAACAACAACGAACAAAGCACAACCAGAAAAGAAACGCAGGTCTCCAAAACTAACAAAATGTTGGAGTCTCAACAACCACCCTAATCCCAGCTCTGGAAACAATGTCAGGTCTTCAGAGACTTCCAGGACAAGGCTGGGACTTTTATGGATCCAAAAATGATGTGTTTTTTTTCCAAATAAAGCTACAAAATGGAGAGAGAGAGAGAGAGAGAGAGAGAGAGGGAGGGAGAGAGAGAGGGAGAGAGAGAGAGAGAGGGAGGGAGGGAGGGAGGGAGAGAGAGAGGGAGAGAGAGAGAGAGGGAGGGAGGGAGGGAGAGAGAGAGGGAGGGAGGGAGGGAGGGAGAGAGAGGGAGGGAGGGAGGGAGAGAGAGAGAGAGGGAGGGAGGGAGGGAGAGAGAGAGGGAGGGAGGGAGAGAGAGAGAGAGGGAGGGAGGGAGAGAGAGAAAGAGAGAGAGAGGGAGGGAGAGAGAGGGAGAGAGAGAGAGGGAGGGAGGGAGGGAGGGAGGGAGAGAGAGAGAGGGAGAGAGAGAGGGAGGGAGGGAGAGAGAGAGGGAGGGAGGGAGGGAGAGAGAGAGGGAGGGAGAGAGAGAGGGAGAGAGAGAGAGGGAGGGAGGGAGGGAGAGAGAGAGGGAGGGAGGGAGGGAGGGAGAGAGAGGGAGAGAGAGAGGGAGAGAGAGAGAGAGGGAGGGAGGGAGAGAGAGAGGGAGGGAGGGAGGGAGAGAGAAAGAGGGGGGGAGGGAGGGAGAGAAAGAGAGAGAGAGGGAGGGAGAGAGAGAGGGAGAGAGAGAGAGGGAGGGAGGGATGGAGAGAGAGAGAGGGAGGGAGAGAGAGAGAGGGGAGAGAGAGAGAGAGAGAGAGAGAGACCCTAAAACTTTCATATGCAATCCCTTTTCTTATAATTTCCATTCCTTCTTTTATGTTTCTCACTCTTGCTAAACATTCATCTGATTCATTCTATGAAAACTCAGACATGCCCATGAGAACATTTTCTTGGGTGGTTCAGACTCCATTAGCATGTAACCATAACTTTAAAGATTCCACTCCTTTGCATGCTGTGCAAATTTTGTTGAACCCAATGGTGCACTGCAGAAGTTGGACTGGTGTAAATGCGATGTGTGGTGGGATCTATTTTGAAGTGTTATAGTCCACTGACTTAAGAACAAGTCTCACCGAATTCAGTGGGCACTTATATAGCGGCATATAAGTCCTAGTCTATTTTCAGAAAGACCAATCAAATCTTTGTGGATGCAATATCAAGCCATCATTTTATTTTTTCAACTATACATGTGACAAAAAGTTTTGTAACTTGAACTTTTGCTTACTATTTCATGCTGGCAGCTGTAATTGTTCAATTATTCCACATTAAATATACTAACATATCCTTGGAAATACCCATTGCTGAGCAAGGAAAATTGAGTACAGTATAGTACAGTTTTTCAAGGAAATTTCAGGGAAAAAGAATTAACCAGGTTTGGCTTTCTTAGGAGAGGTAGCTTCTAAAGAGTTGTTTTAATTTGTAGTATTAGATCTATTTATGAATAAGCAGACTGACTCTTCAACAGACAAGAAAGACTACTTTCTCACATCAGGTCTGTAGGTGACATACCTCACCAATCCTAGATGATATTTCCTCACAAACCTTTCTCTCTGCTCAGCTCAGATCTCTATTTTTCTAAGTTGTTACATTTTATAGAGAAAACTGATATTAGTTAAGATTGGGTATAAAACCGTTCCTCCTGTCCATGTTTTGATTCATTTTTATCCCTATTCACAACATCAAAGGATGGTCCTCTGTCAAGTAGCAATCTTCCAACTTTGAGCCACTGTAGAGGCAAAACCTTAACAATCAGATTATTAATATTTCTTTGTAAATGTCAAAGTTTTGTCCAAAGATTGCTTCCAAGTAAGCAGTGGCAGTCCTGCATATTCAAAGAAATCTGGTAGCAAAGCACAATAACGCTTTGATATGTAGTACTGAAAAAGGCTGTGAACAAGAGTAACTAATTTAGACCCTGGAAACTAATGCCCTTGACAAAAAGATTTGTTCAAATAAACACCAGGTCCTGGAATCTCCTCCCTTCTGATTATTGTTTCCTGTTCATCCCTTCCAGAACCTTGGGGAAAACTGAAAACACCATGTTTCTGGAATATTTCTCCTTTCTGGGCAATCATTACTAGGAAAAATAAGAAAGCAAACCCTTTGAGACTAAACAGGATTAAAAATAACTTCTGGAAGCCCATCTAAAATGGAGCAACTTGGCATAGGCAGAACACTTAATTCAATTCATAAGTTAAACACATGAAAGAAATAATGGGGAAAATCTAAGGTAACCCTAGTGTTAAAATGTTGAACGAGAACTAGGAAGCCCCACTTTATAATTCATTTCATTAGCACCCAGATAACCTACAAACCATTTGAGACCTAGAAATTAAACCCTCCTATTACAGGGGAAAAGAAAACCATGGACAGTATTAAAGGAAAACACTAGTGGGTTTCAAATATCAAAGTTTTACTTACAAAATAACACAGCCCTTGGGCAGTTATAATACTCATGAGAAGAGTAGATCTAAAAGACATTGGAAAGAGAAAAGGGCAGTAAGCAAAAGATTTTTTTTTAAAAACTGCTTGTGCTTGTATGCATGTATTCCTTGATAATTTATATCTATACATTCAGTTTAAGTTTGTGTCTGTGGTGTGCACACACATCTGTCCTTTATGTGTGTATGCATATACATGTGATAGATAGACAGACAGATGATAGAGATAGAGATGACAGACAGATAGACACATGCAGACACACAAAGTTTGCTGTGATTGTATGCATTTTGGACTGAATACCTTGCAAGCTGTTGCCAAAGTTTCTTAGTCTAGCAGGATTTTCTTGAGGCAACTTAGAGTCAAGGTGGGCTTGGTTAAACATTAAATGCAGATATGACCGTAGTTTATCCTTGAGTGAAGGTAGTTAAGGCTATGGTCTCAGAACAGGAATGGTTGTGTGTGATGGAACATTTAAAGGAATAAAAAACACTAATATTATTAGCATGTCTGTGTTGGATAGCATGACTGAACCATTCCATAGTAAGCTGTGCTTTACACTAAAGAGGGGAGGCCCCCAGCTAAGGAAGACCACCAGCAAATGATTGTGTCAGGTTAGTTTCACAAAGGAAAAAGGTAAGAAAGGAAGTCTGTTTAGAAAGAAAGGAAATAAATTGTTTAGTCTTCCCTTCAGTTAGGTTTTTATCCCAATTTTTTTTTCCTCCCCCTAATTTCCTTCTTCCTAGTTCTGCTTCTTGTCCTCAGTCCCTTGTGACTATAAATCCCTTCACACCAATCTTCTTTTATTTGGGGAAAACCAGCTGCCTGTCCCCCTTTATCATGGGGCTTTAATAATAACTGGTGACGTACAAGTTCTGCTACATGCAGGGCCTATTGTGTCTTAACATTTGGAATATGCAAGAAAAACTATGAAATCAACACTGCACACATATACACAGAGAGAGATACACACTCTTCCTCCTGCAATTCCTGTGTTTCTATGTGGCCTGGAATTAGTAAACTTGTCTTTATTACAGTCATGACTGAGAAATAAAATGTGTGAGGAATAACAGGAAATATTATATTCCCCAAACTCTGATCTTTGCCTAGGGAAATGCCTGGCCATGTTTCACTGAAATTAAGCAATATTGACTTTCTATAGCAGCAAAAAAAAAAAACCAAGCAAATACAGTAGTCAGCAGGCAATAATGATGCTAGATCGGGACTTTTTTTTAACACATAAGGATCGAGAAAACAATATTCATTTAAGCCCTTCTGCCAAACACAGAGATATTTTTTCCTCATTATAACCTCTATCAATGTAATTTTCTTAGCTTTTTTTATATATATACAAGAAGGGTTGGTGGACTTCCCTGGTTTATTCTCATACAGATTCAGGATAAAGCTCGGGCTGAAGAAACAAGTTTTGGGGGAAAAAATGACTCTCCCTCTGTTGAAAGCAGAATGACCTTCTTTCCCATGGAAAACTAGAGAGGGGAAGACTCAGTATATCAGCCTGAAATAGCCAATAGATGCCTATTCCTCTGGGTATACTTAATTGTGCTGCAACTGCCAAAAAAAGCCAACGTAGTTCTAGGCTGTATTAATAGAGGGATAGAATCAAGATCACATGAAATGTTAGTACCACTTTATAACGCCCTGGTAAGACCACACACTTGGAATACTACATACAGTTTTGGTCGCCATGATATAAAAAAGATGTTGTGATTTTAGAAAGAATGCAGAGAAGAGCAGTTAAGATGATTAGTGGGCTAGAGGCTAAAACATATGAAGAACAGTTGCAGGAAATGGGTATCTCTAGTCTACTGAAAAGAAGGACTAGAGGTGACTGTGTTCCAATATTTTGGGGGCTGCCACAAAGAAGAGGGGGTCAACTTATTTTCCAGAGCACCAGAAGGCAAGACAAGAAGAAATGGATGGAAACTAACCAAGGAGAGAAGCAACCTAGAACTAAGGAGAAATTTTCTGACTGTGGGAACAATCAACGGACAGTGGAACAGCTTGTCTTCAGAAGTTGTAGGTGCTCCATCACTGAAGGTTTTTAAGAAGCGACTGGGAAGCTATTTGTCTGAAATGGTATAGGGTCTCCTGATTGAGCAGGAGGGGTTGGACTAGAAGACTCCAAGGTCCTTTCCAACTCTGATGATGACGATGCCACATGATTCACATCAATAACACATGTCAGATTGCACCCCAGCAGAAGTGGCTTGTTGCCTAGGGAACCAGGAAAGTATAACTGAAATGAAATAAGTGCTCTGCTCAAGTCAGAGCAGTGCATCCACATGGAGCTTGAAAACCATGTGGAAGCTACAGCTGGTACAGATTGCAGTGGCATGACTAGTGATAGATACACAATGATATAGCTATGTAACACCATTGCTTTGCAAGCACATCGGCTCCTTATTGCACATCTAGGTGCAATTCAAGGTGCTGATGACCATTTATACAGCGCTTCATGGAACAAGGCCAAGTTATTTCTGGGACCACCTGTCTTTGGCTGTTTCTGCTCCATCCCATAATTCTGTCTAAATAAGCATGCTTTGAGTCCCTTCTGTGAAAGGGGGACTTTCCTCTCAGTAATAGACTCTGTCCTTTGGAACAGCATATAGCATATACAATACAGCATATAGCATATACAGCATATAGCTATACAATAACAATAATTATTGTAGCCCACCAAAGCTGTTCCATATAGCCCACCAAGTTTCTGTCACCTATAGATCAAGTGCACTTTCTTATCTCCATGATTCCTATGCCATCTCAGTTCTCTAATGTAACTGCCTGACTAATTGAAACTTATAGCTTCCTCCTCTCTATTACTAAATAGAGGCATCTGTTATCAAATGAATATGGATAATTATTCCTGAACAGCATATCCTGCTCAGATTTTGTATCTAATGCACTGCCATTATGAATTTAATTCCATATGGCAACATATCCTGATTCATTTTAATTCTTGTATTCTGTTTCAGAGGCTTATTGCATGCATGAAGTTCCACAGTGTGCATGGACGTATGTGCACATGAATGAACACACATTTAAATCAAAGTGAGTGAAGTACAAGTTCTGAGTACTTTGTGTACTGACTTCATCATCAAAACATAACAATATGAATCAGGTATCAGCCACAATATAGTGACTCATCATGACTTATTGCTGGGAACAAACATCTAAAGGATGAGTTCACACTCATTGAATGATAACATCTGTCACCATACCAAGGTGATCAAGTACTGAATCACCAACACTACACATTAGTTCCATTCATGGAACTCTCATTTTCAGATAGTGATCTTAATTGGTCAGTGATGATTCACCACACAAATTGATATCATTAAACCAGTGTTTGTATTTTAAAGGGAAGTTTGCAGTGAGATTATGATTTAGAAAAGAATAGAGCTGGAAGGGACCTTGGAGGTCTTCTAGTCCAGCCACCTGCTCAAGCAGGAGAAACTATACTATTTCAGATAAGTGATTGTCTAGCCCAGGGGTAGGCAACCCAAAACACTCATAGAGCCACTTGGACCCGTTTCCCACCGAAAACAAAACACTGGGAACCGCAAAACCCTTTTGATATCTAAAATGAAGATAACACTGCATATATCCTTTTTTACCTTTATTATAGGGGTGTGTGTGTGTGTGTGTGTCTGTATATATATGTTTTCTGAGGTTTTCGCGGGTGTTTGTATGTAGGTCTTTGGTTCTTGGGGTTTTCTCCCACATAGAATTTGAAGTGTCTTGGCGACGTTTGACGAAGTCCCATTCGTCATCTTCAGGCTGGTGCTTTCGTCTTCGTGCTTCTAGGAGCAATGTGCTTCTTCATGCTTCTTCGTGCTTCTAGGAGCAATTGCTCCTAGAAGCACGAAGCCGAAAGCACCAGCCTGAAGATGACAAATGGGACTTCGTCGAAACGTCGCCAAGACACTTCAAATTCTACATGGGAGAAAACCCGAAGAACCAAAGACCTACATACAAGCACCCGCGAAAACCTCAGAAAACACACACACACACACACACATATATATATATATATACGTGTGTGTGTGTGTGTGTGTGTACATACACACACACACACACACAGGTAAAAAAGGATATATGCAGTGTTATCTTCATTTTAGATGTCAAAAGGGTCTCTCTCTCTCTCTGTGTCTCTCTCTCCATCTCTCTCTATCTGCCCTTGGTCTGCCAATCTTCTTCCCCCACTCTCTTTCTTTCCCTCTCACTCTTTCCTCTCTCTCTCTCTCTCTCTCTCTCTCTCTCTCTCTCTCTCTCTCTCCCTCTCTCTCTTTCTCTTTCTCTCCCCCCCTCTCTCCCTCTCTCCTATCTGCTGCTCACCTGGCAAACTGGCTTGAAGCTATTCTCCAACAAGCTCAGGGGTAGGCAATCTCGGCTCTTTTATGACTCATGGACTTCAACTCCCAGAATTCCTGAGTCAGCATAGCTGGGCTAGCTAGCTCTCTCCTGCCCTTCCTGCTTCCTGCAGAGACGCAACAAAGGGAGCAGGGAAGCGCAATTGCCTCTCTCTGCAAATGGCAGAGGAGGCTGGGAGCTACAGTGGAAGGCTCAAAGAGCCGCATGCGGCTCTGGAGCCGCAGGTTGCTGACCTGTGGTCTAGCCTCTTCTTAAAAACCTCCAGTGATGGAGTGCCCACAATTTCTGAAGGCAAGCTATTCCACTGGTTAATTGTCCTCACTGTTAGGAACTTTCTCCTTAATTCCGGGTTGCTTCTCTCTTTGGTCAGTTTCCAACCATTGTTTCTTGTCCTGCCCTTTCATGCTTTGGAAAATAGTTTGATCCCCTCTTCTTCGTGGCAGCCCCTCAAATATTGGAATACTGCTATCATGTTGCCCCTGTTTCTTCTTTTCTTTAGACTTCTATTATCCCATAGAAGACTTTGTTTTTACAAATATGCCTCCATTGGATGAAAACAGCCTGCCATCATGAGAAAGGATAGGTTTCAATGGAGGAATTCAGCATGGCGAATTTCCCTGCAAAGCTTGCTTGCAGAAATATAAGAGGGTGTCATATATTGAATTCAATCAGGATGGTACAGTTTTGCTTCTCTAAATCAGGGATTCCCAAACTTGGGGCCGGGGCCCACTACCAGGCTGTGGCCTATTCACAACCTGTCTGTGCAAACGGTGGGCCAGCATGCATGTGTGCATATGCAGCACAACTTGGTGAGCGGCGGTCTGGACAGCGCAGCTCAACTTGAGAAAGTCAAGCTGTACACGCATGTGCGTGCGCACTGGCCTGCTAGTTATGCAAGTTGAGCTGCATGTGTGCCGGCCTGCCGCTTGCATGGCCTGGTTCTTCTCTCCACCCACCAACCACAAAGGTTATGGACCACTGCTCTAAACCACAAGCCTGCCACCTTTACCTCTATTCTTTCCCAAAGATATGAAGCATTATCTGGTTTCTCTCTGCAGAGTAGAAGTAGGAAAACTTGACTTAGGTTCCCCTCCATGTGCTTTACCAAAAAGCAGTAATGATAGACCTATGCAGAGAGTCTCTTGCCCTTGAAACAGCTCAGCCTTGTTGATTCAATACAAGCTGATCTTACCCCGAAGCCATGGAATCTGATAATACTGGCCAAGGGAAGAAAGGTCAAGAGGAAGATATTCCATCTTCAGAAACAGCAGTCTGATAACTGGGAAGGAGAGAAAGGACATCTCAAAATCTAAGAGTAACTGTGGTTCAGTAACAGTACCATCAAATATTATAGCTTTTCTGAATACTTTGAAACAGTCCTTCTTAAGAGATTCTCTAGATGTACCACTTTATAAAGTCTATCTATCACATCCAAGCATCTGCCATTTTTGCTGGAACTGATCAGAATCATGGTTGATATATCCAGGGGGCTTCAATCTAGTGAGAGTTTGGGCAAAAGTGGGCAGAGTTGGACAGAGTTTTTAACCTCTGATTTAACCAATCTTCCATGCTTCTTCTCCTTTGGGTACCTTCTTTTATCCAGAGATTGGAAGCAGTGTGTGAGAGACAGCACTCCACCCCACCCTGGAGCAATAGTAATAATAATCAGGGCTTTTTTTCTCAGAGAACGCCCAGAACGGAGTTCTGGCACTTTTTTGGATGGAACCTTGTAGGGTAGGCAAGGTGGGTTATATGACGTGTGTTAGTTCCGGCACCTTTTTTTTAATAAAAAAAAAGCAATAATAATAATAATGATGATGATGATGATGATGATGATAATAATAATAATGGTGGTGGTGGTGATGCTGGTGGTGGTGATGATGATGATGTTGGAAGGGACCTTGTTGGAGGTCATCTAGTCCAACCTCCTGCTCAGGCAGGAAACCCTAAACCATTTCAGACAAATGGTTGTCCAGTCTCTTCTTAAAAACTTCCAGTGTTGGAACATTCACAGCTTCTGGAGGCAGGTTGTTCCACTGATTAACTGTTCCAACTGTCAAGGAAATTTTTTCTTAGTTCTAGGTTGCTTCTCTCTTTGGTTAGTTTCCATCCATTGCTTCTTGTCCTGCCTTCAGGTGCTTTGGAGAATAGCTTGACTCCCTCTTTTTTGTGGCAACCCCTGAAATATTGGAACACTGCCATCATGTTACCCCTCATCCTTCTCTTCATTAGACTAGACATACCCAATTCCAGCAAACGTTCCTTATGTTTTAGCCTCTAGTCCCCTAATCATCTTTGTTGCTCTACTCTCTACTCTGTTTAGAGTCTCATCTTTTTTACAACATGACAACCAAAACTGGATGCAGTATTCCAAGTGTAGCCTTACCAAGGCATTGTAAAGTGGTATTAACACTTCATGTGATCTTGATTCTATCCCTCTGTTAATACAGCCTAGCACTGTGTTGGCTTTTTTGACAGCTGCAGCACACTGCTGGCTCATGTTTACGTGATTGTCCACTAGGACTCCAAGAACCCTCTCAAAGTTATTACTATTGTGCAAGGTACCACCTATATTATACCCGTGCATTTGGTTTTTCTTGCCTAAATGTAGAACCTTACTTTTTTCACCATTGAATTTCATTTTGTTAGATAGCATCCAATGTTCAAGTCTGTCAAGATCCTTCTGTATCTTAAGCCTATCTGGAGTGTTGGCTATTCCTGCCAGTTTGGTGTCCTCTGCAAATTTGATGAGTTCCCCATCTATCCCCTATCCATATTGTTGATGAAGATGTTGAAGAGCACTGGGCCCAGAACAGAGCCCTGGGGCACCCCACTACACACTTCCCTCCATGTAGATGCAGTTCCATTGAGGACCACTCGCTGAGTATGGCCGGTCAGCGAGCTACGAATCCATCTGGTGGTGATGCTGTCTACCCCACATTTTTCTAGTGGTAGGTTGTGATCTACTTTATCAAATGCCTTACTGAAGTCCAAGTAAATTATATTCACAGCATTCCTCTGATCCACTAATTTTGTCACTTGGTCAAAGAATGCAATAAGATTTGTCTGACATAATCTGTTTTTGACAAACCCATGACTTTGTTTGTCTCTAGGTGTTCACCGATTCGTTGTTTGATTATCTTTTCCAGAATCTTCCCAGGTATTGAGGTCAGGCTGATAGGTCTGTAATTTCCTGGATCCATTTTTTTCCCTTTTTTGAAGATGGGAACTATATCAGCTCTTTTCCAGAATCTTCCCAGGTATTGAGCTGGGTACAGAATATTTCTGAATAAATGCTTATTTCCTTTCTTTTCTCACTAAATGTACAGTTTTAGAACAGAAATATCATGTCTATTAGCCTTTTTGGATTGTCTTTATTGGGAACTGTATGCTAAACTAATGGTTTATGAGTTTATCTCTGGCAGACACTGTGCAGACAGAGAACTGTCAGCTCTTAAATAAAATCACAGGTATAAAATTATCCTTCCAGAACCTAAAAATGTGGCTTAGACAAACCATTTGTCTTTATATTTTATTCTTTATTCCATTACCACCCAAGTATTACTGGAATGAGGGGTGGGGGAAACGTAACTCTATAGCTTACATTAAATCAATATGATTGGAAGGAGTTGGAGATAGAGGGAGATGGAAAGGGGACTATCAGTAGAGGAAGCATTGATTATTTGAAAATGAATTGCTGCCCATTTTTTTTAGTCCACTTCACTATTTAGGGAGCATTCTTTAAAAGTTGCTCTCCTAGCCACATCATCAGAGTTCCTTACCTCTCAGCTGCAAAATGTTAAAAAATAAAACCTGTAGATAGAGTTCGCTAGCAAGGTCACACAAGAAGAAAAGTCTCTGATGCCCACATAGGAAGAGAAGAATTGTCATGGAACTAAACCAATTTTCATTTTGTGATTAAGCTGTACCCTATTTTGTATTTAGCCATCCTGGGCTGTTCACAATTCATGAAAGTGATAGTGGAACCTGAACTTTCAATCCACTCCCATTTAATTGGGCCACTGAGGTTGTTGATAGTCATTGTTTATGGACAGTCAGATTCAGACAAGTGGAAAATGACTCAAACAAGGCTGGGCTGAAGCAAGCTTTCATCTAGTGATAGATTTCTGGCTCATCTGCTGTAAATCAGAAATAAATTCTGGCCATCAATCGATTATCAGTAATCAATCATCATAGCAGCAACAGAAAAGAAATGAATCCTGTCCTAATTATATATCTAAAGTTTTAAAAATCCTTAGGGTAATTAGGAACAGATGTTCATGTAGAAGATTTGCTGTTAGTTCTGATGCCAAACAAAATTTGGGAGCACAAAATTCTTTACTTCTGCATTTTTACACTAAATTTATATTAGTGGATCTTAGAAGTAATGGATGGAAACTAACCAAAGAGAGAAACAATCTAGAACTAAGGAGAAATTTCCTGACAGAACAATTAACCAGTGGAACAACTTGCCTCCAGAAGCTCTGAATGCTCCAACACTGGAAGTCTTTAAGAAGAGACTGGACAGACATTTGTCTGAAATGGTATAGGGTTTCCTGCCTGAGCAAGGGGGTTGACTAGATGACCTCCAAGGTCCCTTCCAATTTTATTACTATTGTTGTTGTTGTTGACAGATAATAAGTGCTTGTGCTGTAGTACACTGAATTGTAAACACCTGCTGTCCCTGTGCAATACTATTCGTGATGGATAAATTACACTGTATAATTGAACACAATTTGATCATTCAGTTTAGTGATATACACACGTGAAACTGAGGCTCTATGCATCAAAAAGTGGAACCTGAACTGTCTTTTCAATACTCTTTTTTAGTCATTTGATTTTTCCAGTTATTACTTGAATAATAGTTTTGCCTAGACTGAGGCTCAGATTTTTGGAAGCGTTAATCTACATAGCCAGGCTCTGTTTTAAAGGAGAAAAAATCGAGAGCAGACATGCAATCTGTAAAAAAGGACTGCTTGTTACAGGTCATACTGGGTACTGATGCTATCCCCATTTGTTCTTAAATGTACTGCTACATGGCTGGAATAGAAATGAAAAAAAGATTGCATTTCCCTCAGTTTTCAGAGTTTATGGAATGTGCCGAAAAGAGTGCCAGACAGCATATGTTCTAATGGAATATTGTCAAAGTCAGACATGAAGAAATCCATTTGGGATGGAGTATGGAAAATGTCTTTCTCATTCTATTGTCCAAAATATTTCGATTTAATCAGGTACCAATGGTTTCAAGATTAAATTTAACCACATCCTCCTCTTCCTACCTCCCTATCTCCTACTTCCCACCCCCTCCCTTTCTCCCTCCCTCACTCTCCACCCTCCTCTCCAACAACCTCCCTACTTCCCTCCACTCCTTCACTCCTCACTCTCCCCCCCCTGCAGATGTGGTCCAGAGGTACTGCCAGAGCAACTCCTCTTATATCAATAAATGTATTGTCCATATATATTGCAAGTATTACAGTTGAGTGCATTATAATACATTATTAATTTTTATGGAAGGGGGGCTGCCAAGCAACATTTATACCGTGTTTCCCCGATAGTAAGACACCCCCGATTGTAAGACGTATCGGGGTTTTCAGGGGGTCGGCTAATATAAGCCGTACCACGAAAGTAAGACATATTACTCCTGCCCACTTCCGCCTCCTGCTTAAAATACTTAAATACTTAAAATACTTAAAATACTTAATATACTTAAAATACTTAAAATAAAACTGACAATTGTTTTCCAATCAATATAAGCCGTACCCCGAAAGTAAGACATAGTGGGGCTTTTGGGGATAAAAAGAAAGTGTGACCCTGTCTTGCTTTAGGGGAAACACGGGGTAGTTATTCTATTTTATATAAGTTTTTATGTTTCATTTTGTGTGACACATAGTTGAAAATGATTGTATTAAGTTGAGTTGTATTTAATTTGATTTTTTGTTAATAATTATAAAAAACTAATAAAATTTAAAGGAAAAAAAGATTAAATTTAATCATCTGCTGTATGCTGGTTCATATTCAGAATCTCCCAAAGTCAACTACATAATTTAAATTTGGTTTATTTAAATTGAGAGTAATATAGTAATCGCTGCAATGGGAAATGCTTTAAAAGCTATTGTTTAGAAGTTGGAGTCCAGCCATTCTGGATATCCAGTCCTGTCTGTGTCCAGTTAAAGAGCAGTAGCCAAGTGGAAAATGTGAATGATCTAAGATTATGAAAATATTATTTTGTTTTTAAACTGTAAATCAAATAGTGGACAAAGTACAGCAGAAAGTGAGCTGTTGGCATGAGGTTTAGGCAGAGTATGAGTACGACTCTGTTTTGCAAATTTGGCAACTTTAAGGGTATAGGCATCAACTCCCCAAATTCCAGTATGTTGGCAATTTTGAGAAAGACTGTGGTAAGGGAAAAAGAGTTCAGAAAGGATACAAAGGTTGAACAGGATAAAAATAGCCTGCTTCAAGTAGATTTTACTTTTCTATTTTGGAGAAAAGGTGGAAGAATGAACTGTATGATCTGATTCATTTGTCCCAAGGAAAGGAAAGAAAACAAGAAAAGTCCAGTTTCCTTTTTTGAAAAGCACCTTTGGGACAAACATGACTTGGATGACTGAGAATCTCCATAGAGATTGACCAGATTCATACATCACTGCTTAACCATGATCTACTGAAGACATCACAATTGACTGGAATTATATATACCGGTAGGTAGTCCTTGACGTATGACGACAAGAGGGACCAGAATTTCCATTGCTAAGCAAGGTGGTTAAGTGAGTCATATTTTGCCATGATTGATAAGCAAATCATTGTAGTTGTTAAGTGAATCATGCAGTCGTTAAGCGAATTCAGTTTCTCGCTTGTTGGAATCTGGCTGCGAAGGATACAAATGGTGATCACATGACCCCAGGATACTACAAACATCGTACCATAAGTACATGCTGGTTGCCAAGCATCCAAATTTTGAACATATGACCATGGGGATGCTGTGACAGTTATAATTGCAAGGAATGACACAGTCACTCTTTTTAGTGCAGTTGTAACTTCGAACTGTCACTAAATAAATGGTTGAAAGTCAAGGACTACCTCTAATATCATACTGGCTTTATATAACATCCTAATCAAAATGAGTTTTGTGATCTGGTTGACACACCACATTAAGTTGCATGTAAATCCAGACATTGTAGTTTATAGATAATTATTTATTTATTATTTAGTGTATGGCATCTAGAGAGGTCATGCAATGACTGATATACAAACTTAGTTTAAATAAAGCATCAACAAATCTATATATGCCCGTACATCATATATATATGATGCACATGCAAGTGCAGCCCCACTCGCGTGAGCAGTGGGCATGCACGCACACACACACACTCACATAAGCAGAGTGCGAAACAATCCCCTCTCCCCCCCACCGGGCCATAAAGTCAAAAAGGTTGGGGAAGTCTGATCTAACTGCTTCTGATGTAGCTGCGATGAGATCATCCATGGTTCCTTGAATGATTGCATAGATCAGTAATGGCGAACTTTTTAGAGACCGAGTGCCCCAAAACCACCCCGCCCCACCCTGCCCACCACCCTGCACCCCGCCTGCCTGCAGGACCACCAACTGCCTCCACGGCCTGCCACAGCAATAGATCAGTAATGGCGAACCTTTTAGAGACTAAGTGCCCAAAAACCACCCCACCCCTGACCTGCCCGCCACCCCCCACCCCGCCTGCCCGCAGGGCCACCGACTGCCTCCACGGCCTGCCACAGCAGATCGCTCAGGTGGCCCAGCAGCACCATGGTGGTCACACCCTCCACCCGCGCCTGTAGCATCATCTGCGCATGATGGAGCGTGAGGACAGAATCTTGTCCCAACTACCTGACTGCCATGTCCTTGGCTATGCTGCTCTTCATGGGCCACACCCAGGTGGGCTGCTGGTGAGGAGGGGGCCGTGGAGGAAGGCAGGGCTGGGGTGATGGCACGTGTGCCCATACAGAGGGCTCTGAGTGCCGCCTCTGGCACATGTGCCATAGGTTCACCACCATTGGCATAGATCAGCGGTTCTCAACCTATGGGTCGCAACCCCATTTGGGGTCGAACGACCGTTTCGCGGGGGTCGCCGGACACCGTGGTCCGCCATTTTTGGTTTTTTTGTTTTTTTTTTGTTTTTTTCATCGCGCACGCGCCACGCATGCGCAGTTTGGGCCATCGTGCGCGCATGCGTGGATCGGCCCGTCGCAGTCCACCATTTTGTTTTAGAGGGCACAA
Organism: Bothrops alternatus; assembly: GCA_034064705.1. Classification (NCBI taxonomy): domain Eukaryota; kingdom Metazoa; phylum Chordata; class Lepidosauria; order Squamata; family Viperidae; genus Bothrops; species Bothrops alternatus. Next base: position 14,360,453 of record JARGCV010000003.1, on the reverse strand, counting down.
ATGAAAGAAAACTGAGGGCATCTACGAAAATAAATGTACTTGCACAAGGAACATTTTGATGAGTTGAGCTTTTTAAAAGGATTAGGACAGGAGATAGGAACAAGGAGCATTTTGAAATGATAAAAAAATGCACTAACTCGAATATAGTAAGGATGATATCGGGAACATTGCAGCGCAAAATGTGCAAAGGCTTTCAAAGGAGGGCAAAAATTAAATGAAAAGGAAATATTTGGTTAGGATGCAAGGAAGGCAAAGAAGAAAAAGAAAACAGTTCCAGTGCTTGGCGGAAATATTAATACACTTAAGAAAAGGTAGAATCACTCAACTAGCATATTCGTTAAGACTTCTTCCACAAAGAAAAAACAGCTGATGAGCGCTGTTTTTCGCGGCTTTACAAATCCAGAGAGCGGAGTCTCACAAAGGAGACCCAGCAGCGCCGGCGGAGCCACCGGGCAAAGGAGAGGTGTAGAGCTTCGGGAGTAAGGTTGAGCCTTCTTAGATCCCTGGAAAATACGTTTTCAGGGATTAAGAGTGAGCTCCCTATAGCTCCGGAGAACGCTCCTTTCCAGAGACGCCTCTGTCTTTTGACAGAGAAAGACGCCGCGACCACCTCTGCTTCTTTTAAGTTCAACACTGGAGAGACTGTAAGCAGGCTGAATGAATACAGGAGTCTTAAATGGATTGCAAGTATTTTTATTGTTTCTTTTTGGCTATACATTTCTAACGTACACAATCAACATAATGCTTCAAAATGGCGCTTAACTTTCACTGCTTTCATTGTTAGGGAAAGTGCTGGATAGTGAAAGTGGATTTGTTACTTCTCACTTCCTGCTTCTTTAAGTGCAGTTAGAGAGATGGCTCTGACTGTCTGAAATTTAAAATGGAGCGGAATTTACAGTTAAATGTTGAACCTATGTTGGATTGTACTGATGAATTTTATGAAGAAAGACCTGATACACAGGGGATTTTTATTTTTACGCAAGAGTTTAAAGAGATTAATGCACTTTTGAAGGAGGCTTTTACAGAAATATTTACTATATGTACTAAATTCCTTCCTTTAAATGAAGCTGAACAACTTACTGCTGAACAATTTATATCACAATTTGAATATGGAGAAGAGTTAGAACATTCAACTGGAATCTCTCCTTCAAATGAATTACAATCCTCTGTTGAGTATTATACAATACAAGAGAAATTAGGAGATCAACAGGGAAATGAAGAGGATACTTCTGAGAATAAAGACTATAACTGGATTTTGCTTGATGAAAAGTTTATTTATGGAGAGGAAGAGGTTTTGCTTCAAGAAAAGGAACTCTATCCAGCTAAGCACCAAGAAGAGGATTTAATTCACAAAAGAGAGACATTGTTTCACCTCAAGAAGCAATTAGGCTACAAAGTGAAATGGACTTTGCTTGATGAGCAGTTTATTTATGGAGAGCAAGAGGAATTGATTCAAGAAAGGAAGATTCAGTTTCAGAAGCAATTTATTTACGGGGCTGAAGAAATAACGAAGAGAGACTTATTATTTGAAAGGGTGGCCCTGTTATGGCGGCTTGTTTGGTTAGGAAAAAAACCTAGAGTTCGTTTGAAGTAATGAAATTTAAACTTGTATGTAAGGAATTATTGGCAATTTAAAATTATGGACTTAATTGAGGACCAAGATTAGGAGTAAGATGCAAGAGAAGATGTTTAATGGTTGACACAATTAAATAGACGAAGGATGTATTTGTTTTGATGATCTGGGTTTGACATTAGATTGACTTAATGATGAGATAGATAGATTGGATAAAACTGAAGGAATGTAAGTTAGAAATGCTATAAACAGTTTGTTTGTATTATGGAGGTTTATTTCTTAGATGAGAGAGCCCAGAAGTCGATTGATTAAATGAAATTTATAGAATGATAAATATTATTTTTAACAAGATGAGTTAATTGTTTAATAAGGAATTAAGCTTAATTTAAGATTATGGGTTGAATTAAAGATAAATATTATAGCTAAGGTTTTGGTGAGGATGTTTAAATGAAGATATACTAAGATATATTATGAGAAATTAAATTGATTAGAATGTAATTGATATTGCTACTATTATTATTATTATTATTTTTCTTTTTTTGAACTGAGGGATTTATTGATATTGTTATTGTTATTAATATCATCTGTTTAATTCTAATAAGATGAGTTTTTTTTTAGAATGTAATTGATATTGCTACTACTATTATTATTATTATTTTTCTTTTTTTTCAACTGAGGGATTTATTGATATAGTTATCGTCATTAATATCATCTGTTTAATTTTAATAAGATGAGTTTTTTTTTAATGGATTGTTTTGATTTAGAGAATGTATATATTACATAGTTTAAAATTCTTGTTAAGATTAGATAATAATTATGTTTGATGTAGTGGGGTTTTCTTTTGTTATACCCTGTAAGCATTCTGGGAAGTCGTGGGTTAGGGAGGGATTATAATTTTAGATAAGATGTTTTCTCAACTGTACTTGGGGCTGGTGGAAGAATAATTAATTATTGTTACTAAAGGGTTGTTTGGGTGGCCTTTGGTGGAGTGAAGATTGACTTAAGTGGAAGTTGATAAGAAGGGGGAATAATAGGATGGAGATAGAGAACGATGAAGGTTATTTGTTTGAGATGTTTATTTTCAGTTGAGTTATTATCATTAGATGCATTGGAAAATGTATTTATGCTTTGTTTATGGATGATTGTTTATTTTAATACTATGATCTGATATGACTAGTCTCTTTTTTCTGTTAAAATTTTAAAAAAAAAACCAATAAAAATATTTTAAAAAAAAAAAGACTTCTTCCACAAAAACAGAAATCTGTTCCACATACAGTATTTTAAAAAGAAAAAAGAATATAAGGATAAATTCGTATTCAAGGCTAGGAAAGAAAATGCATTGGGCTGGAGAAATTATCCCAACATCCTTTTAAACTCTGCATTTACAGACAAATGAGCATAATGTTTTAAAGTTTAGTTCCATATGAAGTGGCTATGGACCTGTGACTCCCACATCAAATTATCTCCTCCATATTCCTTCAGTTCTAACTCAACTTTGAAAATGTGCTTCTGTCCTTATCTACATACTGTATATCCTTCCTACTCAAGCTGTCTCTCATTGTTCATGCTCAGCAATGACTAAACTGAAACCAACGTATCAATTTATAGCCACAGATAACTTCTTTTTTCTTTTTCTTTTTGAACTACAGTTCCAAGATACTGTATAAGTTTGAATAAGTTAATAATTCTATGTTCTCTTTCCAAGGCTACATCGTTTAGTGCATGAATACTTATTCACCAAACTTCTAATTCATATAGACTAATCCAGAAATAATGAGATCATCATAAAACTCTGAAAGTCAGGCAGCAGTAAGAGGTAATTTCATGTTTTAGTCCAAGATGTAAATTGTAAGAGAAGTCATACTTTGAGATGTAGTGACAAATGAATAAGCACTAAGTACTCTGGGATGCTCAACTGTGCTTCAGGTATACCAGCCCAATAGTGGGAGGGGGGGTAGAGGAGATTGTGATGATGCCATAAAGCACATATTGTAGAAGAACTACAGTATTGGACTCCTGACTGAGGAAAACTGAAACAGGTATGATGTTTCACAAGTCACTTTCTTACCAACTATATGATGCAAGTTCTAAATTCACATAATAACAGAGTTGGAAAGAGTCATTTAGTTTTCAAAAAGTAGCATGCAAATTTCTGTGGTCCAATAGCACCATTTTAGAATGTTGCAGCCTTATCTGGAACATAGTAAATTACTCCCTGCTTCAGAATAATCATCTCTGGAAAATATGATTATCCTTACTCCAGAATGGATGGATTCTGACAAAATAAAAGGAACAGGGACACTGGAACCAGTCTATGAATGTGTACTTATTTCTTACTATGCCTGATATACATGGCACCCAGCCCATACTGTTCTAGCTTCCTAAACCAGGGGTCCCCAAACTGGCACTGGTCCACGGCATGGCAGAAACTGGTCCACGCAAACAAGCAAAGCCCCATCCGTGGGATACAGGCAGTACATGAAATCACACCCTCTCCAGTCCGCAGAAAAATCTCTCTCCATGGAACCACTTTCTGGTGCGCAAAAGGCTGGGGACTTCTGTCCCAAACAGAATATCATGAATATTCCTCATCTTCTGAAGGAGAAGATTGTGAGAAAGACAGTCAGGAATTTCCTGGAAGGACCATGCTTGTCTACCTTCTGATTTGTCTGCCAACAGATATCAGGGTAATTAAATTCCCTCATTATTGCCACTTTATGTCTCTTTGAAGCAGCTGCAGTTTACATTTGAAAAACATAATCTCCATTTTCTCTTAGGTTGGGTAATTGCTAACAGTGTTGCTTCTTTTATTCTCTCTTTCACATGTTAACTCTGATTCTTTCAGTACCACTGCCAAGTTCATTTCCTTGGATTTCTCTGCAGATGTGGAAATTTTTAACATACAGTGCAAAGCCTCAGACCTTACTATTGTTTATATTCCTTATGAATAAGTTGTTATATTCCAATCATAAGTATTATCCCAATATTTCAATTATATCTATTTGCCTTTCTGTAAATAACACTTTGAGATGATAACCATTTATTTCTTCAAGCCTTGGTGCAATGACAATAAAGTTTAGAAATTTTATCAATTGGTTTTCTTCCTGGTTGTTCATACAGTGGTGTAGATGCTGGTAGTGTAGAACACATGTTTAATGAGTTTTCCTCCACTCTGTGAAGGGGCACTAAGAATGCCAGCATAAATTTGCTCTGCTCCCGTTGCTATTCTGTTCAGCCTTCTTAATGGTTCTTTCCTGATACTCTAATGTGGGAGAAGTCAAGATTCGGTAACTGGTGGGTTTCTCTGACCATCCTCTAACATGAGCTGAGGGAGGAAGGAGAGTTTTGATAGATAGCTAGACTAGCAGGTTTAGCCAGTCAGTCAGACTCTTTACATACATGAATGGATACAACAATCTTGGTGCATCATATCTGCCAAACCTGTACAGAAACCAATTCCAGCAGGCCAGTCACTCTTTGTTACTACATGAATCTTATAGACAAGTGTTTTAGAAAAGTCCTAATCCTTTAGGACTATAGAACAAGCTGTATATTGATGGCTGGTTGATACTCCCAGAAGCAGAAATGTAGGTCACAGCCACCTCTACTGTGGATATCAGAACCCACCTTCTGCTAACAGAGTGATGATGGTAGAGAAGATAAGAAAGAAACATGTTAACCAATTAATGCTTATTAAGTAAATTGTTGGCAAGGAATAATCATGACAGATGCCAGAGGCATGTTGTTTGCTTTTAAGGAATTTGTACTGTTTAAAGGCTGCTGCAATCTGGAAAAAAAACATATGTTATGAAGACATAAGACTTCAGTGCTGTCTCCTCACAAGATCACAAATCGTATGAAATGCACCTACAAGGTTTCTAAGTAAATGCTGAGTGAGAAGAGGAAAGCTAAGGCAGTGTAACTTAAACAAAGTACAAGGTGATAAAATCTTAGTAAAAACTGTACCCATATTTATTGAATAATGATATTAATAATATTTGCCTCTCTGCTGTGAAATGATCTGTGCATTCCTATTTCCATTCATCAAAACAGTTGCAATTCTATTAATGCAGAGTTTTCTCTGGAGAAGCTCAGTAATATTAATTCTATCAGCTAGATTAAAATTCTAATGCTAATAAGAAAGATAGATGCTAAAGCTATCTTCTCCAGTCTGATGCAGCGCAGATGTTAACAAGTGTGTACGTTCCAGTGTTGCAGTCAGCAAGTTCTAACACTTCTGGATCTTGCTGGACAATCTTACATTGTCAAAGCTGTAATTTAAACTTTGACCAATTCTAGAAGTAAACACAGAATTATAAAGTCTGCCACTTCAATGGAGCAATAATTTGCATTGTACCGTAACTTCTCTCTACCAAACACAGGATGGCTTTGCTTCAGAACAGTAATATGAGGCTGAGCTCGAACAACAATGACAGTGGGGCCCAGTGTATTAAGAAAGAGGTCAGTGTAGCCTTTCCTCCAAGGATCTCACACATATATATCCTCTCCATCTTGGCCTCACTACAGCCCTTAAAAGAAAGTTGATTTCAGAGCTTGGGACCGGCAAAAGGTTATCCTGTGGCTGTGTATTCTAAGTGAAGATTTGTGACTGAATCTCATCAACCTGAAAGCAATTGTCTCATGCTAGAATCAAACACTGCCCATTTATTCTATGAATGTTTTAATTAAACCTCAGAAGACTTGATTAAAAAAGAACACTGGGACAAGAATCTAACTACATCTGTATGGGATCGTATCATCAACTAGATCAGAAATTTAGGTTTTTATTCAAGTGTTTAATATTTTTAAATTTAAATTAATATTTTCCCCCTTTCTAGTTCCTACATTTCCAACACAAGACGAGACAAGATGAGATCAGAAATTGATAGGAGCACAATCTGTTCTTACTACTAATTTTGTAAGACACTACAGAGTACAGCCAAAGAAAAAAGGAGTCATATTGATAGATGATGGGACCCTCTCAATCAATCCAACCCTGACCTTAGATCTTACCTGTCTTGGTTTAGATTCTGGTTACACAGTAATTTCTATTGCCATCCTTTTTTGGAGGAAGGAAATTCCTCTCTTTGGCTTCCAACCCTTAATACTGACTTCTGAGAGAGATGGGCTTCTCACAGCTTGACATGCCAATATATTCTCTCTCTCTCTCTCTCTCTCTCTCTCTCTCTCTCTCTCTCTCTCTCTCTCTCTCTCTCTCTCTCTCTCTCTCTCTGTGTGTGTGTGTGTGAGAGAGAGAGAGAGAGAGAGAGAGAGAAGGAGGAGGAGGGGTAATGATTATAATGGAAAACAAAATCCAACAATAATACTACTAGCCTTAATAGTTTCGAGATGTTGACCAGATAATAGTTTTCCATGTAATTTCAATGGAATTTATTTCTATTCAGATTTCTATAATTAAGACTGTAAACCTATCAGCAATCTGGTAGCACCTTTTCTAACACGTTTTATTAAAGGGCATAAGCTTTTATGAATTTGGGAAAAGTTATACCTTTTAATAAAGTGTTATTTAGGAAAGATACTACAAGATTCTTAATTTTTTGCTACTGTTGACTAACACAGCTCTCCTCCTGTACTGATTAAAACTCTAATAAATATCCTAATTAATCCATAAGTACATTGCATATGCCAGTCACTATGTCCATCAACTTCTTATTTCCTGCTACAGCAGAGTGGTTAATAGAAGATCACCTTTCAGTAACATTTTCTTCCAAGGAAAAGGGGTGGTTACTCCTTTATCTCTCCTAGACTCAGCTGCTATAATCTCAGGATGTTGTGTTTTAAGATAGAGCTATATGTTGACTTCAACAGAGAAGAGAGCACGTGATCCCACCCTTCCCAGGTGCCTTTCAATAGCATTGACAGAGTCGTTTGGCAATGAGAATGAGCAGCATATAAATTTAATAAATAAATAAGTAAATACACTAGCAAAACACACCTGCTGCATACACATTGTAAAGAGCATCACACTGCTTGCCTAAAAGCAAAATTTCTCCTAATAGACAAAGAAAGAGGAGGTGGGTATAATCATCTTTTAGGAATAAGAGAAGCTATCATTGAAAGAAAAATCAAAAATCAAATCCAGTTCCAAGCCAGGAGTAAGATATTGGAAATAAAATGGAGCTGCTTAGGAAAGAAGATTTCTGTTTATTGATGAGCAGAACCAGCAACAGCATGCGGTTCTGGGACAACTGACAAAATGGCTGAATGAGTGGATGGATCTTTATGGAGTTGTGATTGAAATGCTCTAGGACAGACATGTCAAACTCATGACGTCACATGACATCACGTGACGTATCGGAGCTTTTTCCCCATTGCTGGCAATGGGGTGGGCATGGTTTCCTCATGATGCATCCGGCCCACAGGCCGGCAGTTTGACACCCCTCCTCCAGGGGTTGTGCAATGTAGTGAGCTATTCTAAAGGTGGTCATGTCCTGTCCTTAATCCCATCAACTCCAGTCTTCTGTGGCTAGAGGCATTTTGTTCATGAATAGTTTGGCCAAGTCTTCCTGAATAAATTAGAAAATCTGCATTCCTAAAGGCCAGCCTCTTCAGGTTTCTTAGTTTGAAGCTGTTTTCCTGGGGCTGCTTTCTGCCTTTGTTAAGATTTTTTTTTCTCCATTTCTTCTTCAGGGGAAATATTCTATCCTGCCTCTTTTTAATAATAAGAATAAATAATATTTTAATCTGGGGAGGGGGATTTCCTACACTATCATAACCCAGCCATTTGTCTGAAATGGTATAGGGTTTCCTGCCTGAGCAGGGGGTTAGACTAGATGACCTCCAAGGTCCCTTCCAACTTTATTATTATTATTATTAAGATTAACCTAGAACTGAAACTATATCACCAGATATAAACTATATCATGACATAGTTTACTTTAACCACAGCTTGTTGAAGAAGCCATAGTGCTTTGTTTATATATAATACTAAACCATTAATTATAGTGTACAATTTACAAGGGATAGGTTTATGTGCTGCCTAGGCTAAAGTTAAACAAGCCAATGTATGGATTTAATTTTAGCACAATTATGAATTCACTCTCTGCCCATTTTGAGGGAAAATAGCAATTTAGGTTTAAATCAGAGATGGGCATTTCCAATTTTTCATGGCTCTTTCACTGAACTTCTAAGGATTGTTCATTAGCTCTTTCCACAAAAGTAGTTTGCTATATTGCCATTCTTCCAATGGATATTTGAATATTTAATATAGGAAAATGCAACTTTCCTTCTAATCATAATATGTATGATTGGGCTGGAAGAGCCAGTATGCTGTAGCAACATCAGGCTACAAACTGGGAGACCATGAGTTCTAGTTCCACCTTAGGCATAAAGTTAGCTGTGTGATCTGGGCCACTCATTCTCTTACAACCCTGGGAAGAAGACAATGGCAAACCACCTCTGGAAAAAAACTTTTCCAAGAAAACTGCAGAGACTAATCCAGGCAGTCATTCACAATGACTTGAAGCCACCAAAAAAGGAGGTCTTGTGGATACCTTAAGAAAATAAAAGGACTATTTTGCTATACTTACAGGCACTGCCTCCTATGTTATCATGGAATGTACATCAAACAATTCACAAAATAACATTCTGGTAAGCCTTGCTTCAAATTCATTTTATGGAGATAATTTTGATTGGTTTATTACATTCAGGAGATTCTAGTTCACTGACCCACTGAATTATAGTAACATCAAGATGGAGAAACCCTATAAATAGAAGTTAAGAATAGTTCAGTGGATTTCTTTATATGCAGTTGATAATGTCAATTTGCAATTTACATTCCATAATCTTTCCCATTCCTCTAAATTTATATTTCTTCCCACATTTCGTGCCCACGCTAACATAGATCCCTTCACTATTTCTTCCTTTAGGTCTATTTCTAATAAATATTTATAGATTTTTGATAATGCTTTACTTTCCTTACTTATTAAGATTTTATCAAGAAAATGTGGAGTTTGATTTATTCCATACTCTTTTCTATCGCTGTTATATCTAGATTTAATTTGTAAATAGAACCACCAATCTATATGAATTTCTTGTTCCTCCAACTCTTCTCTTGTCTTGAGATTACCTTGATTATCTAATAATTCTTTATATCTCCTTATCTTTTTCTTCTGCAACATATTTGGGTGAGTTACTGCTTCCAACGGCGAGAACCAAATTGGGATTTTCCCGTAATGCCTTTTTTTTATTTTTTCCCATATCCCAATCAATGCTCCTCTTATTTGATGTTGTTGAAAATATGTGTGTATTTTCTTCTGATTTCCCCACAAAAATGCATGCCAACCTATCTGTAAATCATGTCCTTCAATCCTTAATATCCTATCATTGTCAAGATTTATCCACTCTTTAATCCATAGTAACCCTGCTGCGTGATAGTATGTTTCCCATTTAGGGAGTCCTAGTCCACCTCTACAATACAAAATGATGTATAGATGGCATTTAACACCAGCGAGGTTGGCCAAAATGCATAAAAATATGGATCCAAAGTGTTGGAAATGTAAATTTAGAGAGGGAACATTTTTTCATATGTGGTGGCTGTGTCCTAAAGCAAACAAGTATTGGGAACGAATAAGAGAGTGGATACAGGAGATAACAGAGATAAAAATAGATTTTAAACCAGAAATATTTCTATTGGGTATAATAAATCCAAAGATTAGAAAACACCTCCAACACATCATTATATATATATTAACGGCGGCCCGCATAGCATATGCCCAATACTGGAAAAATGAAAACATACCCACAGAGGAGATGATTATTTATAAAATTTTGGAATGCGCAGAAATGAACAAACTCACATTAGAATTAAAAGATAAGGAAGCAACAGAATTTTACGAAACCTGGAATATTTGTTATAGTTGGCTAGAACAGAGAAAGAAAAAGACATAAAGATTGAAATGTAAATAATATGTAAATACGGTAAGAGGTAATAGAATACGTAAAATGTATAGCACGGCTTTGTTAAGAGAAAGAAAATTTTTTTTTGGCTATGTATGTATTGTTTGTCTTGGTGTATGGTGTTTGGTGAAAAAAAATAAAAAGTTAAAAAAAATAGTTCAGTGGAGAGATGGATGGCATATTTCCATTACCTAAAAGGAAAATGGATAAGGGAAAAATAGATATAGAGATTTTGAAAGAAAATTTGGTGCTAAAGGGACATTTTTCATGTTTTTACCAGAATCATAGCTGCTAACAAGAGAATATGTCTTCTCGTAACTTTAGTAGCAAGACAGTTTACTTCTTTAAGCCTTTTATGAGTTAAAAAGCAATTTTTCCAATTTACTGCTTGGTAGGATTATTTTCAAGAGTGTCCATATTACAGAGTACTCTTTTCTTTGAATATAATCAATTTATAAAACAAGATCCTTCAGGTTTTTTAACTGATAAGGAAGAATTGATAACGGAGTAAGGATGAAGAAACTTCCAGCATCAATGGATAGTAAATAAATGCTTTATTGATTGATTGATTGATTAATTAATTTGGTTATGTGCCATTATGTTGGTCTTGACTCTTAGATAAGCAAAATTCATTTGTATATATTCAATTATGTACATTTGTGCATAATTGAATATATTAGTTAAAAGATGTAGTGCAGGTTAATTAAGTAAATAATTCAATATTAATTTTTAACAAAGCAAAATAAAAAAGCACCAAGCTGCAATTCTTAAATATATTTAGTGGAGTCAAACGTTGTGCTTACAAAACAAACTAAGCCATTGATCAGGACTAATAAACCAAAGTGGCTATGTTCACAGAACATACTAAGATCAACCATGTTTTAGCTTAATATGATGACTTGGTTTTCTGACCCAGAGTTAAGTTGCTTTGTAAATCCAGATCAGACAGATAAACTCAATAAGAATGATTATAAAATAGATACACTTTATTCAGAAGGAAATACTTTGCAATTGTGGTTGTTGCTCCTGGATAATATACATCTGTTCATCCTTATAGGTAAGAAATTAATGCTTCCTCCATACCAACTTCTGGCGTGGAAATGGGACCATCTGAGTTCTGCCGTGGCCCCATGCTTATATCAGACAAAGAACATTTCAGACTGACTCATGGCCAGGATATCCTGTGATGAACTTTAGTGGCTCCTCCTTTCCTCCTCCTACTGACTATTAACATGGGATAGCTGACTAGCTAAACTACATTACCCATAAGCCATCTCTTAAGGAGACAGCACTTAACCTGATAAATGCCAACATTCTAGCATACAGACCTACATGATCCAGAACATGGTTTTTATACACCATGCTGAGGTACGCCATTCCTTTGGTTTAGATTATATTGGTGTATAAACAAATGGCTTTAATTTAGTGTATTCTATAAAAGATATTTCAATTGTAACTTTTGTTTCACTGATTGAGTTCACATGCTACAGTAATCAATCCATTATTTGCCAAGATGAAGGGCTTTACTGGGTTTTGTATTTGGGGCTTTATTTCTGTAAGCCACTTGTAGTCACTGTGAGTTGAGCAGCAATATAAATTTTCTAAATAAATAAATAAAATCAAGATTTGTTCAATAAACTCCAGCAGTTGGGTTCATACAATACACACTATTATTCATGTTGTGAGAACTGGGTTAATATGCTCTGGTTTACACATTGCCATAACCCACCATTTGTTAAACATAGATTGTTTTTAATATAGTTGGCTAGAATCACATATTGTGCTAAGCCATTGTTTGCAAACCATTCTGCCTGGACTTGCACAATACTAGGGCTACCTTATCTGGACTGCACAAATCCAGACAATTACTAGATGGCAGCAAAGAGAGGCAAAACAACCTCTCTTTGCCTCCATCTAGTGGCCATCTCAGGTTTTGCAGGCCAATTATGGGCTCTATACCAGGGCTTTTCAATCAGTGGTACTTTGCCACATGGCAGGTGGTAGTAACTGCTAGCCAAGTATAGTGGGGGAGTGGAATGAGCTGAAGCGACCCAAGCCTGAGGGAGAGGTAGCTGCAGCTACAGAACTGTCTGGGCTGGCAGAAGCCTCAGGAGTCGGCAGGGCTCCAGCTGATTGGCTCTAGCTGATTGGCGCTTCTGGAAGCAGCACGGAGCTGGAGGTGAACTGAAGAAAAAGAGGGGGGAGGAGAGGAGAAGCTATAAAAGAATGTGGTTTGGGTGGGAAAGGGGAAAAAAGACAATATGGAAAGAAGGAGAGCTCAGCAGGCAGAGAAGAAACAGGGACGGGAGAAGCAGCAGCTGTTGCTGGAAGAATAGGTCCCCTGGTTCGTTTTCTCCGGCAAACAAGTATGTTGGACAGGAAGTGGGTTTATTTAGTGCTGGATCATCTGGCAGCTTGATTGGAAGTGAACACTTTGGACTCATTAGTAGCCCAAAATACAGACTAAAATATTCCAATAATCAAAGCACACAAATTGAGTCTCTGAATTACAAAATGCTATAAAAACTGTACAAAAATCCTTATGGTAAGGATTTTTGTACAGTTTTTATAGCATTTTGTAATTCAGAGACTCAATTTGTGTGCTTTGATTATTGGAATATTTTAGTCTGTATTTTGGGCTACTAATGAGTCCAAAGTGTTCACTTCCTAGGTTTAATCCCTTTAAACAAATGTAATTAGTTTTACCCCCTTATCTTGAGTCTGTCTATGGCTTTTAGAAAGTTTTCTTTGAAGGTAAACAGGCATAATTTAAGGCTAAAGCTTTTCACAATTGCCGGAGCCTTTCAGTCTCAAATTGCAACATTGTGACAGGTGACACTGCCTGAGGCAGCTTAAAGAGAAAAAAACGGGAGTTTATGTGTTTCTTTATTTTTTGAGTCTTTCTTGCTTTGCATTTTACTCCTGTGTCTTTAAAGGTACAGAGAAGGGATTGGGGGGGGGATGCATTCTTGCTACACTCAGAAGGGAGAGAGGAAGAAGAGCCGACCAACTAGCTCAGGGGTCTACAAACTTAGCAACTTTAAGACCTGTGGACTTCAACTCCCAGAATTCTTCAACCAGCCATGATGGCTGAGGAATTCTGGGAGTTGAAGTCCATAAGTCTTAAAAGTGCCAAGTTTGAAAACCCCTGACCTAGCTGGTAGTGGTGCATATTAATAAACATGGATAAATTCATCATACATTTGTCAGTGCAAAGGGAAAGTGATTCAGCAAAGGAACAGCCACCGAAGAAATTAAAACTGATACTTTTTTTCCTTTTTTTTCTACAGTTTGTAATATTTTATTAGATTATAGAATAAAATACAAACATACAAAAGCAAATAGTAGGACACTGTGGGGAGAAAAAATGAGGGGGAGAAGGGGAAAAGAACAGACTTTTTCTGTTGCAGTAGAAGGAAGCATTAACTTTGAACCTCAACTTTGTACTTTTCCACAATATTATAAACCAGCCATTTCTATAACAACAAATGAATCTAATCAGTAAAACCCAAAATCCTCCCCCTTTTTTTAGTCAAGTTTTTGACACCTTGCTAAGCACTAGTGATACTCAAATATTGTCATGTCCTAAAAGTGATACAATTTGTGAAAAGGTTGAAAAGCCCTGCCCTATACAACCCACATAAGCCTAAACTAAGTTAACCATATTCCTCTATTGCTTGGCACAATATGTAAACCAGCTACTGTCTGAAAGATATAACTGGGATGTTTTCAATAACTTTTTCATTTTCAGAAAAAAATATAGAATGAAAAGAGTTGATTTGACATTAATATATCCAAAAGCTCCATGTTTCCAACCAGGGGTGTCTTGGAGAGGTGTAAAAAAATGTCAGGATGGGCAACTTTGACTATATGATTGAAGTCCTGCCCCTTTTTAATGTACAACACAATAATAATAATAATAATAATAATAATAATAATAATAATAATATAATGATGATGATGATGATGATGTTGGAAGGGACCTTGGAAGTCATCTAGTCAACCCCTGTCACATGTCACACAGATATTAAAAAGGGGACAATAGGAGCCATGTTGACTTCTTTGATCCTTCCCAACAGATGCCCAGCTCAATGATTCATACTGTATATGAGAGTAGAAATCAATAGTTATATGCTGTTGAAAGATCCTAAATAGCATTGATTTCCATATTTATTTTATTTTATTTTATTTTATTCGGATTTGTATGCCGCTCCTCTCCGAAGACTTCAAGATCTTCTATGTTTGGTAATAGAAGAGGGCATCTGCTTATCTAACCCTGTGATAAATTTCTGCTTTCCACTGCATGGTACAAAGCACGTAATTCAGAAAAACGTATTGTGTTAGTTTGGTGTTTAGATGGAAAACTACACGAGAGCCTTGAATCCTATTTAATCAATATATTTAAATAATATTTGGATCATCTTTCCAGACTGCATATATGCAAGGGTTGCATATAGAGGTCTAATATTTGAATCACAGCACAGCAAAATCCTGTGTTATATAAGATAAATGTTGCCAGCTTCTCAAATAGACAGCTATATGCTATTAGTAATTCAGTATGGAAGTTAGCTGTTATAATCTTTTATCTTGACAGTGGAAACCTAGACTGATTCTAAATATTTAAGATGTTTACTTACTGCATTACATAAACTATATAACAGAGGCTTACAAATTTGATATGGAACGATAAACAACACTTAGTAAGGATGAAATCTTTCTGCTCACAAAATGGAAAAAAATGACAACATAATGATAAAATATGAGATAGAGTAATCACCCTGATTTTAACAACCAGCTGGAACAGAGTGCACTGTTTGTGCTTCCTTGCAGAAAGTCAACAGGAGAGATTATTGTATATGCATTTCCTTAGAACTGAGTTACATTATGTAACAGTAGAACTGCAAAGGGAAAAAAAATGTAGTGGCCAGGAAAAAAAAAGGAAATACAGTACAATGGGATACGCTTCATCTTTTTCCAGAGTGCCAGAGAAAAGGAACACTGGATTTCTTCAACAAGCCAGACTAAAAAGTAGTTGGTGGCCCAGGATTATGTGAATCCAACCACTGTGGTTAGTTTATAATCCAATTTGTTATGTGAATTCAGGCAGTTGTACTGAGTGCACAGTGTTCTTTTCATCATCATCATCATCATCATCATCATCATCATCATTATTATTATTATTATTATTATTATTATTAATTGGATTTTTATGCCGCTCCTCTCCAAAGGACTCGGAGCAGCTAACAACATGAACAAAAAACAACATTACAGCATTTAAAAACCAAAAACCAAGTCATGCTTTATCACACCGCATAAATATAGATGCTTTGTATCACTGCAGTTGGCTGAAGAAGTTATAGTTCAGCGGTTCTCAACCTTTTCCGGGGCTTGACCCCGGCCCGCATCGCACATGCGTGGCGCAACGTGCCGCATCGCAAAGGGGAAAAAAATGGCCAACCAAAAAAAAATGGCCGACCAAAATAAAAAAAATGGCGGGCCCGCATTGCGCATGTGCGGCACGACGGCCCACATCGCAAAGGGGGGGGAAATGGCCGACCCCCCAAAAAAATGGCTGACCAAAAAAAATGGCCGACCAAAAAAAAAGAAAATGGCAGGCCCGCATCGCGCATGCGCGGCACGACGGCCCGCATCGCAAAGGGGAAAAAAATGGCCAACCAAAAAAAAAATGGCCAACTGAAAAAAAATGGCCGACTGCGGTGTTTGGCGACCCCCGTGAAATGATCGTTCAACCCCAAATGGGGTCGCGACCCACAGGTTGAGAACCGCTGCTATAGTTCAAAACAGCCCCATTTCCTATGCAACAAAGGTGCTGTTAAAGTACAAGGTTGGATGTGTCTTTTCTTGACCAAATCATTCTCCTTCCTACAAAGGATGCTTGGTGCTGAGAAACAGCAATGCTATCAGCAGGCATTGGAGGAGACTACAGAAGAGGAGTGAAATGGCAGGAGATTGCCTAGGTCTGGTAGTGTGTCTATCACGCTCACCTATCATTAGCCCAAAATTCTGACTTCATGCAATTCACTAAACCAAATAACTAAATTATCTATAAAGGCTGGTTCAATAGAGTGCACCTCACTTTTATTTGCTAGGGTTAGTGCCACTAGGGTATTAATTACTAAGACTGGGCTTGCACAGTATAAGCATATTGTATTTAATCTATGTGCTTGATTAAAATATGACTCAGTGTATGTGGTACCAAGGCAGGCAAAATGTGGTTAGTTTATCATTTAACACAGCGGTTCTCAATCTTTTCCGGGGCTCGACCCTGGCCCGCATCGTGCATGCGCGGCACGACGGGGCGCATTGAGCATGCGCGACGCAGCGGCCCGCATCGCAAAGGGGGGAAAAATGGCCGACCAAAAAAAAATGGCCGACCAAAAAAAATAAAAAATGGCGGGCCCGCATCGCGCATGCGCGGCGCGACAGCCCGCATCGCAAAGGGGGAAAAATGGCTGACTGCCCCCAAAAAATGGCCGACCCCAAAAAAAATGGCTGACCAAAAAAAATGGTGGGCCCGCATCGCGCATGCGCGGCGCGGCGGCCTGCATCGCAAAGGGGAAAAAAATGGCTGACCCCCCAAAAAATGGCGGACTGGGTGTTTGGCAACCCCGTGAAATGGTCGTTCAACCCCAAATGGGGTCGCGACCCACAGGTTGAGAACCGCTGATTTAACACATTGTATGAGTCCATTTGGTTAAGGAGATGAACCATAGTTCTGATTTTGTGTGTTGCTTGTATATAGCTGAAGAGTTAACACATTCCACAATAGATAAGGAAGGTTAAATTCAATTCCATGTTTAAAAATGCATCACTCATTATTATATAATTTATAATTTTATTCAGGTACTGAGTATTTAAAAGATCCCATTTATCCTGTTTTTCTTTTCCTCCCATCCTCCTGAAAATATTGAATCCCAGAAGCTTTTCTGAATTCAGACCAGGTTATTGCCTTGGTTCCTTGGAATTACAGTAATTTTAAAACAGTATTATCTGCTGATTTATGTATTTATTTTCTGAAATAAGGCTTCTTGGTTCTGTTAATCATAACTAGCAAGCCACAACTAGAGTAACTGCTTATTCCAGATACTTAAACAAGGTTTGCCAAAATGTCAACCAGCTTCTACAACTCTTTATGTTATTTTGATGTGCATCATTTGGTTATTAAAGGGTTACAGCAGGGGTGTCAAACTTGCAATGCCACGTGACGTGTCACGACATATCACAACTTTTTTTCCATTGCTGGCAATGGGGTGGGCACAGTTTCTGCATGATGCATCCGGCCCGCGGGCTGGCAGTTTGACATCCCTGGCTTACAGTCCTTTCTTCTCACAATGCCCTGAAACACGAGGAGTTCGTCTTGCTATCTCAGTTCCTTACATTAGTTTACTTCATATAACAGACATAATGAGGTCAATTAAAAAAAAACCAGTAAATGCCTCTGTTGTATAGTGGGAACAGCGAGACATTGAAGACACGGAGTTGAATTAACAGCTCTTTATTAGGTTCTCACAGAAGCGAGCTCTAGCAGCTGCCTGACTTATATTTATACGGACTGCCACTAGGCGGCGGCCAATCAGTTTAAAGTACTGCTTCCCGCCTAAAACAACAGGCTTAAAGTTATACAGACAGACAGTCTATCATTCAAATAAAGCAATCAGTTAACCGTTTCTTTATAACAGACCCTTTGAACTGCTTAATACATAACAGCCTCGAACAACATGCTATGCTAGGTTAGTTTTAATTTTGTTTAGGTGGTTTGTGTGTGTGTGTAGCTTTTGTGTGTGTTGTGAGAATCCATCTCTTTTAGTTATTTTATGATCTAATGTATTTTGTGGACCCAAAATGAGTTATTAATTAAATTATGTGTGCTATAGTGTACAAATCCAGCGCCAGTTGTTAAAGAGATTCTTCGATAACTATTTACTTCCTATGTAATGAATATTAAATTGCCTTTAAAGGTACAAGAGTTTATCAAGCCGTTTATCTTCATCTCTTTCCTACTCAGTTCTGCTGGCAGTCTTATGATGACCATTGTTAAAAGTTGTTTGTGAACTTTTTCTTGTAGAGAAAATATCTTGACATACAAACTTTATTAAACATTGCATAAAACCATGCCTTAATTATTGGTTAAACCACAATTAGCTGGATCTGTGCCACAAGCCAAACCTAAAATCATGGCTAACAAATCAAGCAAATCACAAAATGGCTTCCTATGATACATGATCTTGGTAACTTTTATGTAAATGTAGCAGGCCTTCATTTCAGGATGGTTTCCTCCCTTGCAAGTACGCACAGGGTAATTTCCTTCATTTGATCATTTTGACTCACAGATCAGAACTTTGAAGTTCAATATGGAAAAGAAGATAAGCTACTGTCTAATTAACCCTGATGAAAATAAAAAGGCTATTTAAACATAAAGCAGAAAGACTATCTTGCTTATCTTTTTAAAGATTTAAGGAAAGGTATTTTCTTATTTTACATGCTTTAAGATTTTCAGCTGTGGTGGTTTCTACATAACCCTATTATGACTCTGCCTTTCCTAGTCCGGCAACTTCTGAAGTGTTGGGAGACTGCTGAAGCACTCAAAACTCTTCTCTGTTTTTCTCTCCCATTTGTTTTCACTCTCATGTTAAGCATGAACAAGGCTTAATATCACTGAAAGAAAACATCCTTTTCAGACAGATTTCAAGAAACAAGTCCAGCCTCTCCCATGAACATTTTTCTGTTATCTCTATTGAGGGAAAGTCAGGCATTACTAAGGAAAATCTTACTTTTCTTGCATTCAGTATCCAGCTTAATTTATTTGGACTTGCAGAGGAGAAAAAAAAAAGGCCAAAAAGTCACTGTTTTTAAATATGTACAAATTATGGTAATAAATCAGAAAAATATTAAACATCACCTTAGGTCTCTTGATTCATTTTATCATTCAGCTATTAAAAAAATTGTCTAGATTATCTTTATTTATTTATTTATTTAATTTAATCTGTATGGGTATCTTCTGCATTTTAGCTTTCGAAAGATAGACCTATGAGAGAAATAGATACAAAGGGTAGGTCAAGGACCTGTTCCATTTTTCTTTTTAAAAAAGTTGGGTAACTGGCATAAGAGCCCTGTTGGCACAGTGGTTAGAAGGCAGTACTGCAGGCTAATTCTGCTGATTGCTGACTGCCTGCAGTTCGGTAGTTCAATTCTCACGGGCTCAAGGTTGACTCAGCCTTCCATCCTTCCAAGGTTGATAAAATGAAGACCCAGATTGTTGGACGCCATATGCTGACTCTGTAAACCGCTTACAGGGTGCTGTAAAGCACTATGAAGCATTATATATATCTAAGTGCTATTGCTATATGAACTCAGAAAAGTTGTCCTCATACCCTCAATACAGGAGTCTAAAAATTCCTGGATAAGTTCTTTCTCAGCAATAAATCCAGCTTAGTTGTCATAGAGAGTAATGCAATTGGATCATAGGTGATATAACAGGCACCAGACATCCAGGATGAAATTCCCTTGAGTTGACTCCTAATGATTTCACCAGTGCATCCATGTGGCTTTGTTGTTGTTGTTTTTTGGCAGCAGTATAGGTAGTCCTCAACTTACAACAATTCATTTAGTGACTATTTGAAGTTACAATGGCACTGAAAAAAGTGACTTATGACCGTTTTTCACACTTATGACCATTGCAGCATCCCCATGGTCACGAGATTTACATTCTGATGCTTGATAACTGACTCACATTTATGATGGTTGCGGTGTCCTGGGGTCATGTGATTACCTTTTGCGACTTCTGACAAGCAAAGTCAGTGGGGAAACCAGATTCACTTAACAACCATGTTACTAATGTAAGAACTGCAGTGATTCACTTAACAACTGTGGTGAGAAAAGTTGTAAAATGGGGCAAAAACTCACTTAACAAATTTCTCACTTAGCCATATAAATGTTGAGCTCAGTTGTGATCATAAGTTGAGGACTATCTATATCAGTGGTTCTCAACCTTTTTCAGGTTGAGACCCCACTTGCGCCGCCCATGCGCGGCGCGACCCCGACCCGCGCGCGCGCGACGGGCCAACCCACGCATGCACGCGTGATGGGCCGATCCACGCATGCGCAGCGCGCGTGCAACAGGTCGCGCATGTGCGGCGCGACGGACCAATCCGCGCATGTGCAGCGCACGTGACGGCCCAAACTGCGCATGCGCGGCGTGACGGGCTGATCCGCGCATGCGCGGTGTGCGCACGACGGGCAAAAATAAAAAATAAAAAAATGGCGGACCGTGGTGTCCGGCGACCCCCGCGAAACGGTCATTCGATCCCAAATGGGGTCGCGACCCATAGGTTGAGAACCGCTGATCTATATAGAAGTGATTTACCACTGCTTTTTCTTCTGGAATATTTGTTTTTCCAATATTGTGCTCTCAGAATTAAAAACCAGCTGCCCGAGAGACGGATCAAGGAGAAATTACAATAAAAGGGCTTCCAAATTTGGGTTTCTTAGCAACTTCTTCTCATTATTGCTGACATCCATATGGCTTATTGCTATTGTAATATTCTAATATTGACAGTTATTTTGTTGTCTCTTCCTAATGATTCTCAATATGGCATTTGCCTCCTTTTTTAAAAGCTACTCATTGGTTTGATTCATTCATCGTATCATCTACCATGAACCCCAGACCTATTCAGGTCTGATAAATTTAAGGTTTCCAGACACTGAGGTTGCCCTTTAGATATCACGCCAAGGACTATAGTCGTGATCAATATCACAAATGAATGTCTTATCTATTATGTTTTTTATATATTATATAGCATATAATATATAATCTAGTTATAATATTTATGTGAAAACTCAGATTTCTAGGACGTTGGTACAGAGAGACTGATCTTAAGTATACGTTGCAATTTTTTTTTTAGAAGCTCAAAGATTTTACATTTGAGGTCAAGGACTTCTACCTAGGCAGTCAAGATTTGCTTTAATTTATTATCAAGTATTTACTATCCCCATTTTCCCCCCAGAAAATTTGGAAGAAAAAAATTTGCAAATCAAAACCCCTTAAATTCTGGATAGGATGTTAGCGAATGTTGGTATAATAGGTTAATTTTTAAAAAATTAAATAATTTTAAAAATATATTGGTAGCAAAATCACAACATTGCAAGATGCTTGTATAATCTTGCCTAATTAGTATCACAAAAACTACACAAAAGTTGGAATAATGAGCTGGTGGAATATGAGGTATTTTCTATCTAAGTACAGGCCAGATTTCTTCCCTAACTTTGTATGGAATATTCCATTAAATTCCTGTACCATATTTTTACCTATTTTCATATTGGCTACACTCATAAATTAAATGAAGATTGGATTCACGCACACTTTTAATAAAGCAGATCACATCCTTCCTAACCAATGGTTGTTCTCTTCATACCTTATGTAGAACCCTGTTGCAGGCAATTATGCCAAAACTATACATTAGTTTCAGGTCTTTTCTGTCCTTCCCTTGCTATACTTAAAAAAAACATCCAAAACTTGACTCCAGAATGCTTATCACATAGGTCCTCTGATCTATAGCAGCATATTCTCCATGTAAGGGCTCTGAATTCCTAAATCATTTAGAACAAAGGCTGCAAGACAGATGCCAGTGGGCATATGGCCACGTATACTATATGTGGATTCTCTTCTTCTGACAGTTGTGCTGAGTATGCACAAACACTGCAAGGAAACTAATATCACTTAAGTGGAGTTGGATGGGGGAGGGGGAGGCTCTACCAGCACGTTCACTGTAGCATACCCCAGTTTAGATCATGCCCGAACAGTGATCAGTCATCTCATGATCTGCTGTTGAGGACTTTCCCAAATGGTCTAAACTTTTCTGCTACTTTTTATGTTTGATATTTCTGCCAAATTAGATCTCAGCTGCTTGGTAATACAGATTTGTCATTTAGATATTATCCTTTATTGGCTCCTAGTACCGGCATCTTATAACTGAAACGTTACTAGAATTATCTGTGAAAAATGTACCCTAACTCAGTAACAATACAATGTAGACTGCATTTAAACAATTACATTAAGAAATGGCTCCTTTTAAACTCTCAAGCAAACTCTTTGCAATATAGAAAATGAAGGCATCTGGATACAATTGCATATCTGTTACTGAACAGATTGACGTTTGCAAGTTACATTTTTAGGTATTATTTCACATTTAAGAATCAGTAACTTCTAGCAATATTGTGAAATGGAGCTTGCTGGGATTTTCATGTCTGTACAAATCCGTTAAATTCCCTATTTTGGATTAAGTCTCAGTTGTAATTAAAAACCCTCATATGTATTGTTGACGCTTAAACCAAGCATTGGAAATAGACAACCCTCCAGATGTAGAATTGTCATTCCCAATATATTTCACCAGTGGCCACGTTCTCAGCTCTATGGACAAATACTTACATGTTGTTGGAATTGTTTTACAGTGCTGTATTCATACAATTTTCTATATGAGGACTAAAATAGAATAATACATAGTATATTCCCAAGAAACGTAAACCACTTTAGCTGCTTTTTTTTATTAGCAGAACAATGTAGCCTTTCAATGGGGAAAATGTTTTATTTAAAAAAAATGAAACAATTTAGTGGAATAAGTTGTATTATCTCAAGAACTGAAATTATCTATCATTCCTGGCCAAATCCCCAGAATGAATGCATGGAACTTTGAACCATATATAAACTCTATTCCTGTACAGGATGTCTATTGGCTCCCTGACAGCGTGCAGACTTTTCTAACAGTTCACGATGGCATTTATGGCAAGAATAATCTATATATCAGTGGTGAAAAGTCAATGCCAGCATACAGGACACACTGGAAAGTTAAGGATTAGCTGAGATAATTCCCAAGATTTTATAATTGCTTCATTTATATTTTCAGAGTAACCCTGCAAAGCCAAATTTCTTGAAGCACTAGGGTAGAAGCATTTCAAATTTATCCTGTATTGTGAATATAAATGGCCATTACCCAGTTGCAGTTATATTACAGTATTGTATATAAAGTTGTGGCTGAAAGAGTCAACTTTGAATCTCCAAATCAATACAATAAATAGAGAATATCTACTGGTTTCTTATGGTACAAATTATGGAAAAAGTCTGCTAACTAGGTAACTGTTAAATAATGTAAAAGACCTTAAGACATAAGACTGTTCCATTTAAGCTTGGATTAGTAGCTTCCAGTTTGGCATGCTCTGTTAAGTGAACTTTTTTTCTGGATATTGAAGGTTTTTAATATTGATCATGAAAAGTAGTACTTTCCTGGCTCATCCTCCTTTATATTAAATCAATGGGAGAAAAAAAATTGAAAATTCCCCCATTAGAAAAAATAAAAATTGGCACAGCTGTAGTTCAAATGCTGTTTTGGTGCTGCTTTTCAGTGTTGCCTACCAATTTGTCCTTCTTATACAGAGACACTGGGGCAGAAGAAAGGTACAGACAACTCAAATTTACCGCATTTATCGTTCAAGTCTTAATACTTTTAGTTTTGCTGACTCTATAGTCTTCAGCAACTCTTATTTTTAATTCACATTTGTTCCCAGAAAAATCTGGCCTAATATTTCAATTAATTCAGTAAGCATCCAGGTTGGTAAAGGCCTTTCCAGAAATTTTCCCAAATGCATTACCTCTTGCAATTAAATCTGGCAGAATAAAGTAGAATAATACTGTAGATATACATTTATGGCAAGGGATGTTTATGTGGCAGAGGAAATAATATATTAGCAAAAAGTTGATTAGTATTTCTTCTGTTCTGAACATGTTATAAATTGAAATACAGCAATTTAAGATTAAAAGTAGAAAACTATGTAGAGGGAAAGGGAAAAAAATACAAATGCAATGCCCTTCTTATAAAATATTACTGATTTCTCATCCAAATTCTTGTGTGCCTTTCACTATATCTACTCTTTGAAACTTGACAAACCATTTGATTGCCAGAAGGGGGGGGAGGGGAATATACCAAGCCTTAAGAGACTATTTTGGAAAAAAGCAATTAAAATATCCAAACCCTTCCACATACAAATGGTTGATTTAGAAACTAATTGTTAATATAAAAACATTTATGTTAACATACTTTAATGTTTATAACAATTGTTTCTTTATGACAAAACTCTACAGTGCCCTGGCTTCACTCCAGATTCTCCATGCAATACCATTCCATACCGACTGAAAACCACCAAACAGCACCGTCCACATCAACCAGTCTAAGTGCATTGTGCAAATGTAACAGCTTTATTTCTCTTTTGTGGAAATAATTACAGGCATTCGGATAGAAACATATTAAATTAATGCAGTCTTGAGTTTAAATGCAAAAATAAATATAAAGTCCAGCAGCTGATTGCATTCATAAAACTTCATTTTCCTCTTCAACGTTTAGAAAAAGATGTACAATTATTAACATTTTCTTCATGTTGTAAAGAAAAAAACAAACCCTCAAACAGCCAGGATAGAAACATACAAGCACTTTCCCCTAACAAAATATTTCTCTCTGCCGACTGCACACATTTGTAGACTGCTCTTAGCATCTACCACATTCGTACTGGTTCTTATTGATAAAGAAAGAAAATAATAAGTGGAGGAGAGAATGGGATCCCATCCTGTCAAGTCCTTGCAAGGGTTTCGATTTATCATACAAAATAAACCGGAGCGCCCAAAGGCTGTTTGTGCGAGGAGGGAAAGCCGAACGAACGTTTATTTGTAAATCAAGTCTTTTCATAAATTGTCCCTTCCACACACCCCCATTTTTTTTATGCCCTTCCACAGAGTTCCCTTCGCCAACTTCAGTATGAAGCAGAGAGCTGCGCGGGGGGGGGAGGGTGCGGGGGGGGGGCGAGTACAGTCCAGGCGGCAGATCCGCTTCTGCCCTGTGGTGGGTGAGGCGCGCCCGAGCCCAGCCGAGGCGCAGCTCCGCCTTCAGAGAGCGGAATCGGAGTCGCTGGAGTCCAGGCTGTTCCTCAGGCGGCTGCAGCTGCTCAGCTTCTTCTCCTTCTGCAAGCTGAGGTTCTGGGTGCTGCGGCGGAGGCACTCGAGGGACTGCAGGAAAGACTTCTTGGCTTTCTCCTCCTCCATGGGGGAGACCCCTTCCTCCTCCACCTCTTGGATCTCGTCGAAGGTCACCGGCTGCGTCTTGAAGCGGGACTGGCGGGGTCTGCGCAACTTGCCTTTGGCCAGCTTGGCGGGCCGGATCGGCTGAGGGAACTCCTCGGCGATGCACAAGAAGTGCGGCATCACCGCCTGGTAGCTCGAGCAGATGCCCATTAACTCGGCGGGCTTGGCGGTGGCGGCTGCCATCCTGCTGCCTTCAAGTCCCCCTTCCGCGCAGGGTCGAGGCACGAAACTCCCGCTCGCGTCTGGCACCTGCCGGTTGTGGCTGCTGCCCCTGAGGTGACTCTGGCTCCGCTCCGTGCCTGCTTGAAGTATTCCTCCCCGGGGAAGGAGCGAAATTGCGCGGGAAAGCCGCCGAGGACTCCGCCGAGAAAGGAGCGCTGCGCCTGCGAGGTTCCTCTAACCCTCTCACACTCCCACTGGCTGGCGTCGGTTCTTTGCTTGAGCGCTCCTTGCTGCGTCCCAGCCCTTTTATACCCCTCGCTGGCCCGCTCAGGAGCATGCTCAGATGACAAGCAATTCCATTTAAAGGCGATGAGGCCGCTTTCCTTCCGCCTGAGGGCTCCACGGCTCTCGCTCTCCCCCCCCCTAAAAAAAAAAAAGCCACAATAACAAAGTAACGGGGACAACCCCTGCGATCACCCACTGCAGAATCGGAGGAAGAGGACGCGCTTCTGCATCACCTACCCCCCCCCTCCAACCGCGCGGGTGGAGTTTCCTAGCGAAGATTAGGAGGAAGCGAAGCGACAGCCGTTTCGGAGGCGGCAGAGAGGGAGGGGGAGGATCGCGGTGCCCCCTCCCGCAGCCAGAAACGCAGCTTCGGATACATACACTCGTGCCGAAATATAGGCGGTACATCAACCCGGAAGCTGCGGGATGGGATTCCCAACTTTAAATTTCGATTTACACAACTTTGTCGAAGCCGCAGGGACAGCAATCTGCTTTTGGACTTGGTAGGTGCTCTCGACTGGAGATGTCATTTTTAAACCTGGTCCAGTTACACCTTGACATTTTTAACTGCTGTAGTGCAGTTATACTTTTTACAATCTCTTTTGCCTTGCCGCCCCCCAACTACGGGCATAGAGCAGGCTCAAGTCGCAACTGCGAAACATTTACAAATTCAAATTTTTCTTTTTTTGACAAAGAGGTAAAGAATTAAATTGGGAGACTAAGATGGCCATTTCGAGCTCATTCTGCTCTCTTCAGTTAGCCATACCCTTTATGGGATTTGAACCTGGGCAGTGATTTAACCACCAAGCCACAGGTTCTCCTCCCCTCTTTGTCAGCTGAGTCAAGGGAATATATATACAGGAAGTTTTTCAGACAGAACGGTCTGATTGGTTATACCTTGACATTTTTAACTGCTGTACTGCAGTTATACTTTGGCTAACTGAAGAGAGCAGAATGAGCTCGAAATGGCCATCTTAGTCTCCCAATTTAATTCTTTACCTCTTTGTCAAAAAATTTTTTGAATATATATGTATGTATGTATGTATGTATGTATTTCTGATCTATTTCCCACCCATCCCCTTCCAGCAATGGATGTTACCCCAATTGCAATCGAGAACAGAGACCATGTATTTTAAGTATACAGCGTTTGTGAAAGATAAAACACAACGTTGCTGTTGCTTCCCAGGCCGCTGAAAAAAGCGAAGCTTAAGCATTGTCGAAGGTAGGAAGGTGCTGTCTGCTTCTGTGGGCTCAGTCGTGTCACCCCATCTCTTGTTTTGGTTTTGCTGGCATCTGCAAGACCTTGCAGGTCCCCTCCAGCTCCATGATTCCGTGTTCTGTGTTTTAGATGGTGGCTATGTTTGCTTCATAATCATTGTGCAGAAGAATAGCAAGTTTGTGGGAGAAGGGATTCAGGTAATTTGTTACAATAGTGTAAGAAAAGGAGTATCTGTAACAGTACATGTTTTATAGCTGCATTGTAGAAAAGCTAGGTAAACTGGTTAGTTAAAAACAGTTCAAGTGATTGAAAAGCGCCCAATTAAAAAAATAAACATAATTAACCATATCTTGACTTTATAAGCCAGTTTCAGAAGTGCACATCTTGTGCAATGTTGTTTCCTATTGCATTCCACAAATCTCAAGACCATACATAATGCTGTCCATATTTACATCTAAAGACCATACAAACATATCCTGCTGGCAGCATTTTTAGGCCATGTCTCATGATGTTGTCTTCTTCTTGTCCTTAGCCCAGGAGTTATTTATTTATTTAAATAAATAATAAGGCCAGGAGTGAGGCAGGTGTAAATTTTCCTTAATTGTAACTGTGTTGTACAAGTATTTACTACCTTAGTCTATTGCCATCCAAAGGGAACCTCAAGAGGTATAAAATCCACTCTACTGTGGCCATTTCTTCATTAGTGAATTATAACTTCGTCCCTTTTGCAAGAAACAAATCTGGGGGAAGCTACAATAAAATTTCTGCTGCACTAAAGGATCCTAAGAGCACAGTGGCCTCCATAATTCTCAAATGGAAGAAATTTGGTGCAACCAGTACACTTATAAGAACTGGTCACCTGGTCAAACTGACCAATTGGGGGAGAATAACCTTAGTAAGAGAGGTGACCAAGAACCCGATGGTCACTCTGACGGAGCTCCAGAGATTCTGTGTGGAGATGGGACAGAGTTCCAGAAAGAAAACCATCACTGCAGCCCTCCACCGATCTGGGCTTTAAGGCAGAGTGGCTAGATCAGTGGTTCTCAACCTATGGGTCGCGACCCCATTTGGGGTCGAACGACCGTTTCGCGGGGGTCGCCGGACACCGCGGTCCGCCATTTTGTTTTTTTAAAATTTTTTAAATTTTTTAATTTTTTATTTTTTTGGGCGTGCGCGCGCCGTGCATGCGGGGATCGGCCCGTCGCGCGCACCGCGCATGCGTGGATCCGCCCGTCGAGGTCCGCCATTTTGTTTTTTTAAAAATTTTTTTTTTGGTGCGTGCGTGCCGCGCATGTGCGGACCGGCCCGTCACACACACGTCACGCATGCGTGGATCCGCCCGTCGCAGTCCACCATTTTGTTTTTTTTTAAATTTTGTTTTTTTTTTTTTGGCGTGCGCGCACCGCGCATGCGCGGATCCGCCCATCGCGGTCCGCCATTTTTTTATTATTATTTTTGATTTTTTTTAATTTATTTTTTCATGGCCCGGCACATGCGCGCACGCGCGCGCGGCCGGGTCGGGGTCGCGGCGCGCATGGGCGGGGCAAGTGGGGTCTCAATCTGAAAAAGGTTGAGAACCACTGGGCTAGATGGAAGCCTCTCCTCAGTGCAAAACACATGAAAGCCCACTTGGAGTTTGCAAAAAAGCACCTGAAGGATTCAAACTGTGAACAACAAGATTCTCTGGTCTGATGAAACCAAGAT
The DNA here is from genome assembly GCA_034064705.1 of Bothrops alternatus. Taxonomy (NCBI): domain Eukaryota; kingdom Metazoa; phylum Chordata; class Lepidosauria; order Squamata; family Viperidae; genus Bothrops; species Bothrops alternatus. The sequence continues at coordinate 14,331,450 of JARGCV010000003.1, read as the reverse complement.
TGAACTGTTTGGCCTCAATTCTAAATGTTATGCTTGGAGGAAACCAGGCACTGTTCACCACCTGCTCAATATTATCCCAACAGCGAAGCATGGGATAATGCTGGGGTGTTTTCAGCAGCAGGGACTGGGAGACTGGTCAGGGTTGAGGGAAACTGAATGGGGCAAAGTACAGGGATATTCTCAAGAAAACCTGTTTCACAGTAATCAGGACCTCAGATTGGGCCAAGGTTCACTTTCCAACATGACAATGATCCTAAGCACACAGCCAAGACAACACAGGAGTTCCTTAGGGAGAGACCTAGCCAAAGCCCTTACTTGAACTGTACTGAACATCTCTGGAGGGACCTGAATATGGCTTCCACGGACTGAGCTTGAGAAGGTTTGCAAGGATGAATGGCAGAAAATTCCCCAATCCAGGTGTGTAAAGCTTGTCCGTCATACCCAAAAAGACTGTAATTGCAGCCATAGGTACTTCAACAAAGTACTGAGTGAAGGTCTGTATACTTATGCCAATGTGATGTTTCAGATTTTTTTTCTTTTTAATAAATTTATAGACATTTCTAAGCTTCTGTTTGCACTTTATCATTATGGGCTACTGACTGTAGATTAATGAGAAAAAAATGAATCAGGCTGCAACATAACAAAATTGACAAAAGTCGAGGGGTCTGAATACTTTCTGAATGCACTGTAAGTTTAAGTGCTATTGCTATGGTCCATAGCAAGCCTCTTTAGACGATGGTTTTTCTTCTTTAAACTTCTCACCAGTCTCTTTCTGAAGAATTCCTCAGTTTCACCCAACCAAAACTTTCTTGTTCTTCTCTTCCTTTTGTCCCATTGACTCTTTCTTTCTATATTTTTGTTTTGCTGTTTGCTTCTCATTCATTCTCTCTATATGATCAAACTGTCACATCATATTTCATACTGGTGACTTAGTTGTTATTTAATCCATAAATCCATTTTCTCTCCAAGATCCAATACCAAACATTGGTCTGTTTCACATCCAGAACTTCTCATCCTCCTTGCTTTCCTCACTAATTACCTCAGTGTCTTATAATAAACAATGAAATCAATTATGCTATTTTATTTATAAATTCTTTTCATTTCTTTACTTTTAAGCATACGAATAGGTTTATATTTAAATGATGTATTGACAACAAAAACACCTTTTTTAAATAAACAGTTACCATGCTCATTCATTCTTGGATCTCTCAGTAACCCATCAATTTTTCTGTTCTCCCTCTGATTTATGGGAGTTGAACTCCAATCCAGTATTTAAGTTGGAGAAACTTACGCAATTTCCCCCAAAATTCACTTTTGTTTTTTCTGTTCTACCACTGGGATGTAACCTGCACCCATGACCTACTTTTGAAGAATTCCTTTCATGCAACTCACTATACTCTAGATCAGGGGTCCTCAATCCTTGGGCTACAGACTGGCACGTGTCCACGGTGTACCAGGAATCAGGCCACACAAGTGAGCAGAGCCCCATCTGCGCATGCACAGGATCCAGGAAGGGCATGAAATCTACGAACCCCCCCACACAGAGACAGTTTGCGGAAAAACTGGCCTCCACAAAACTGGTCCCCGGCACCCCAAAGGTTGGGGGCCACTGATCTAGATGACACTTATTCCAACCTTTTGACACAACATGTTAGTCCATTCATAATTAAGCCTGCATCTTCAATTCCCTCCATGTGTTCATCAACCCCATGAGCTCTAACCATATTCATTCAGATTTATCAAATCTGAAATAACTTGTTCTTCTGTTCATTTCATTCTTTTTCTTTAAATTCATTTATTAAGACATGATTTTTACTATTAGTTACATTCCAAGTCACAATTTTCCATGAACCTTCACCACTCATTGTGATGTTTCTCATATTTACTTTGTTAGCATTGTCTTTGATCACTGGAGCATGGTCTTCTCTAACCAGTCTTCAGGTTAGAGAAGACCATTTAATGGGAATCAGATATAATGTCACGAATTTCTGAGTAGCTGAGTTTTTTCAGTTATTTTTTTCCTCTTATTTTATGATTGAGAACAGCAGGAAAAGTTTATGGGAAGCATATTAAAGTTGCTTTTCCATAATATTCTTGTGTACTAACAGGAAATATTAAGTATCCCATGGGGAACGGTAAAAACCACTATGTTTTTGCATGGAATGTCTGAAGTGCATTATGTACTAGAACCAGGATTCTAGTTATCTTCAAAGTTTTTATGGTAAAGACAACTCACTAACATTTATTTATAATTTATGGAATTTCTACATGTAAAGAGAAACAAAGTGTTATTTTAGAACATCAATAGAGCAAGAGTGAAGTTTTGGCTAATCAACTAAAATCTAAGTATTTTGTTATTTTAAATTTGCTACATTATAAAACAATGGAAGCAGCCTCTTGGTGTCTTGTCCAGAATCTTCAAAATGTTCCTTCAATCATCCTTTCCCAGAAATTAAGCCTCTGCATTAACCTAGGACTGAGGTTAATGCATCATCTGGCTCGCTTCCTAGATCTTTGTGAGGAGTATGTAGAATTGTGTTCGAAAAGGAAAAAAAGGAAAAAAAAGAACATACTAATTTGGCAATAGTAAATCTTACTGCCAATTAAATGAAACTTTACCAGTAGGTTGGGGCTGCTATAGAATGATTTTTCTAAGCCATGATGTGAATAGTATATTATTATACAATGGAACCTTTACTGACACTGAGCTCAACATATTATTATTGCATAGTTTCAAACACACAATCAGTTGTCCTTTGGCTCACTCATAAATATTATCTATGGAGATAGTTCTACTGAAAATCACTGCAAATAAAAATCAAAGTTCAAATACAAACCAATAACTGAGCCCTGGCTACCTTATCTGAGTACTTGAGGAAACATTTAAAAAATATTTATTGGGCATGAAAGGTTTGAGCTGCAGGTGCAAAACAAAACGTTTCCATCAAGTACATGAAATAGAAAATCTAGAAGAATGTTGCTCAATAATCAGGTACTCCAATAAAACATTGACATAATTATTATTCCTGTTTTAAGCCCAAAGTAAATCAGAAGCATTTCCAAAATCTAGTGAACTAGAAACAACTCTCCCCCCATAATTTCTATTGCCCTTAATCCTCATGATTGCACCTATGCATATATAATTTTTGACAAACAAGTCAAGCTTTGTTTAGCTACGTGGGCAGGGAGCAAACAAAGAGGAACAAAATCGAGAAATGCTTATGGACTTAAGAAGCAATCCATTTGAATCAGGGGTTTTTTTTTGTTTTTTGTTTTGCAATATTCTTACAAGCTGCTAGTTTTTTGTGAACAGGTAAATTTACATATTGGCTGACTATTACCGGTGTTTCCCCGAAAATAAGACCGGGTCTTATTTATTTATATATTTATTTTTGCCTCCAAAAGAGGCACCAGATCTTATTTTCAGGGGTGTCTTTTATACTCAACTCTGGCACCGACAGCCCCTCCCAGCCGGCCCACTTCTTATGACCAAAGGAGCAGCTTCATTCTGCAGCTGCATTCCAGCCTGCATTTTGCAGTCAGGCCTTTCCGGAAGGCCTATGCAGCCGAGTACCGATAGCTCGGTTCTCGGCTGCAGTGGCCTTCCGGAAAGGCCTGTGACTCAGAAATGCAGGCCTGGCTGCAGAAGATGCCATAGAAGAAGTGGGCTAATGAGGAGAGAGACCTGACTGCAAGGTGAGTGGGTATGGGGCGCGTGGGGCAGCTCCCCCCACCCCTATCCTAGCTTGATTTTTAGGTGTGTGCCTCACTCCAAAACTAGGGCTTATTTTTGGGGTAGGGTTTATATTAGGCCCACCCCCCAAAATCAAGCCAGGGCTTATTTTTAGGGTAGGCCTTACTTTTGGGGAAACAGTGTATCTCTGGTTAAAAGAGTACCAAATGCCATCTGAAAACTCATGAAATTATCATGACATTCTTAGAGACTTGACTTACGCTTTGGAAAACAAGCTATTAATAATATGTTCCTACACCTTGTGAAAATTAAGGCTAAGCTTAGAGCAACAAATGCCTGCCCAACGTCATCCAGGGAATTTCTCTGGTTGATGCACTGCAGTGAACCTGAATGCCCCTGACCCTGGACCAATCTCTTAATCAGTACACCATACTAAGCTTAGCATCTTACATAAAGTGTTTTGGTTTGTTATCCACAATGGCTTATTCCATAATTAAAGCCCCACACCGACTATAATGTTTATGATAGGGCATATGCACAGAGCATTGCTTATGTTTTTTTAAAAAACCGTTGGAAAGATTTATATGCATCTTATTTTAAATAAAAGTAGACATCTTTGTGATCTCTTTAGTAAAGTATAAGATGAGAACTTACTACCGATTGCAGAAAAAAGTACACATGCAGATATGTAGCAAAACATCAGCCATTCAGTATAACAGATACAGATCGTCTCTCCTATCAAAATAGTGGTTTTCTACTTCTTTTCATCAAGGTTAATACTCCCCAGTGCTCATCCCACAATACAAATATATCTGAGGCAGATAATCATTCTAACAATAAATTAGTCAGACTAATTGCATGACTTATCAGCAAGCAAATAGCTCATCAGGAATGGTCAGAAACCACACTTAACTTTTTCTAATGAAAGAAGAGCAAAGGGCCACAGCATGCAGGATAATATATTATGCTTTTATGAAAAATATATTTTGAACTTTTGGATAATTTCCCATGCTCTTTAAATGTATTGGATCTCTTCTACAGTTTACAATATGGCTTTGGGGGTGCCAATCAAAATCCACTGAAAAGAGATACCGGTAGACCAGAGCATGTTGCTCCTTACAGCTTCAAAATATACCTCTGTACAATAAGAAAAAAATTGTTATCCATGCAGTCATTACAAAGACATAAAAGTAATACTGTAGTGCAATTAACTATATTTTCAAAAAAAAAATCATAAACAGAATAGTCTTGTGACCACTATGGTATCCATTCTATATTGCATTTCCCCCAGTTTTCAGTCATACAGTTGCACTGGAAAAAAACTGTTCTCATCTGGAACTCAGACATTTTTTTTAAAAAAAGAACACAGCTTGTTTACAATCAAAGCTAGTAGCTATCTTCTTAAATAACGTGAATTTGATTAGATTAATAAGCCAAAAGATCCTTATTCTAACTTGTGAAATCAGCATTAATGAGCAAATCATAATTCACATGTAATATATTTTATTTCAAGGCAAATATGCAGTATTTGCATACTTTTCTGATTTTTTTTCTCATTTTTAAATTTTATTTTGCTATTTAATTCTTCTTAGAATTTCCACACTTGAAATAGGCTGCTGACACAGAGAAAACCCTTTTACATAAACAGATGTTTGACCTGCCTTAGCAACAACCTATCAGGAAAGAATCAAAGACTGAGAACAAAATATATTTGATCGCTAACCTATAATTAAATACTAATCATGCTCATTCTTTTCCATCCTCTCTTCTCCCTTGTTTTATGAACAGAGTCCTGCATCAGAACAACTATTTTCTCTCCATCTGGAAAAAGGGTTTATGTAATATCATTATGAACATAAATTGTTTTGTTATGCTCTACTGAGCATTTTCCATGTAGCTGAGATTGCTGTTTGCCAAGCACTGGGGCTGCTTAGCCCCCTTTTTGTTAATATGATCCATGCAGAAATTCTTAGCCATACTGAAAAAAGAATATAAGATGCATAACAGGTGGGGAGAGTAATTTTTGCTCAAGCAAGCCTAAAATTTTTAAGTGGCAATATTCACTGATGTAATTTTCTAACTTGGGTTTTGGCTTGCAAACTGCCCTAATGTCTATATTTGTTCTAGGGGCTTAAGTCATTGCTTTAATCTCCTGGTATCTGAAATGTGACACTGACATATAGCTGACTGATACTTCATGCCATGCGCTTGCTCTAAGTAAGTATATTCCTTGCATACAGCAAATTCAATATAGCATATACGTAAGGGATTCTGACTATATCTGGTAACATTTGAACCACTACATGTTATTTAAACCAACACTAGATAAAGGAAAGGCAATAACACCATTGTGACTGAGCATTGTTCTGAATTATGGATTGTTTTTATTATCTGCCATCATCACCAGCTGACTAGATGAGAATTATACATTCTGTTGTAATTTTGGCATGGTTTTCTTTGGTTCAAAAGCTACAAGTCCAAAGGCTGCAAAAGCCCCATTTGGCTCAGGGACTTAATTTTGAATAAAATTGTATAAAGTGAACCTCTAAACCTTTTTGACTTGTCTTAATTTTTTTAGTGTTGTGGAACAGTTGTGATTTATCATAGCAGTATTAAACATTGAGGAGTAAAGCTGTTTACCTTGAATGAAGAAAAAGTAAAAAAGGTAAAGATAGGTTTCCCCTGGCCAGTCATATTTGGCGATAGGAGGCGATGCTCATCTATACTTCTTAGCGGAGGGAGTCAGCGTTGTCCAAAGACATTACTGTGGTCATGTGGCCAGCATAACAATATGCCAAGGCACGCATAACGCTATTAACTTCCTGCCAAAGTGGTACCCATTTACCTATTTGTATCTGCATGCTTTCAAACTGCTAGGTGGGCAGGAGCCAAGTAAGGATGGGAGCTCACCCTGTTGTGCTACATTCGGATCTCGAACCCGGACTGTCAGGTTTCTAGTTGATAAGCTCAGTATCTTTAACTGGAGAAACTCCGGAGAAAAGGCATTTGAAGCTATCTGCAGAGCTGTTTTCTACTGCTAAGAGACAGGACTGTGCCAGATGTTTTGTTTTCAATTGGGAATTTTCTGTATTCAAAATTATCCTTAACAGAGTAAATATTCACCTGTTTCTCGGTCCTGTACCATTATTTCACCAGTTTGGTGCAATTTCAGCATCATTTCATCCTCACAATTGCAGTATTTAAGGTCCATCCTGAGATCCTAGGACAGGTTCTAAGGAGTTGGAGGATATATGTGTTTTCTTCCCTTGGATATTAGAAACAAACTCTGACCTTGGAAAAGAGTATCTGACATGTGACATTTCTAATGGTCTCTAGATCTAATTTTTTCCAGGACTGGGAAATTACAAGTTTTAAAAGCCTTTACACAGGGTCTGTCGGAGTGTGAGTTCAGAAGCATTGACTTCTAAAACAAGCATTTCTTCATGCAAGCACATTAGGTCCAAAAGCCTTTATAGACTGAATAGTTTCAGATTTGGGAGGTATAATTTAACAACATTTTGACATTTTTTTAAATCTTTATTGGGTTTTGAAGAATTTGGTTTTACCTTAGCAATAATACCTAACCAGTATGGAATTACAAACCTACAACATGTGTATCAAAGTTCCTTCAAATTTTATATATCTCCAGCAGAGCATAAAAACAATGAGAGTCAATCCTTTTTTTAATATTCTTAGAGAAGCCCAATAGACATAAAGATATTTTTGCTGAGCAAAAATGATTAGACTTTTTAGTCAAGAGTATAATAATAAAATATGCACTATTTTTTAAAACCTGAAGCTATTGGTTGGATAATATAGCATACTCCAATTCATTATTTCAAATTGTATGGATATTATCCAAATTAATTTCTGAATTCTAAAGTCTCTAGCATCAAGTTGAAAATTGAAGATGATAAAGAACAACAAATGCAGTTCCATGCTGCATTTTTAACTGATGAAACAATCTCATTATTAACTGTACAAGTAGAAAGTTTGAAATAATAATTTGTAATACAAAAAAAGAAATTCTATTAGGAATCTAAATTTCCCCAATATGATTCAAGCCATATCAAAATCTTTTTGATATAAAAATCTTTGTATACTGATCCATATTAATCAGCTCCAGTAGAGCTAACATTGATTAATGTGGATCAGTATACAAAGCTAATTATATCAAGTCATTTATGGTTTAAAAATCTGGTGTTCTTTCATGAAGCCAGACCAGGCAGGGTAAATTGTTGTGGCCAAGATCTTCTTGACATTGCACTGTAACTATTAAAATTTTAGCATCCTTTTAACAAAGATTTTGAAGGATAACTTGTGCACTAAGTATGATCCTCTTCAGCCATCATATTTACAGTAATATAAGAATCGTAATATGAAACTGGTCGCACTTCATTTTCATAAGATCTGAGTTATCTCCAGGAGATATTAAGGGATATCTTCTTAAAATTTTAATACCATTCTAATATTATCCCATCTCCTCTAGGAGCTTTTCATATCAACAGTATCATAGATAGTACAGAATCATCATTTCCTAGAAAGGGAATGGTGCAGTCAGATCCTCTGAGTGAACATCTGAAATTACTAGATTTATCTTTTTAAAAAAAGCCTTTATCTGATGGTTTGCTATAGTACATCTGTAGAATACATGTATTTAAAAATTAAAAATATTGAAGGCTTATTGCATTATATTGAAATTAATGTGCATTGCTCCCAAGAATTACTTATTAGAGATGTTATTTTAAGTAATTTGTAAACATACCATAGGTCCTTTATAAAATTTAACTAAGAACACATAAATGAATCTGGATGTAGTAAAGTGAGTAGCACATTGAAAGTTGTAGTCCTCATGATTATCTCATTTCTGTAGACATTATCAGTTTACCTAAATGATTTTGGTTTAATCTAAAGCTTATCTTCAAATTTGAAAATTGTCCAGAACTATTAGTATTAGGGCTGTCTCATTTAAAAAAAAACATGTCTGTATGCAATTACATGTACTATGTATATGATTGTGGAATGCATATGAAGAAAGTATTTTTGCCTCTCAAGTCTATTAAGACTTAATATGGGCACTATCTCATTGCCTCTTTAATTTTAGCCTAATTCAAACTTCAATTGAATTTCAGCATCATCCAGAATTATAGACTGAGATTTATTTGATGCCTGGTAATATACATCAAAATCAAAGCAATGGCTACTTTCCAACCATATGGTTCCATTACTAATAAATTGTCCTGCCTCTGGACGGTATTAATGGGTCACATCTATTGTTACAGCTGGTGTGCGATGAAGCTTTCTCTTACTGCCCTCGCAGCTTTCCTGGAGGGAAAGGAGGTAGAGAATGGAAAAAACTTTATTTTATACTGGTCAAAAATACCACCAGGTATAACTCTCTGTTTAATCAAAAATTTTAAAAGCTTAAGCTCTTTAAAAAAAAAACACCACTAAAGTAAAAAGGAAGGAAGTGCACAAGTATGCAAAGGGAACTCTCAGAAGATATAAACATTTCAGTTTAGTACAGCTTAATGCAGAGACAAAGCAGAGATAGCTGATTGTCAACAACAAAAATGAGACGTTCCAATATGGATTCTGATGCAGCAAGTGACTGATGTAGTTCAGTTAATTTTGCTGACAGATGTCAGACTGAATAACAGCTTGCCTTCTAAACCATCAATGACAAGCTACATTCTCATTAATTCAGCAAGTAGAGTACAAATAGTTTTCTGCCAAATGTATAAAACTGGAATGTTTGCAAGAATGGTATTTGTATGCATATCTTTTAAAACATGGAATTAAAACTGAATGGTTACATGAAAGAGCTGGTGATAAGCCTTAATCTGTGCGGCCATGGACAAAAAGCAGCATTTCGTACTTTTATCAGGATTATTTTTAATAGTTGCTCCATTCACATGAAGCTTCACAAATGATTATATCTCTATAATTTCCAGAATCAACTTTTGTCAAGAGTCAAACCAATCCCCCAAAGATGTTGCATCAGTCCAAGTAGCTTTATACTTTGGAAACTACTTTGAAACAATTGGATAGCCACACATTTCTTATGTGAACAATAAAAGGTGTTCTCGGTGAATTTTGTAGGAATTCTGACTGTGAGTTATCAACAGTGTGAAAATGGACAACACAAACTGTATTTTCACTCATTTTACAATCCACGTTAAGAGTTCCAGAAAAATCCACTTTCATAAGTGACCCAATGGCAATTATGAAAATCACAGCCCTGGAACAAGAATGGGCAGTGCATCAAGCCAACTTGGAAATAAGGAAAAAATTCCTAATAGTGAGAACTATTAAGTAGTGGAACAGCTTGCTTACCCAGTTTTGGGTGCTCCATCGCTGGATTAAAAAAAAAAAAAAATTGAGCAACCATTTGTCTGATATGGGCAGGGGGTTAGAAGACCTCCAAAATCATGCATGGGATAGAAAAGGTGGATAGAGAAAAATTCTTTTCTCTATCACGCAATACCAGGACAAGTGGGCACTCCCTAAAGCTTGTAGGTAAGAAAGTGAGGACAAATAAAGGGAAATATTTCTTTACCCAGAGGGTCGTTGATTTATGGAATTCACTTCCAGAAGGGGTCGTGACAGCTGTCAGCCTTGATAGCTTCAAGGCAGGGTTAGACAGATTCATGGATGCCAAGTGTATCGGTGGCTATTAAAACGGATGTCCATGTGCCGCCTCTATGTTGGTTGAGGCAGGCAGGATTCCCTTGGGTACCATTTGTTGGGGGTCAAGGGAAAGGGAGGGTTTTGCCTTCTCTTTCTGCTCAAGATCCCCATGTACAATTGGTGGGCCACTGTGTGACACAGAATGCTGGACTCGATGGGCTTTGGCCTGATTCAGCATGGCTCTTCTTATGTTCTAAGGTCCCTCGCAGCCCTATGATATTATGATTCCAGTTGTGCTGCATCATCCCAGCCATATTACTACCAGTGATGGCTACTGTAATGGCAGCTAATCTATGGAATAACATTTCACGAAAACTTCCCTAGCTTTCCCTGCTTTTTTCTCTGTTTTAATAGAAATAAAATCTACGTAGTTTTCCAATCTTATTTTTCAATGATAGCAGTATAATTTCAGTCCAGCTGTAATAAACTTTTAACTTCTATAAATATGTAGAAAATTATGAAAACAAGGAAGAAAGAGAAAGATACAATAAATACAATCAAACAAAGTTTAGAGATTGAGCATTAGGAAGAATTCCTGAAATATTACCTTTAAAATACATCAAGTACTTCAACTAAGCCTAGTGTTGCCCTCTAGAAAGCTTCAAGGCAAAGCTGATATCAGAAGCAGGAGACAAAAAAGAAAACATAAATGCCACATTGAAAACAACAACAACAACAACCACTTGCTCTCCCAGTGATGCTTGTAACCAACCAAAGGGCTATTGATTTCCACCTGACTGGCAGGACTCAGCATAGCCTGGTACTGGCTGCAGATAAATACAAAAAGATTGAGGCTCTTTTTAAGCAGCACAAATGAGTGAGAGAGAGAAAAAAACTTTATTAATCAAGTTGTCATCAAGATACAGTATGCTTAGCTTGCACTTGCAAAACATAAACTTTCTTAGCAGAGGGACAGATTGCCCCTGCACTGAGCCATTTTTTAACTGTCCTGAAGGCCTGTCAACTTGTTCCCAAAAAAAAATCCAGGCAGAGCTTTTGTTGATTTGAGGGTAAAAATGATTCTTCCTTAATTCAGACATGTATACATCTGTCAAGTGCCTCTGTATCCACAAGGGCTGCCTCCTCCTCCCACTCCGTTGGTGGGCAGGGAGTTCATTCTGATTATATAGCACTGGCAATTTATATGGTGGGCACAGTGTTTGTCCTTATCCCTCTGAATACAACATAGAAAAAGGTCTGCAAAAAATATCAGTCCAAACTGAACCTAAATCACGGTTTGGGCTTTTATTAATATGCTGAAACAGTGACATGAAAGCTGTGACCATCCCTTATCACTGACTATGCTGATATAGTTGAGTGCAAAACACAGAGGACCCCAGACTGACTAATCTTGAAAAGACCGTAACACATTATGATTTAACTTCTCAGTGTTTCTGTCTTGTATAATATAGAAAACAACTTCCCCTTATGAGAATAAACAGAGTAAAAAGGGTTAATTTAGGGGTGCTGCTAAAGAACATATACAGTATCATGCATTCATTTTTGTACCAGGAGGCAGATTGCAACTTGAAGTAGACCTATAGCTAGACTGCCAAAATCTAGATGACTGCTAAATGGCAACTATCTTTGCTATCAGCTTGGGCTCCTTTGGATTTTCCCAGCCTATATATGATACACTTCCTTAAAGAGGTCTTTTTCTCCCTCAAACATTCAAAAGTTGAACATCTCCTTTCTAATGTAATTGCTTTAATTCAAATGGGGGATTCCTGTACTGTTAAAAGATCTGAAAAGAAACAGTCTCATATTTTGTACTTCCCAGAAGAAGAGGTCAGGTCTGAGTAATAAAGTCTTTGCTCAAGCAGCAATATACTTATCAAAACTTCCCCAGCTCTGATAAAGAAACCTGGAACACATTGACATTCATAAAAAAGATTTGGTCTTCTTAGAAGGGCCGGTGATTCCTAATTCAAATAAATAAATAAAGGGTTGCTATAGAAACCAGATATTTAAAATTCAAACACACACCATATACATGCCTACAAAGTCTTTAATAGGACTTCTTCTACTTTCAAATGGAAACATTTATCTGCCCAGAAAAGGCAATCTGGAAAACTGTGTTTAGTTAAGAAAAAGGTGCCAGCACTTGATGTTGAAATATTTTGGGCTTCACAGATATCCATCAAGACTTGTTTTATAGTGCCAATTGATGAAAACTGTTGTCCCAGCCCACCCAAGATTCATTTTTGTTGATTCCCTGGCTCCTTAAGCATTTTCCTGTCATCAATTATCTGCAGCCCTGAAAAGGTATTGGGTGACTTAGCCTCTGATCGCTCAAGCAATCCTAACATAATGGATAGAATGGGGCCAACTTGTCAGTTGGATAAAAATGCATGAATGATTTCAAGGGAAGACAGACTATAAAAGAAGTGTTTAAGCAAAAGAAAGAGAAGATGAAGAAATAACAGTGGATTGGCTATTTTCTGTTCAGTTTTTTTAAAAAAGCTTCCTTCTTCCTGGTGGCGTTTGCTTTTATTTTGCTACATAGAAACTCATCAAAGAATGAGAAAGAGGTACAAAACATGTCTTTTTATGGACAAAAATACTGTTGACCCAACACCCTATTTTTGTTTTAGGCCTGAGGGAAATAGCAATTAGAAGGTTCCAGAAAGTGGAGCAATATAGATATGCAGTGTTCAATGCACAAACCATTTCGTGCTCAGAATAGCTGGTTTTGGATAGTTCCTATATAACCTGAAATGCATACGTTTCAGCTGTCTGGGCATGCGTGTTAGCAAATCCAGACAGAAGTGGTTGAGGGGAAAAGTGGGCAAATGGCAGAAAAGGAAGCAAAGGTGTTGAGAAGAACAGCAGTAAGCCATTGTCTCCAGTGGAAATCTTCCTTATTGCTAACACCAGTAAGGGAGGAACAGATGTACAGGCCAATATATTTCAATAAGAGAAGACTGGGAAAATTGGAGTGCCATGTCAGTTAATGGGACATGCCATCACCCCTAATCAACATGGGAGTGACATGGGTGCAGCTGAGGGAAGAGGAGGGGAGTAAGATGATAAAATATTGTATAAACAGGAGCTGCTCAGAATTAGGAATCTGGGTGCACCTTTACTGACTAAAATATTATTAAAAGGTATAAGGTTTTGTAAACTGAAGCTCATTTCATGAAATGCAGAGTGGTTAGACTGATGCAGGATTTAAATTGGGTTGAGTAGAGTGAAAAAGTGGATGGAAAGAAGATAGGTTGGCTATCCAGGTTACGTGTAAAACATAACAATAAATCAACAATTGTAAATTGTCAAAAACTCCTTACATTTGTTCAGACCTGCTGAAATTTCCTTTTGGAGTATGCAAGTTCAACAATTTCTTGTTTGAAAGTGCTGCTAAAGTCCCCCTTTTCCAAAATGATTACTCTGAGGTTTGCTATGGAACATCCTGGGAGGTTTAAATGCTTTTGTGTTTCGTTAGCCTTGTTTTGAGTCTTGAGGTCAAACTTTCGTCCATTAGTTTTTTGTCCTATGTAGAATCCAGAGGAGATAGCTGGCAGATAACAACATGTATCAGTTGGAAGAACAACATGTGAAGGTGCCTCTAATTTGTGTGTATTTGTTGGGGCTTATGATGTAATGTATATATGCAGGAGCCAATTTTTACCATTTTGCCATTATAGAACTAACAAGGATCTCCTCCTACAACGCCAGAAGCAGCTCAGGGAACAGAGATCTGTGTTAAAGGAGGGTGGAAATCAGAGGGAATGCTCTCCTTGATGTTATGTTGTCCAAACCAGAGCACCCCAAGAAGTCCCAAGTTTCAGCTCTGCTGAATTGTTATTAATTAACTAATCCAAAATAGTTTGATAGAATCTCTAGAACATGAATATTTGATTTCAGTTTCTAGAGAAAACTACTGTCTTCCAATAAGGTTGTTTACTGCTCCACACATCATCAGGTTCATGCATATATTAAGCCACAACATGATCTGTTTTGTCTTAGCATGTCTAAAGCTATCATGCCTTGTATTGTAGCTTTATACTTCGTTGTTTGTTCAAAAAATAATAGCAGATGAATAAGATTAGCTGTTGCAATTTGGGTATAGTTTATGGTTTAACCTGCCGTGTGAACTAATCATGGCTTATTAAATAATCATGGTTAAACTAAATTTATCAAGATTAATACATTTTGTAAGGTTTGCTCATAGAGTTGGACAAATGTTTGCCTGCTGCCTCTCCTATTACAGAATTTTTGAAAGGCACATTCCCCCAAAATAATTTTGCAGAAAGAAGCTACCTTCAATTGCATAATTTTCGTTTTCAATGAAAGCTTGCCATGGATACAGCTATAAACTGCATTTGAAACAAATTCCTGCCATTTGCCCCGGGTTACGCAGGTTAGATTTTCAATTATGACAAAACAGAGCTATCTATTGATTACACAGCTTTATGTCCAGCCATCACAGGCCACAGGCACTACAGAACAGCAATTCTTTTTGATCCAGTTAAACATACAAGCACAAAAAAAGGAGAGGGGGATTCATGCTTATTGTCCAGTTAGTCATTTTTTTAATGTGCAGAAAAGGCTGAATCACACATTCAGAATAAAAGCAGGTAATGAACAAGCTCCAAGGGAGAAGGAGGAAAAGAACCATTTACAGCAGTGCAGCAGCCCCTCTAAAAGCACTGCCACATACATCTAGGGTACCTAATCTAAGTCTGAAACATTAACATTAACCTAGTAGCTAATAATTTGGGAAAGGGGTGGAATTTGAAGACCATCCTGTGGGCATTCACATGACATTCATTGCCACTGAAGTTTACCTTTTCATTAAGCAGTTGGCATGACAGCACAGCCAAAACCACCCATCAAAAGATAAACTCAGTGAGGCTGCTGTCTGACAGCCAGCTATATTCTTCTCCCTTTCCTATCCCATCAGTTTGACTTGTCTGGGGACATGGAGCCCACTTCCAGGCCAAACACTCAGGTACAACTCCTTACCATGTTTACTTAGTAAGGCCTATGGAAGCCCACAGACTCCTATAAATAGAAGTGTATAAAGATTTAAGACTGCTCTTTTAACAGGGGAGGGGAGTGGGTGGGTTACAACTGCCAGAAAAAGTGACTTATCAATCCATCCTTGAAGTTGCAACCGCTGCATCACTCCACAGTCACACATTCTCAGTTTGGGGCTTGGCAAATGCTCATATTTATGATGGTTGCAATGTCATATGATCACAACTGCAACCTTCCCAGCTGGCTTCCAACAAGCAAAGTCAATGGGGGAGCGTGGATTTACTTAACAGCTCTGCAAATCACTTAATAATCACTTAACATGTGACTCACTTAACCACCATGGTGGTTCACCCAATGACTTCAGTAAAAATGGTTGTAAAATTGGTTCCACTTGTATGATTTGGTTAACAACCACATTCTAATTCTGGCCCCAATAGTGATTGTAAGTCAGGGACTATCTTTTTTGGGGGGAAAAAAGATGCTGATGTAAATATATCTGGAGTGCTTCTCAACTGAAGATCCTGAGCAATCATAACCAGGAATATAATCATTCATTCCCCACCTAATCTTATGGATAACTATACTTGAGAAGGAACATGCTCCTGACTCTTGAAAAATGAAGCCAAGGTTACTGAAGTTCATCTAATACAACAGAATGCTAGACTGAATGGCATGAGTTATTTAAAACAGCTTTGTTTTATCTTCAGTAATAATAGTCTTATTCGTATAGGTAGAAGATCCTACTGAAACCATCCACAGGATTACAGCTAATTATGCTAGATATTTCTTTTACCCTGCTCCCTCTTCCCCCAAAATTGCTCCAGCATTGCAGAAATGGTCATGAACATGGCAACTACAGCTACAAGTTCTGAAACTGGAAATGTTTCTGAAAACCATTATTAATTCTTCTCCTCAAGAAAAATCCTTTTTGTTCTCCACTAAAGGTAACATTTGCGCTCTGAATGCATATAACATTTTGACTGGTTTTAAACAATAAACAAATAATTTTATCATCAGGATTACATATTAGCAGGCAGTCTAAGTAAACAATACATTGCTCAATGGAAATATGCAAAAGTTGTACGTTCTCTTTGCAAGCAGTTTCTTCTCCCCTGAGATGGTGGCAGTCAAATGGTGAATCTGGCTGGGTCATCACATCCAAGTCAGCATCAAACTCTGGACTCAGCAGCGAAAGCACAGTTCTTCATTTCATTCAGTCATGTATGCATTGCCTCTGGTTCTGGATATATTGTCCTGAACGTCAAATTTATACGTGGTTCCCTGGAGTGATATTCCTTGGGAACACGGTGCTGAAAAAAGATCCAAATCAGCCCTTCAGTTAAATACATATTAAGGACATACAGATATTTTGGATTTTGGCATGCAAAACATCAAATTGTATTTAAAACGAATTTCCTTAAAACTGCTATACTTGGTTTTCTTCCAAAAATAAAGAAGAGGCCAAATCCTATCTTCCTTTTGTTCTTTTTTTTGTTTGTTTCTTTTTTTCTAGTTAACAATACAACATTATTTGCTTACTGCACTACCATGCAGCACTATTTCACAGGTTGGTACCCGCACGTCTTCCGGTTGTTCAGAAAAAAACCCCAAACTTGTAAGATTTTTGTGACCTATGAAAAAAGACAAGCAGCCCAATCTCATAGCAAACAACTTTTTAGTTCTCCCCACCTGAATGTGTTTCAGTGTTGCATTAGCCTCAGGTTACTCATTGACTTACAACTATTCATTTAATGACTGTGTGAGGATACAATGGCAGTGAAAAAAGTGCCTGTGACAGGTCCTCATGCTCACAACCATTGCAGCAGCTCCATAGTCACATAAACAAAATCTGGGAGCTTGGCAACCGGTATCTACAACAGTTGCAGCATCCCAGTGTCACATGACTGCCATTTCCAACCAACTTCCATTAAGCCAAGTGAATGGGGAAAGCCAGATTCACTTAATGACAGCATGGTTCATTTAACAACTATGACAAAAGGGTCATAAAATTGGGTGTGACTCATTTAACAATCCCCCTTGCTTAGCTAGGGAAATTCTGGTCCCAAATGTGGTCATAAGCCGAAAACTACCTAAATATAGACCTGTAGGGAAGAAAACAGCATTTGTATATTTTTTCTCTAGGCTCCTCACCTGCCAGTCTTCTTGAGTAGCTCCTTCCATCATTAGCAAAGTACCATGATCCAATGGCATATGAACTCTTTGCACATAAGTATAATCATTGTTATCCTCCTGAAAAAGATTTATTAAGTATAGTTAATCTATAGTTATAAAATTATAGAATTGGAAGAGGCTACTTAGGCTATTTTATTCAACCTCTGTCTAAGTAGTTGTCTTAGCTTCTACTTAAATACAATTAATATAGGGAAATAAAATGTCTTTAAGCCAAGTGTTCTCATGACTTCCTAAAAGAATTGATAGATTTGTGAGATCCCTCCTATTACTAAATCTAATAATGTCATTAGGATTAGGAATGGACAACCCACATTATTTTATTAATTAAAGTTTAATCAGATAAAACAATGATATGTTTTGCAATTTTATAAATATAAAATAACTCAGAAACTGCAGCTAGTCCACAATGTGGTGAGGCATGAAAGGCAGCATCATGTAAAGCAGCAGTCTACATGCAACTAGACTACAATATGGATCATTGTGAGAAGATATTCTCAGTCCATGAAGGAAAGTAACTGATATACCAAATAAATTTGGGGAAAAACCCTGCAGGCCAAGCTGTCACATCATCTTTCAGCAGAAACTGCCAATCCAGGAGAATCCCCAAATTGCACATTAGGTCTGCCTGGAAAACTGTAATGGGAATTTAGGCTAAAAAATGGGAGTCAATGTGATCGAGTGTGATCGAGTGGTTAAGGCACTCGGATAGAAAGAAGGAGTCCATGAGTTCTAGTCCCACTTTAGCCATGAAGGTAGCTGAGCTCTCTCTTAGCCCAACTCACCTCTCAGGGTTGTTGTTGTGGGAAGAATAGGAGGGGGAAGTTGTGTGAGATATATTTATCGCCTTGAGTTATTTGTAAAAATAATAAAGGCAAGATACAAATAAATAAATAAAATCTATGGGAACATACAGCCCATTCAGATTAGGCAGGGAAGAGTTTAAGCACTCCCTCCCAATCCTCCTCTAGACTCTAAACAGTCACTGAAAGAAGACTCAACAACTTGGTCAGCTTGGGATTGAGATAAAGTTGAGTATCATCCAGACAGCAATGATAGCAAACTCTGTTTCTGCAAATGACCTCAACCACAGGCTTTATACGGATGTTAAACAGGAGAGGCAAGAACAAACTGCCCGTGTGAGGAAGAAAAGAACCACACAATACTTTTCCTCCCACTGTTAATCCACACAGTGCATTTGGAAAGATACCATATTTAATAAGTTATGCTATCTCTATACTACGACCTGGCCTAAAACTCAACTGAAATGGGCCTAGATAACTTACTTCCGTCAGAGCCCTCTGAAACTCCAATTCAAATATCTTCTCAATAACAAAGAAGGGAAGGTTGTAGACTAGGAAAAATGTTCAGAATTGTTGGATCCAATAATGGCTTCTTGAAAAGGAAGCACATTGCTACCGCCTTCAAGGCAGTCAGAATCACTGCCACATTAAAAGATCCATTCACTACCATATGGACCCAACCACATATTATCACTAAAAGGCAGATAGTGGATCTTGTTAGTGCTTCTATCAAAACATACAGAATGGCCCAATCAGAGCCTAATTCTTAGCAATCAAGTGATTTGATTCAAGAGGGGTCCAGGATAATGCAAATAGTTCTATGACACACCCCAGCAGACAACATGATTAAATAGGGCTGCTGGCCAATAACTACGGTATTTATGCTGCAATGCAATGTCTAATTCAAGCTTGGTTGGATTCATTCTTCTTCTTCTTCTATCCTAAATAGCATTCTAAGTCTCTCTTTTGTCATTTTATCTCCAGGAGCTCCTCAGAAAATGAGGAAGCTTTTCAGGATCAAGGAAAAAGAAAGTTGATGCAATCTGATCCAAGGCCCTTGACACCTGCCCATTACAAAGGGCAAGTAAAAGCTAGATTGTTCATCATATCCCTAAGCTCTCTGTGAAATCTATCAAGGTTTATCGGTATGGGTCAGTTTGATCTGATAGATATAAGCTCCCAGCAGGGGTGGGGGAATTGCCAGTAAGCTGAAGACAAACCAGAAAGTGATCTAACCATAATGAAAGACTGCTAATAATATCCTCCACCTTCAGATCACACCGTAAGTGCCCCAAGATAAAATACAGTTCTAACATATAATCACCACTATGAGCTAGCCTCTAAAAATCTGGGATAGATTCATGATTGCCATGAGCTCTTTCACCACATGCTGGCTTGAACAGGCAGAACAATAGCAAGTTTTATTGGTGTGTAAAGGGAGAGTGGGCGTTGAGTTCCGGCAGCTGCTGGCTTCCAAGAAAGATGGAGAGGAAACCCAAAGTGCATCACCTCTCAGTGTATCTGTATAGTTCCTTTTGAATTTCCCAAACTTTTGATGATCTTAGTTGCCCTTCTGATATTTATATCCCATCTTTTCTCTAAGGAGCTCAAGCATTATAAACAGTTCTTCCGTTTCCACTTTAATTCTAATAATACCCCTGTAAGTATTAGGTAATGAGATAGCAATTGGTCTAAGCTGAGCCACCATGCTTATTAAATAAGAAAACAACCTGGAGTCAGATGTCTAATTCTAAACAATGAGATCTCTAGCAACTCTTGGAATACCTTCAGATAAGGTTTATATTGTATTACCAGAGGTCAAGATATTGCTACTTTCTGTCCCAGATAGTTCCATTACATGCACAGTCCTTTAGATTACAAAAGTAATTCAGTTTAGTAGGAAAAGATAAAGCAGCTACACAATATAACTGGTAGAACCAAGGAATGATGAATTTCTGCAAGCAGTATTTTTACCGTCAAGAAAACATCCAGAAAATGTTTTCCTCAAAGAATGCATTATTCTACAGCTAGAATCATCTATAATGACTATGTGGAATGTGGATACATGTAGCTTCCATTGACCAAGTGGCATTATGCCCTCAATCAAGAAGCATCCAAAATCTTTCTAGATCCATATTGTATTCAGATTCTTCCAGAGTTAAAAATTCAGCTACTATATCATCTAAGAAAAGCATCTATCCTTGAGTTTGGTGAATGTGTTCAGAAATTCCATTCCAGTATACTTCTTTTAAAAAAAAAAAAAATCTTGCAAATCCACTGCGATACTGAATAGTAATAAGCATCTCCCACAATTAAGGAATGTTTTCAAGTTTGAAATGTTGACAGGATATTAGGCAATTGGTTTAAAAAAATATTGAGGGGTCCTTGGTGCTGAGCTTGCTTGTTTTCTTGCATTACCCTAACAAGTGACATCATCAGTGCTAGTAAGGAGTGCTGTTTTCTGTCTGTTTATATTCTGGTGTCTTGCCTATCTGTGTGGTGGGGGCGGTCTTAGGAATTCTTTGGTTGGGCTGTTTACTAATGTCTCTGTGGCAGTTTCTTGACTGGGGTATTGCTTACTTGATTGTTGGTCTGAAGTTGACCTTGGAGTTAATCTATGCTGATCTGAGTGCTGATTACTGGGGGGAGAGGTGCTGGAGTCTTTTTCTCTTTTGGGGCTAGTTGATTGTCTCTTTTGCATAATCTATAGATGTTGTTAATGTCTATGTTTCTATTGATGGCTGATTTGTCAGAGTACCAGGCTTCTAGAAATTCCCTGGTATTTTTGGATTTGGCCTGGTCTAGGATTGTCACATTTTCCCAATTGAAACTAAGGTTAACTGCAACAACCACTATGTAGGACAGTGTTTCTCAACCTTGACAATTTTAAGGCGTGTGGACTTCAACTCCCAGAATTCCACAGCCAGCAATGCTGGCTGTGGAATTCTGGGAGTTGAAGTCCACACGCCTTAAAATTGTCAAAGTTGAGAAACACTGATGTAGGACAAACAGTCAGAAGACTGGCAGAACGCATCCATGAACACCAACTGGCAGTCAAAAGGCCTGTCATTTTTTTTAATTTCACAACATATAGACCAGTGGTTCTCAACCTATGGGTCGCGACCCCATTTGGGGTCGAACGACCGTTTCGCAGGGGTCGCTGGACACCGTGGTCCACCATTTTGTTTTTTTTATTTTGTTTTTTATTTTTTTTCGTCACGCGCACGCTGTGCGTGCGCGGTTCGGCTTGTCGCGAGCGATCCACCATTTTATTGTGTTTTTTTTCGTCGCGCGCGCACCGCGCATACGCAGATCAGCCCGTTACAATCCGCCATTTTGTTTTTTATTTTTATTTTTCCTGTTTTTTTTATTTTTTTTCATCGCGCGCGCCGCACATGCACGGTTCGGGCCGTCGCGATCCGCCATTTTTTAATTTTTTTTTCATCGCGCGCCGCGCATGCGCAGATTGGCCCATTGCGCGCACGCGCACCCCCGGGTCGGGGTCGCGGCGTGCATGGGCGGCGTAAGTGGGGTCTCAACCTGAAAAAGGTTGAGAACCACTGATATAGACAGATTTAACCATAGTTTCAACTGGGAAAATGTGACAATCAGCACTCAGATCAGCTCCAAGGTCACTTTCAAACCAACAATCAAGTAAGCAATACCCCAATCAAGAAACTGCCACAGAGCCATTAATAAACAACCCAACCAAATAATCCCTAAGACCACCCCCCACCCACCCAGTCAGGCAAGACATCAGAATATAAACAGACAGCAAACAGCACTCCTTACTAGCACTGGTATCACTTGTTAGGGTAATGAAACGTCTGCAAGAAAACAAGCAAGCTCAGAGAGCACCAAGGACAGCTCATTTCAACCCTGAGCTACAAATATTCTCCTTCACTGGTAAATAAATATTCTGAGGAACTTTCTATGTACTACTCTATAGGACCCATCCACACAGTGGATCAGACTTCAGAGAGAAAATGCTAGCAGTTTTATTACAGTAGTTATTGATGTTCAAGATACCACAGTAAATCTGGTTTACAATTCCATTGTTGATAGTTCAAGAATAATAATGGAGTGGGAGAAACGATCTATCATAGGAGATACGACTTTGGAGAAATACTGAAGTGGGAGAGAAAATAAGGCTGCAAAATTTCAGGTCAACAGATTCTACTATTTGAGCCTCTGATTACCACAGAAGCCAACAATGATACATAATGTAAGATATAGCCCTGGAGGTGGCTATCAAACTTGTGTGTAGGACTGACTTGGCAGGATAATTGGCCTGAACACCCAAATAGTTATGACTGAATATTTTGTCGTGCATCAGTCACAGAGTGGGAGGGAGATGAAGTAGAGGTTATTTGAGATAGCACATTTGCCAACAGAGAAACCAAAACTGACCCAACAGGAATGCATTCCCATTAAAGATCTGGGATGCTGCTAGCATGCCACCACGCTCTTCAAATCTGCAGTATAATTAATGCAAGGTTCTAACTTTTATTAATATTTAGCATAACCTTGACATTCTACATATAGTACCGTTCTGAAATCCTCGCCAAAAATAAAACAGAACACATCACTTAACTATTATCGATCTATGACAGCGGTTCTCAACCTGTGGGTCGCGACCCCATTTGGGGTCGAACGACCGTTTCATGGGGGTCGGCAAACACCGCAGTCCGCCATTTTCCCCCCATTTCCCCTCGGCTGTCGCGTGCGTGCCGTGCATGCGCGGTTCGGCCCGTCGCGCTGCGCATGCATGGTTCGGCCTGTCACGCGTGCCATGCATGCATGGTTCAGCCCGTCGCGCCACGCATGCACGGTTCAGGCCATTGCGCGCGCCGCGCATGCGCGATGCAGGCCGTCGCGCCGCACATGGGCGGCGCAGGTGGGGTCTCGGCCTGAAAAAGGTTGAGAACCGCTGATCTATGAATCTCTGCACCTATACATTCTTTTAAAGTTGACAGAGCTATTACTTCTGTAGCTCTCTGCTCTGGTTATTATCAATGATTATTGAAGCTATTTTTTCTTCCTCAAGGACCCTCTAATTTATGAATTCATGTCTCCTGCAGCTTTACAAAACTCCTTCAGCACCCTATTTATTTCAATGTTTTGCTTTTAAAATCAGCCTCTTATTTTGGTTTCTTACAGACATTTTTTCAGACATTATGGCCAAGGTGAACATTCTAATTGTTACATAATCTCCATTTAGAAATGTAGACATTTTATGTCTCATTTATAGCAGGGGATAAGGGAACCTGCAGCCTTCCAGATATCGGACTACAATTTTCATCAGCATTACCTGGAATGGCTGGATGGAGATTCATGGGTTTGTCACTCCCAATTTGGTACAGCAACCAAACAGGACAGGTATAGCCCCCAAAAGATAGTTAGAACTGCAGAAAAAAACAACTTGCCTTCCAAAGAGGATCTGTATATTGCACTGGTCAGAAGGAGGATTGAAAAGTATATATAGATCCCTCACATCCTGGATACAAACTGTTTCAACTCCTCCCCTCTAAATACAGAGTTTTTTCCCTTGTGCCATCACTCTGCTGAACACCTAATTCTCACAAAGCTGTCTTATGTCTAAGTATATTTACCC
Source organism: Bothrops alternatus (assembly GCA_034064705.1). NCBI lineage: Eukaryota > Metazoa > Chordata > Lepidosauria > Squamata > Viperidae > Bothrops > Bothrops alternatus. The sequence goes on along the minus strand of JARGCV010000003.1, from coordinate 14,307,479 downwards.
ATGTGGTAGGGCTGTGTATTATTATTATTATTAACTATTATTATTATCATCATCATCTTCTCTACTACTTCCTCTTATTGATATCATTATGATTATTATTATTTTGTTGTTTTGCATGCACACTGAGAACTTCTACACTGGAGACAAATGCCTTGTGTTTCTAATCATATTTGGCCTAATAAAGTATTCTATCTAATTTTGGGGAATCTATTCTGTTTTCGTGTGGGCTTTTCACACTTAATATTCACCCAATAGACATAACTCATATGCATAAAGTATTATCTTATCAATAAAACAAAAGGCCTTCTCTGAAGTTCTTGTTTCTATTTTTTTTTCCTGCAAATAATTAAGGCACTTAATATTCTTCAATGGAGGGGATCAGACTTTGTTCAGTATCTTGCTGGGGAAAAAACAAACTTATCTAGAGGCTAATCGTGGATATCCACTATTATCTTTTCAACCGATGATACGCGTACCATTAGTGGTACGTCGGCACCTGGCAGGTGATACGCTTACAATGGGTTGAAAAGCACTGTAAAAAAATGTGTAAAAAAAAGTGTTAAAGTGTAGCGTGGGAATGAGGTGAAGCGGCAGCAACGCAGCACAGGCCTGTGGGAGAGCCAGCTGGAGCCACGGTGTTGCCAGAGCTCTGCTGAGCGCCCAGGATCCGCGCTGGGTTCCAGCCAACTGGTGCTTCAGGAGTCAGTTGCAGCTACGCTGAAGACAAAGGAGGAGGAGGAGGGGATAGACATGCCCGCGGGGTGTTTACATTTGGTCCTGGGCTGCCATGGAGACAGTGAGGGCCAGCCCACCCTGGCCCCCAATCAAAGGAAAACCCCAAATCTAGCAGGCCAGAAGGCAGCCCAGCCACCAGGCCCCTATGGTTCCTTCTCCTCGCCCCCTGGGCAGTCGCCGCTTCTCAACATAGCTGGGGCGGGACTTGCAAGTACCTCCATCCTGCAAAGCAGTGCTCCCTGGCTCTCCCGCCCACCACGCTGGCAGCCCCGGGATTAAAGGCTGCACACTCCAGCCTTGCCCAGCCAAGGAAGGGGGCGGCAGCCAACACCACAGCAGATCTGCAGCTTGTCAGGGGCGTTAAGAGACTGGCCAACTTTATTCTGGAACTTCAGGGTTGGAAAACGGAGGGGCAGCGCCATGTTTGCAGGCCTGGCGGCACCTCCTTCAGAGCCTTCCTAGGTCTGCTGGGCATACCAGCATGGCGGTAGGCCACAGCGCCAGGTGAGCTGCGCTTTGCAGGATGAAGCTGGTGGACAACTTTGCTAGTAACCTGCAGGCTGTGAATTTTCCTTTCCCCCTTGGGGAAAGAATTCAGGAGTGCTAGATTTATTTTTCCTGCTAATTACAGTATACCTTGTGAGTTTTTTAAGGAGCTTATGAGAAAAAGATGTGTCTGAAAATTAAAGGATGTATGGATTGAGTTGTGAGACAGGGAAGGGAAGTACATGGACTTATGCACTTCCAGTTGCTATCAGGTGTGCCACTAATATTCTGACTGGACACCTGCATGCTTTCAGGGTCCAAAGATTATCTTAATTCTTCATAGGGCTGTATTGTAGATTGACTAAATTTTTCTGGGTTCTGATTTTAAGGTGAGTATCCTGAGCTGTGGAGGCCTTTAATCTTCTTCCTAAATACATAATACTAAACTAATGAGAACTAAAGGCTCAAAGGAAAGGCAGATTAGAAAGAACAAGACCTTTTGGGGTCTTCAATTCCCTTCCTGTTAAGAGTTCCTTAATAAGGTTTGCTCTTCCTTCCTAACATCAATAAAGGTGGTTTTCCAGAAAATATGTGAAGAGCTGTATTTAGTGATTTAACTATGTTTTATTTTTGGCTGTTTTAATTTACATATAATGTATGTTTAATTGAGGAGGACTTGGAGAGGTAGAAGTGGCCAATATGGAGGCGGCACCTTGACCTCCAGATCTGTCTCCCCTGCAGATCTCTGAAGAGGAGAATGGGGTGGCAGAGGAGCTGTGTGAGGGAAGGCTGTCGCAACAAACCAGCATCCTTACCACACACAATTAGAGATGGGAATTCCCTTTCGAGAAGGGCCAACCTCCCTTGTGCAGGACCTGAGAGCGTTGCTCCCCTGCTGCCTCCTCTTGTTCTCCAGAGATCTGTCAAGACAGAAGTTCGACTCGGAGGAAACTGCTTCCTGCAAATGTCCTCCACCTCCTGTTTTGGCCGGAAGGGACACTGGACAGGGAAACACCAATGATGTCTGGGATTGGGAAAAGAACATCCCTTTAGCGTGGTACACACACACACACACTCCAAGCTTGGAGACTTGTATCCACCTCTGAGCTAGCAAATTGCCAATCATGCCTGGGCTCAGGGAGAAGGGCCTCCTTCCTCTGTGGATAAAAGTCCCCAAATCTGGAATATGGTTGTGTGCGCGCATGTGCTTGGCTGCCAGCAGTTTGTGAAGGCGAGGAGTTTGTGGGGCATTGAGTTGTCCCCATATCGAGTTAGCCGGTGTGACTTGTTCCATTCCGAGTCAGCTGTGTCCAGTGAGTGGCGTTAAGCAGGCCACACCCACCTGCTAGGCGATTGGTGGTACACGAATATTGCCATATCCTAAAAGTGGTACAATCTCTGAAAAGGTTGAAAAGCCCCGATCTAATATATACAGCCTAACTCCTGCTCCTGCTCCCAGCTACCTGTTTCCTTGGTTACAATCTTAGTGGCGGAGCTGCCTCCTGCCTACTATTACAGTTTGGCTTCAAAGCTTTAAATTTACATTGCAGTATAAAGCTGGGAAGTTAACTGCAGTGAACTAATCCTTCAAGCAAATTCAGGGTTCTGCAGCAAAAAAGGCAGCATAGGTAAATTTTGCAGATCAGGACATTGACCATTTATCTTAGCTGCTGTATATATTTATTTTTTGGATGCTTTATTTTTTATTATTGTTTCAATTGTTTTTATAGTTTTAAAACCATAAGCCACCCAAAGTTACTGGTTGAGATGGGAAGCTGCAGAAATTCAATGAATGACTACGGTAAATAAATAAGTAAAATCTAAAACCTTTCTTCTTTCTGAAATGAAAAGCCAAACTGTTTTCCTGAAAAATTAGTCATATTACATGTCATTTGCTTCCAACCCTACATATATTATATTTACGCACGTATTCTTTTTGCAAGAAATCAAAATTCATTCAAAGTTCAAAAAAAGAGGTACTGAGTATATTGAGTAAAAAGGGCCCTATTAAAGATATTTCATGTATCTTTGTCAATAGTCAGGGTTTTACTATTAATAAAATTGTTTTTAATTTTCTAGAATATTAGCTACTTATGCAAATCTGTCATATGCAAATCTGATAAGCATTTCTTCCACTTCGTCATTGCTACTAAAAGAAATATTGAAGATCAGAGTGCTCAGAACCCAGTGGCAATTCTTCCCCCCAACCTGATGAAGAACCATTACTGAATACTCTTGAAGTACAATTTTCAAATATCGTGTTTTGTACTTATCATAACATCTAGCCAGCATGTAACTAGTGTGATAATTATGATAATTATAATTAACGCAGGGCATTTTCCAGATGCTTTCCTGAAAACAAGACATAATATGCTTACCATATTTCGGCAATATATTAAGGAAATTTACCTGATCAAAATATGCAATAATATTAGTTGGCAAGATTTGTTCTTGGCAAATCCACGCTGACTTTTTATTATTTACCCTACTACTACTACTTTTAAGATGCTTACAAGTATCCACTTCTTTGTAATCTATTCTAGAATCATCCCAGGCACTTATACCAAACTGACTGGGCTGGTCCTCCTTCTCCGCCCCCTTCTGATTACAGAACAAGCTCTTGCTCTGTTCCTGTCACTAGTGCTTCTAGAGACAGCAGCCAAAGTACATGGTCAGCTCAAATGGGTCCTAGCCCACCTTTCTTTAATATATTTTAAAGTGCTGGTTTTATTTTTATTTATTTTTTTAAATAAAGCCTGGGACTAATTTGTCTGAAATACCACCTTCCTTTATACCTATTCAGATCTTAGGATATTTAAGATATATCTTGCTGTTAATTATGATTCAATCATAAAAAATTGAATATTGCAGCTTATCACCCTACTTTATTCTTTCTTTTGTATTAATAAATTTTATTTTTTATTTTTCCAAACTCTCCCCGATACGTATACCGTGATATTTATGAGATGTAAATATACATTCTTTTTACATTCATATATAAGATACTTTTAATAAAATGAAATAAATACATACACATGACTTTTGGTGTTGCTCACCCATTTCCCCTTTCACTGTATCCACACTCCTTCTTCTCTACCTTCTTTCTCCCTTTCTTCTCTTCCCTACTTTCCTCTTCTCCCTTCACCACTCTCCTCCCCTTTCTTCCCACTTCTCCTCTTCTCCTCCAACCTTCCTACTTCCTTCTCCCTTCCTTTACTCTTTTCTCTCTCCTCTCCTTTCTTCCCTCTCATCCCTCTTCAGATACAATTCAGGGGTAATGTCCGAGCAACTCCTCTCTTCAAATTTCCCTATCTGTATTATATACAATAAGATTAATTTTCTCTTACATTAATACTTCTATTTATCTAACCTTCTCGGTATATACTTCTATAAATATTTATACAACCTCCAGTTATTCAATACTGTGTCGCCTGGGTCTTCCTCCTTATCTGCTCCTTCTTCTTCCATCTAAATTGATGTTAACTATCTATTAACCATATTCTCTTTTCAGCCAATCATAAAAAGTTCCCCAGATTTCATAGTAATCTGACTCTGTCTTATCTTTAATTGTCATTGTTAGTCTATTCATTTCTGCACATTCCAGTATTTTCCCAATCACCTCTCCCTCTGGGGGGGCTTTCAGTGCTTTCCAATTTTGTGCAAACACCATCCTAGCTGCCGTGATTATATGAATAATTAAATATGTTTTCTCTTTATTGTATTTCCCTGGTAGAATACCCAACAGGAATATTTCTGGTCTTAATTCTATACGTTGCTGTATCATCTTTTCTATCCATGTTCTAATTTTATTCCAGTAAGTTTTAGCTTCTACACACGTCCACCACCTGGTATCTGATGACATTTCCAACATTTCATATACCTGTCCTTAAACATTTTGGCTAATCTTTCTGGAGACATGTGGCATCTGTAAAACATTTTGTACATATTTTCTTTATAGGCAGTCGCCATTGTCAATTTATAGTTTCTTTCCCATAGTTGCTGCCATCTATCTAATTCAATTGTGTATCCAAAATTCCTTGTCCATTTTATCATTGTCTCTTTCACTTGTTTCTCATCTAACTCCATATGTAGTAGATAACTATACATTTTTAAATCCATTTTTCTTCCATTCCTGTTGAGTATTTCATCTAATTCTGTTGTCCCCAAATTAACACCATCTATTTTTAACATCTTTTTCATATCTAGATTGTATTTGCATTCTCATGTACCAATCCATCTTTATTCCTTGTTCCTCTAACTGTTGTTTGGTTTTCAACTCCCCCATATCTGTTAGTAAGTCTTTATATCTTGTAATGTTTCCCATGTTAAACATATTGGGGTGTATTAGCGCCTCCATAGTTGAGAGCCAATTTGGAATCTTCAAATAATGCTTTCTCTCTACTTTCTCCCAGACCACAAGTAAAAGAATTCTTTATATGGTGTCTCTGGAAATAGCTATGTATTCTGTTTTTTCCATACATATGAAAACATGCCATCCCAACTGTAAATCATGTCCCTCTAATGTCAATAATCTTGTATTCCTCAGTAAGATCCATTCTCTCATCCATGATAATGCTGCAGCCTGATAGTACAATTCCCAATTAGCCAGACCAAACCTACCTCTCAATCTTGTATCTTGTAACATTTTTAGATTAATCCTTGCCTTTTTTCCCTGCCAAATATATTTCAAGATTATTTTATTAAGCCCCTCAAAATATTTCTTATCTAATCTTATTGGTATTGTTGAAAACAAAAACAATAATCGTGGTAGTATATTCAATGAATATTCTTTCTTTTGTAAATTACTCAGGAATACATACCGGTAGATCAAATATTGGAAGATATTTCAAGAGGTGGAGGAAAAGGGAAAGTCTTTATATAAGTGAAAGTCTTCTCATAAATTCTGCATCACACATTATTTCAAATTATTGATCAATTATGTATAAAGAGTTTTTAATGGGTTGTTTTAATTCAATGTGGAAAAACTGTCTTCATCTCTAATCATCATCTTCATTACTCAACTATCCTATTCCTCAGAAAAGGAAAATGAATCTTAGAGTTGGCAATGAAAAAATGTCAATTATCCAGGGAGCAAAGAATGACAGTACATAAAGTTTGTACATAAAGTTTTCATTCAGAAGAAAAAACAAACTAAAAATGATTTTAACAGCAGTGGAAAGCAATCAGTTTCAGATCATTATCCCATTTGTCTAAATCGGTAATAAACATTTGTTGTACTTCTCTACCTACTTATCGGAACAGGTTTAAAACAAGATTGGGTTCCTCCATTTTAAAATGGGAACATAACAGTTTCTGGATTTACCAATCAGGTACAGTATATGATTTGGGCAAATGAGAATTGAACTGAAATTCTGCAATGTGAAATGGACCAAGTTAACTTGAAAGTCTGATAAATCATTTCAAACTGATTTTTTCTGATAATCAGATTCTTTGCTTTAAATACAACAAAACAGTGGTCAAGTCCAGGTGGCTTAGTTCTCCTTGAAAGAGGGGATATATTTTATATTAAATCAAATACTACAGTTCCAATTTTGCAAAAGCACTTTTTAAAAAAATAAATATTTAAATCATTATTTTAAAAATTATCTTAATCAGGACTTCTTGACATAAACTTTGCTAAATTTCTGCCTTATGGACACAGTTCTTAAGAAGCAACAAGATCAGAAGAATATCTCTGTTTTCCATATTTACTGAAAACAAGCGTAATGTGGCATGATGAATTATTCAGTGTTAGCAGTGGGAAAGAGGAAAAAAACTCACTCAGTTTAAATATTATCTTGGATCTGCAATAGATTCAGAGTTTGACTATCATTTCCCTCTTTGAGAAAGGAAAAATATGAGCAAAAGTTTTTCCAGTAAAACATTTTAAGATGTTCTAGATATGGGAGGGAAATGCTCTAAATCCACAATTCAGTACATACAAGAAGTTGCCTTAAGAAGACAAGTGGTTTAGCTGCAAGCTTGTTTAGTGGTTGCTAAATGAGAATGCAGCTTCAGAAAGGCCTATGGAAATGATGGAAGCTCAATGAAACAAAGTGCAAACATTATTTTGCTTCTGGAGAGCAAATAATAATTAACTGCATATTAAGTTGTAATTAAAAAGCTTTTTGGACTTTTCCTTTTTAACAAAAAACTTCTAAAAGTTTTGTTGCACCAAAATTGCTACCTCATAACTGCCACATGTTGAGTCTGTATTCCAAAGAACCCAAGCTGAGTATTATTTTTTAGTATGTCCAATACGTCACTTGGGTTCTGACTGATAATATCCCTAGGTCTGGCTATTGTTTCTTTTGCTAGAATAAATGTTTATATTTACTACTGGAACAAATGCAGCACTGAACGCCAAAACAATTAATATTTAATATTAAGTTAATGAGCATCTAAATAAGCGGATTATTTAATTTAAAGGGTTTAACATATTTCATAGCATACATTATTCAGAACATATATTTAAAATTAAAAATTTTGGAAAAATTGAAGTTCTCTTCCTGTACATCAAACCTGCCTGGTAAAAGAAATATTTTGCAGAAGCCAGATGTTTTATAAATATACAATGTATACAGTGTGTGTTTATAAAGCACACATTACCCTTTGATGAAAAGAAGATCTGGAACTTGTTGGGATGTGATGTCCCATGCTCTCAGGGTTCCACTGCGTAGGAATTCTAGTCCTCGCTTAGTAACTATCTCACTGACTGTTCACAGTTAGGATGATACTGAAAGAGTAACTGTATGAACAATGCCCGCATTTATGACCTTTGCAGTGTTTTTGTCATGTGATTGCCATTAGAGTCAGATAGCATAATCTGTCTTGTGTAAAACTGTAAGCACAGTCATGGTCATGTAATTTTTCATTTGGTGACTGCTTTGCCAGTCCCAAATGTGGTTGCTAAATGAAGACTACCGGTATCTGTAGACAATTGCATTTACCCAGCATACCAATTGAAAGATGATCTGAACCATATACTTTGGTATAGGACATCATATAAACAAATAAATAAGATTCCCTATTTTTGTCTGTAGAAAGCTTTCAATAATGAAGTCAGCCCTAAATCTGTATTTCTGCTTAATAAAAACTTAGGATATTAAATAATTCACATGATGATTATTTATTGGTCACTCTGAAGCAAATTAAAATTTCAAACAGGACTGACGATAATTAGTCCTTGGGAAAAATGCAAAGATGGTGGATTTGTGGCTCTGAAGAATCCTGGAGGAAAGCAACATCAACCACATCCATTATTTTTTAAAAAAAACTTATATGGATATGTTTGTAATGTCACCTGCAGTCAAGGTTATTAGAAAACATTACTATAGTACTTAAATTGAGTCTCATGAAGGCAAGTGGAAAGATTCAAATTCTATAATAGTAGTAGAGAACCAATATTTTGAAGTCCCAGGGATCTTGGCAACAAGATTCAACTATTTATGAACAGCGGAACAAATTTTCCATTAGACTTTTAGACTGGATTTGAAAACAGAAAGCAAATTTAGACAATTTGGAAACCAGTTAAGCCTAAATGAATTTAAAAGGCATACTGGAGACTTTTTCAGCATTTTAAATTACATTATTTTCTAACACAACCAGTCATGTACTTACACTGGGTTCTCACCACAGCACTTCAGATACAAATACCACCATCTTTTGTGAAAGCAACTCTCATGTACTAGTGTTTTTCCAGCAAAGGGATGCTATCAGAGGGTCAGGTACACACAAAGCTTAACTAGCATTTTGATCCAAAAGCTTACTTTAGCATAGATTGGTTGGTTATATGCCAACAAATCCAGCCTTAGGGACTATGTTGTTAGACCTCCTCCAGGATGATTGTCCCCTACCTGGTCTGGCAGCTTTTACCGCTACACCCATTGCTGTTGCAATCAAGTCTATGAATCTTACTGCTAGTTTTTCTCTTCTCTCACCTCACCAATCAGATACTCCTCCCTCATTTACTATTCAATTTTCCCACCTCATCCAGAAATGGCAGCAAAAGAAACCTGCATTCAAAATATGCACCCAACACTCACCTATTACCAAAGCATCCCACCCTATCTCCAAATAGCTTATCAAATGCTATTGGAGCCATGAACTGGTTAGTAATAACTTTGGGGAGTGGGTTTATGTGCTACCCACCTGTTTTTAGATATGTGGGGCAGAAAGAGCTATACTGTATTATGCATTTAAAATCTTTAAAATATGTGTTTCAGCTGGATAACATTCCACCTTTATAAACTCACAGGCCGAGGCTTCTTCCTCATCTCAAACATCCGGGTAGCACCAAAGCTAAGCGATGCAATTATGGGGTTTTTCCCCAGTGCAGGCTCATCATCGCTATGCCAGTCAACACTGTCCTTTTCATTTCGGTAAAGGTTACAGAGTAGGGAGTTGAAAGTATTCTTAGTGAAATCTTCTACTAGATCCTTCAACATGGCCAGTAGTGGGTGCCACTGAAATCAGAGGGGACAAAAAGTAAACATCAGAAATAGAATCAAAGTCCAGTAAATAAGATAGCAATAGTATCAAGAACTCGGTTTCCAATTCTACTAGCACAGTGGTTCTCAACCTTTTTCAGGTTGAGACCCCACTTGCGCCACCCATGCGCGGCGTGACCCGCGCCGCGCACGTGACGGGCCATTCCACGCACGCGCACGTGACGGGCCGATCCGCGCACACGCGCGCGACGGGTCAAACCGCGCACACGCGCGCGACGGGTCAAACCGCGCACACGCGCGCGACGGGCCGGTCCCCGCATGCATGGCGTGCGACGGGCCGATCCGCGCATGCATGGCACGCGACGGGCCGAATCGCGCATGCGCGGCACGCAATGGGCCGAACCGCGCATGCGCGGCGCGCGCAACAGGCCAAACCGCGAAGGCACGGCGTGCGCGCGACGGGCAAAAAAATGGCGGGCCGCGGTGTCTGGCGACCCCCGCGAAACAGTCGCGACCCATAGGTTGAGAACCGCTGTACTAGCACTAATTTGAAATGTAAGAAAAAAAATTACTGCACTTGGAACCTAAACTGGTGTTCGTAATTTAAGCATAATGAAATAAGACTCTCTCATCTTATATACTTAAGACACTTGCAGCAGTTAAGTAGTTGCACTCTTAAGAAAGTGGGTGGTTTGTTAATAATTCTATAAGCTAGAGTAGAAAGTTAAAAAAAAAACCCAACAACCCAGAAGAAGGTAACAGCAAACCATCTTAAACTGACAGAAATGATTCTGGGTGCAATTTAGGGTGTTGATCAACACATTTCAAATCCTGTATCGACTGGAGCCAGGCAATCTTGGGATCATTTAGATTTTGTGCATTTGGAAACTGAAGTGAGAAAGGGAAATGTACCTGATGAATCCTGATCTTTTTTATGGTGCAAGATGTCACAACCTAGGTTTTAAGTGGACTATATTGATAACTTTGATAATATGTCATTTTAACACGTCCTGTAGTGCTGTAAGCTGTTTAGAATCAAATGGCCGAAGCAGCATTTCTTAATAAGACTTTACTTTACTTTTATACAACCATATCTTTACACATATACAAAAACACATTTTGCATCTGATGTGCTAGACCCTTAGTTTCTCATGTTCTAGAAAAAGTACTGATGACTTAAGAAATTTTTCAGGGCTTAAGTGCCAGAAAGTTCATTAACATCTGATTAAATAATATAAGAGCTTCATGTCCTTTCATTGTAGCTCACCAAAGCTTGCATGGTTTGCAATATCATGATTAATTGGTGCTTGCCTATAACATTTTCTACTTTATGCACCATCTATATAAGGGGTACAGGCAATCCTCCTTTAGGGTCAACTGGAGCTGGCAACTCAGTGGTTAAGAGAAATCACTGAATGAAAACTATAAGTGTGCTTATGATCTTACTTCATCTTTCCTTTCTATTGCTTCACATGTACTCCTCAATTTATGACCACAACTGAAACCAACATTTCTATTGCCACAGTTGTTAGGTGAATCACCGCTGTTGTTAGTAACATGGTTCTCAGGTAAATCTGGCTTCCGTATTGACAATGTTTGTCAGGTCATCACAAATGGTGATCACACAATCCTGGGACACTGCAACCATCATAAATACAAGCTAATTGCCAAGCATCAAAATTATGATGCTGCAACAGAGATGTTGCAATGTTCATAAGTATGAAAAATAGTAAGTCATGTTTTTCAGTGCTGTTGTAACTTCAAATGGTTATAAGTCAAGGACTACTTGCATAGACCTACAACGTTTGCATATGTGAGGATAAGTCACAAATTTTTCATTATTGTCATAACTGTGAATAGTTGCTGTACAAAGCAGTTGCTAAGAGAAGATTACCTATAATTTGTTATATATGCACCTTGTTGCAGATGCATATTTGAATTACCAAAATTAAACCATTTACAACTTCTCAATTAGCAAGCTGCCTAAATAATTTTTCATGGAAATTATAGTTCAACGTTGCTAAGAAAATTTCTAGAATTTCCTCAATGGTTTAATATTCAAGCTAGTTGGGGGGGCGTGTTCCCTTAGCAAACCATGACATAAATCAGAATTAAAGTCACTATTTAATAGGAAAAACCAGCATTAAGTTCTTTCAATTTTAACTGAAGTAAGGAAAAAAGAGTGACAGTGACTTTAACTCTGTTCTTTTCCAATACTGCCCTCCAGTGTTTGATAAATGCAAGGTTCTTTTTTATTTTTCCCTAGAAAGAATTTTCCATCCCTGAACAGAGATTCAGAAGAGGAAATAGGCATTTTTCTACATTCTTGGAATTAAGGGCAAGTTTTAGAAAAAGGTAAGTAAGAGCACCATATTTTAAAGTGTGTGTGTGTGACTCAAACAATAAATAAGAATAGAATAGAATAGAATATATACAATACAACATAACAGAATAGAAGCTGGAAGGGACCTTGGAGGTCTTCTAGTCCAGCCCCCCGCTCAAGCAGGAAAACCTATATCATCTCAGACAAGTGACTGTCTAGTCTCTTGAAAACCTCCAGTGATGGAGCATCCACGATATCTGAAGGCAAGCTGTTCCACTGGTTAATTGTCCTCACTGTTAGGAACTTGCTCCTTAACCTTAATTCCAGGTTGCTTCTCTCATTGATCAGTTTCCAACCAAAGTATGTAGGCATTAAAAGAAGATCTTTAAAAAATACTCCATTTTAATACTGAATTCTTTAGCAACTGAGCAAAAAGAATGCAAGTTCAAAAGGCTTTAACTATGACAACAGATGGAACAAACCAGGATGAACGTCCAATTCTGTAATGACTTGAAAACTCAATAAATGAATTCCTTAATCTCCTCAGCAAGGCACAGTAAAAATACTGTGTAATAAATATTTTTCTGCCAAAACATCAGCTACTAACTTTTTAACAAACCTCTATTCAGGAGAAGGAAGAAATCATGGCCTTGAGAGACAGGAGGAAGCTTTGCTATGACAATGGTTAGAAAAAGGGGGTTAAGCCTGGGGCAGAAATGTAACCTGAATAAACAACTCAGACACAACCCTCCTTAGTGGTCGCAAGGATAAAGGAAGAGAGGGGGGAGGCACATTCAGACTTGCAAGATCTTGTTACTATAATTTTTCAATAAAAGTAGTATTACCTACACAATACCGGATTCCTAGTTTGATCTATCCTGAAAAGTTAAGATCATCCCTTATGAGATCATGAAATTTTTAAGGAACTGTTATCAGCTCACTTTCTGTTTTGAAGGTAATACTGTAAAGACAGTTCAGCTGTGATTTATCCTGTCTCAGGGGATTTACCCCATTCACAATTCTCCACAGTTGCTTTGCTGCTCTCTGGTTCCCACCCCGTATCCAGTGGAGTTTTAGTTTTTTCCCCTTGCCAGAAAAGAAATTGCAGTGAAGACAGAATGCCTCAAATTCACACCACCATTGTTATTATGTCTTTTAAAGTTTATTTTTCAACTTTAGAAAACTCAAGATCCTTACGTACATCAGAGTTTGCCTGCATTTCAAGTCTGGAATAAGTGTAGGGTAGTTTTCCATACCATGCTGTGAGTCTGGGTTCATCATAAGATCGATCTACAGGGGGGGAAAATGGATGCAATAATTAGGGTTACTATGGAAACCAGTAATATGTGATTATAAAGTTTGTTGACATTTGGGGAATAAATGCCTTAATAACTCTTTTAGCATTTTTTTGCCTTCTCTAGATAAAAAAGCTGACGAAATGAGACTTTTAACTTGCAATTCATAAATAATACAACAAAGAGAAAATTATTCTAGGCTATGTATACATCAGTGAAGTTGTTCTGTTTGAAATACAAATTTCTAGAAGGAAACGTGAGAAGTAACACAAGTGCCCTCAAGTGAACCAAGATCAAGCAGCTTATGGTTTAAACATCATGGTACTTATGCCCAAATCCAATAGATTAAAAAAAATAAACAGAACAAGGAAAACAGTTTGCTGTGTGACCAACCAAAAACATGCCATTGTAAAAACCTGCTTTACCACAGAAGGTGCAGTCCCAACTTCATACTGCTTTTTGAAACTCAGGAACAAGCAGACCACTTCAGAGCTCAAATGATAACACTGAATCTCCAGCCTCTCTGCCTTCTCAGCATAAATAATCACCAGTAAAACCAACAACCAGCACAAACAAAGAAAAATCACTAGTAGATGCATGGAAGCTTTCTGAACCTTTACAGCAGGAAAAAGCAAGTATAAGTTTGTTTTGGCTATCTCCTTATACGAAACAAACACAGGTTAACCCTAAATCTATGTATTAAGTGGAGACTAGAACTGCTGGCAGAGGGCCAGGTATTTTGCTGGCTGCAATGGATTTTACTAGAGTGAATATTGCAAGATTTACTGCTAGAACTTGCAGAAACAGAAGTCAATAGTTAAAGAGACTGATAGCAAAGCTACCGTGTCTAATGTGCGTTCTTTGCCTCCATGGAATTTCATGCAACAGCTGATCAAACATCCAGTCTGCTTCACTCAATGAAATGAAGCCAGGAATCAAATGAATCCTAGAATAAAGAAAAGTCACATTACACATTGATATTTTCTGATTTATTTCAAACTAAGACATTCCAGGCAGGTACTGAGTCATTTATTTCCATCAAGTAAAGAAAACAAGTGTGCTGCTAAGAAAAGAGTATCCCCACCACCAACACCACAATATTATGAGTTGCTTAGGAGTTATCAAGCTCTTCCACTCCCTACTTGCTTATGATTATGGTATTGTTGGAGAACTTTTTTAAACTCACTTTTTATTTTTGTACTTTGCCTGGAGAACAAAGGGAATAGTCTCATGGCATCCATGAGGGAAATAAGAACAGAGAAGTAGATATAAGGAGAAGTGATTTATGCTGAAAAAGTGATTGGGAAAATATTAATTCTTCTAGACTTCTCAATAACCTTCAATACCATTGCCCACTGAGTCAATGACAGGCCAATGCAGGCATAATGTTATAGGATTCCAGGTCATTCAGGAGAGACATATGGAAATTATAGATTCTTTGAAGCAGGTAAGAGGTCAGGGAGAATATGAGTCAAAATGTGCATACAGACTCATGTAATTTGGATCTAGCTCTAGCACCAATTCACTGTTAACTTTATTTCTTAAAAAGATCTGTAATCTCATGGTAACACATTTTAAATCACTTTACTTTGGCTCTCGTATAAATAGCCAGACAAAATCAATAAACAGAAGACAGAGATTACTTTTTTCTGAACCCAAGTCCTCTTCTGTAAGTGAAAGGAATTCCCTGTAAGTTTTTCTTCATTAGAAAGGAAAAATTAAGTTCATTCGTGTCCTTTTATGAGCATAGAATTTTTTGTACATCATGGAGAAAGTGAGATTTGGAAAGGAATGAAGTTCAATGTTCTCCTAAACAAAAAGTCTATGGGTGGGTGAGTTTCCAAGCTCTGCAAGAAGACATTCCTTCTTCTAGTAGCATTCTTTGGATCCAGCAGAAAAAAAGATTAAATAAACAAGATACAAGATTTACTCAACAAGACAGGAGAAATACTCAAAGTAATTGTCAGTTTAAGAAAGCTATAGCTATTTCCCACATTATAAAAACTGGTATGATAGATAAAATGTTAGATAAGGATTAGGGAGACTTGATTTCAATCTTTGTCATGGAAACTCAATGGATGATTTTAAATTAATCTCTCTCAGCCTTTATTATTTAACAGGTTTCCTACTGTGTGTGTACAATAAAGGAAGATCCCCGTGTACATTGCCTTCCGCTTTTGGGGGAAAAAAACCTTAGAATTTAAATCTAGCAAATAAATACATAGCATTGTTGGCAAGTAACTAATGGAAATGGTCTTGACCCAATGATTCTTTTCACTTGAAGATTTAATAAAAACAGCTTTAAAAAACAGTTAATTTTCAACTACATTGTAGACTTATAAGGTAACTATCAGAAAAGAAAGCCAATGTGGAAAGTGTTATCAGAACAAGTGTCTATGATAAAAGATAAAAGGATATTCTTAACCTGGGTGAATATTAAGAAAAACATAATTATTAATAAATTTCTGTACAATACCATGGTCCTCCATGTTTATTTGTCTTGTATAATGTCTTTGCTATAATTACTTAATACTCATTCAAATACTGGGACATAATCCTACCAGAACTATTCTGCAAGAACACACACACACACACATGCAAAATGTTAGATACTTACTTTGATATTCCTGAAGGCAATGTGCTGATCTCATATAGACCCTGTTTTCTGCAACAGAAGAGGAAAAAAAATCAATCATGGTTGGGTAAAAGACATAAAAGGTTCAAACTACTAATCAGGGTTAGAGAACGAAAATGTATTAGATCCAAGAGATATGGGAGTAAAAACACATTACAGGTAGTCCTTGACTTATGATCACTCATTTAATGACAGTTCAAACTTCTGACAGCACTGAAAAAAGTGATTTATGACTTGTCCTTGTAATTATGACTGATGCACTGTCTTCATAATCCACTGGAACGTATTTACCATGGTTGCAACGTCTTGGGATCATGTGATCACCACTTGTACCCTTCCCAAGGAGCTTCCAACAAGCAAAGTCATTGGGGAAGTCAAATTTGCTTAATGACTGCACTGGTTATTGACAAAGTTCTGGTCCCAATTGCAATTGTGTGGACTACCTGTAAGAGCAACAAAGCCCAAATGATCAAGAGATATTAAAATGAGCTAAAACTGGAATACTTACTCTATTATTCTGGGTTCTGGGACTTTGCATACAACCTAAGGATTAAAAAAACCCTCATATTTTTATAAAGTATGTATATTTAGTTTGCCACAGTTTAAAAGGACAAAGGACAAAGAACTATGAAAATACTGAGCATGTTTACATTTGCTAGTGCTGCTTTGTATTACTAAATCATGTTTAAAATTGCACTTTTCCCCCCCTGTAACTAACTCTCCTGTACTGAGATGGAAAACAGTATAGATCAGGATGGAAATTATCTCAATGGGATAAATAGGTAGATTAGTAGGTTGAGGAAATTAAACATAAACATAAAGTGTACTAATTTATGGGGGAGGGAGGGTAAAAAAAATAACTAGAAATCATGTATTTTGCAACCAAAGTGACAAATATTGCTGAAGATTCCAATAATAATTGTTTAGTTATGCTGCTCTCTGATGCTGTTAATGCATCTGAGTTGGGAGATATTTTTTAAGACAATGCACACAAGAAACCATTAAAATGTGCTTTCTATGTGTTCAGGCAATTTTATATACATATAAACAAAGCAATAACAATATAATACAATATTTTTACCTCTTCAGGTGCTTTAAAAACAAACTGTCTTTTAGATGAAAGCTCTGCCTCTGCTTGGAACGTGGATGGTGCAGAATTGGCAAATGCTGGATTTTTAGCATTGGAATTTCTAAAGGCTAACACAAGAAAGAACAGTATCAAACTAGATAACAAGAACTTTCATGTTTTCAACGTTATTTAGTATCTGTATTTTCAAATTAAGAGTACATTCACACAAACACACAGGTAACATTTTATCCTTTGGTAATTCTACTTCAAAGGGCAGTGTGGTGATTCAGTGGTTAAGATGCTGAGCTTGTCGGCTGGAGAGTCGGCAATCCAGGTTTGAGACCTGAGCGCCATGTGATGGGGTGAGTTCCCGTCCTCGCTCCAGCTCCTGCCAACCTAGCAGTTCAAAAGCATGCAAATGTGAGTAGATAAATAGGTATCACTTCAATGATGTCATGCTGGCCATGTGACTGTGAAAATGTCTTCAGACAGCCCTGGCTCAATGGCCTTGAAACGGATATCAGCACTGCCCCCTATAGTCAGCAATGACTAGTGGAATAAAATCCGCAGAATTTTACCTTTTACTATCTCTATTTCAGGAACTGTGATTTTTGTGAGACAGCTCGAAGATTTGGGAGCACTTATTTCATGTAGAGCCCCCATGTGTGAAGTACATTGAGAATCTGATATTAAAAATAAAACTATCTAAAATCAGGTTTATTATTTTTTCATGCTATTCTTATGAAGGTATGCACGGAGGCTTTCAGACAGGCTTAAATAAGCATATGAACCATTTCTACTGGTTTCATTTCCTTCACGTTATTAAGAAATCCATATCTTTGTGTTGAAACCACATTTTTTACAGTCCTAACAGAAACCATTATAGCAAGCTTTATGGGTTTTTTTTAATAACACCTAGAAAGCTTACACTATAATCCTATATCCTATAAGAACCCAGATCAATAATCACTGAAGTTAGAAAACTGTTTCTAGAACCTCCATTCTAAAGATCTTAGGGAGACAATTAAAGGCCTTGTTTTGACAGTGTCCCTTCAGCTGTAGAGATTTTAAATAATATTTTATTTCCAGAAATGAAAAGCTAGCACGTTTCAAACCAACCACCATCCTCCTACCCCTTTATATAGAAAGACAATAAAACAAGGTGGTAAAAAGCAGGATGAGAAATGGGAGGGGGAAAGAGACACATATCAATCTACCTTGGAGGTTTTGTCATAAGTGACCATTTTCTGAGAGTGGCCATGAAGATTCCAAATGTTTCCTCTAGCCTCTACATTTGATATTTTTCATTAAAATTGGCATATGTGCCACTAGTACACATATGCAAAAAGACTTAGGCCCAACACACCCAAAAAATGTTTGATCTAAATGAGAATTAAATAGCTAACCCCAAGGTTGGATCAGCAGTCAAGAGAGAGCTAACTTGGAGAATAAAAATGAACGATGAGAGTAGCAGCTGATATAAGAAATCAACCTAGTAAACTAGTTCATAGACTCAAGGGGGAGCATAGAAAAACTCCTTCTGTAGTACTTATAGGTAGGGAAAAGATCTCCCTGAATTGGCAGTAGTGTTCCTGCTAGGCAACAAGGTTAATTTGTTTATACACATTAGAACAAGACAGCATTTACCTGAACATGAAGTCATTCTGCTATTACCCTGGCTAGCCCAGCCACCCTGGACTCTGGCTCTCTGTCTTTTATCTTCCATTACTCTTCTTTACCAGTCTTCTTGTAAGAGGTTTAACATTCCTAAATCAAAATATAAATTAACACCCTTCTAAACAATTTAGCTCTTAGTTCCTACTGCTTTTGAAGAAGGGAGTAACAGGGTATAATGTATGAACAGAAAACAGAAAACAAAGAGAGCCTCTGGATACATCATTAGGAAACAAAATCCCTAACATTGCATTATTGTTAACAATAGAAAGATAGGTAAGAAACTGCCTTCTATATAAAATGTAGCAGCCCCCAGTTCAATAATCTTGCTCTGTTTTATAGGAATAGGTCTTGTTAAGATCAAAAGCCTTTATTATTATTTTCAGTTTTTCCTAACCAGGGATTTCAAGAGAATACTCCCGAGTGTCTGCCCGACAGCGCCATCAACTTATTCCGGACAAGGCAGGCCCAAGGACATCCTGTAGGGAAGCAGCCTCGTGTCTACATTGGAAGGAACACGCAGAGCAACATTTCAAACTGAACTGCTGTACACTATGGCCCATGTGTGCAGAATCAACTCCCTGCTACCACGCCAGCCAAGAGTTATGGGCCCTGGGATTCAATAAATCCCGAGGTCACTTATTTGGAAATACGGGAGCCGGGGAGAGGGGATAATAAAACCGGCTTAGATTATTAAGGAATATTTTTCTTTCCACGTCCCCACTCCTCTCTCCCACCCATCCCCCAGACCCAAAGCAAAATTCTCCCGGCTACAGCACCGAAAGGTTTAACCCCCAATTAAGATTTTTCTGCCTCTTTCCTTCAGACCATCTTCCCACTTCCCCCCTCCCCTTCTCAGCGCTTGCGGGCAACAGAGCTACTCACACAACTACGCCGCCACCACCAACTACACCCTCCGCCGCAGACGACCTCCACCAAAAGGTATTAAAAAAAAAAAAAAGCCCTCCAGCACACCTGCGCGCGCACTTTCCGGAGGACACGCCCCTTTCTCTACGGCACTTATTGAGCAGAATAGGCGACTTCCCCTCGCGCGGGCAATCATTGGGCGGTAAGACGTTCTTTGCCCCGCCCACCGCGGAGCGGAATGTTAGGAGCGAGAGGCGGGGCTGCACGCCTTCTCTTGAAAATTCTTAGAAGCGGCTTTCCGCAGAGCAACCTTGCGCAGCTCGTTCGAAAACTTTTCCGGGTCGCCACCCCGGTTTTCTCCAGGAGGCAGCGGATGACTTGGGATGCTTCCGGCGGGATCCGAGTCTCCGCCGGCTACTGTTCCTTAGCAACTGCCATTCTGAGAGGAGATGCTTGTGACAGGCTGCACCACCTTTACTCCCAAGTTTTTTATCAGTGGTATTAGCCGTTTCATTTTGAGCTTTAAAATGATAAAGAATTGGACTTTTTAAATTACTTTTAGCCGCGTTTAGAGTTCTGTTAGAGCTTAAGTGTGCGTGAAGTTCCTGATTTGTGACTTGACCTGACTTTACACCAAAGCAAGACTGTGGTGCTTGAGGGGTCCTTGGTGCTGTCTGAACTTGATTGTTTTCTTGCATTTCGTTACCCAAACTGGATAACTTCATCCGTGCTAGTAAGGAGTGCAGTTTGCTGTCAGTTTATATTAGTGGCCTTACTGTGGTGCTTACTAGAGGTGGAAACTGGATAAATCTAAAGTATTTGATTTTGATTTAAATCTTTTGCTATCTTTGTGTTCACTTTAAAAATTATTTTGATGTACACTTATTGAGAAGCAAGCAGCAAACAGAAGTGCCTAACTTTTTGCAGACTGTTAGCAATCAATTCAAACCTAATAACCAGCCCTGATGCTAAAGCAGCGGTTCTCAACCTGTGGGTTGCGACCCCATTTGGGGTCGAACGACCATTTCACGGGGGTTGCCAAACAACGCAGTCCGCCATTTCCCCCCCCCCCTTTTCCTTAGCTGTGCTACTCCCTCTTATTCTATTGGCTTTTGAAAGCCAATAGAATAGACTCTCTTGAATAGAGTCTAATTCTATTGGCTTTCAAAAGCCAATAGGAATTGTCCAGGCTGTCTCTGCCCGGCTGAGCCCGCCAAAAGTCCCAGTCTGCAAACGGGGCTGCAAGTTGTCTGCAGCGAAGGCGAGCTGTCTGGAAGTTTCCACCCCTCCCTGCTGAGCAACTACTAAAAGTGTAAGTAAAAGAGGGCCAGGGGTGGGAGGCCGGTGGGCGCAGGGAAGGTTGCTGGCGCGTGTGGAGCCCGGCGGGTGCCTTACCTCTCTTGGGCTGGGCCAGCTGGTGGCCCAGCCGGTGGTCGCCCTGCGCCGTCGCTGCCCCTTGCCAGCTACGCCTCGGCCGGCGCAGGGGGAGGCACCACGCATGCGCGGCGCTCCCGGGCAGGGAAATAGTCCTCGACTTACAACCGTTTGGGAAGTTCTCGATTTACGACCGGTTGGGAAGTCCTCGACTTACGACCAGTTGGGGGTCGCGGCATTAAAAAGGTTGAGAACCACTGTGCTAAAGGGAGAAATGGCATGAACACCTGGGACATTATCTAAGAGTTCTTTGTTGCAGACTGTTGCATGAAGACACACTCTGGCAACATCCTCCTTTTGCCACATCTGTGAATATGCCTTCATTTCAAACTCACTAAAGAAGTTAGACACTAAATTTTATGACACTAAACTGGCAGGAATAGCCAACAACCCAGAAGACAAGCTCAGGATCCAAAAAGATCTTGACAAACTTGAATATGGGCCCTATCCAACAAAATGAATTTTAATGTGGAAAAAAGCAAAGTTTTACATTTATGCAGGAAAATTCAAAGGTATAAGTACAGGAGAGACCTGGCTCAAAAACAGTAACTGTGAGAGGGACCTTGGAGTCTAGTAGACGATCACTTGACTATGAGCCAGCAATGTGCACCAGCCACCGAAAAAGCTAATACAATCCTGGATTGTATAAACAGAGGCATAAAATCAAGATCACACAAAGTATTAGTACCGCTTTATAAAAACCCTAGTAATACTGGAACCTGGAATACTGCAACCAATTTCGGTCACCATACTACAAAAAAGATGTTGAGACTTTGGAAAAAATTCAAAGAAGAGCAACTAAAATGATGAAAGGCCTGGGGACTAAAACATATGAAGAACGGCTGCAGGACTTGGGTTTGGCTAGTCTAAAGAAAAGAAGAAACGGGTGACAAGATAGCAGTATTCCAGTGGCTGCCACAAAGATGGCATCAAACTATTCTCTGAAGTATCAGAGGGCAGGACAAGAAACAATGGTTGGAAACTGACCAAAGAGAAGCAATCTGGAATTAAGGAGAAACTTCCTAACAGTGAGGACAATTAAATAGTGGAACAGCTTGCCTCCAGAAATCATGGGTGCTCCATCATTGGAGGTTTTAAAGAAGAGACTGGACAGTCACTTGTCTGAGATGGTATAGGTTCTCCTGCTTGAGCAGGGGGGGAGGGGGGCTGGACTAGAAGACTTCCCTATCCTATCGTATCCTATCCTAAGCAGGGTTGATGCAATCTGCTACATTTTGCAAGCCATTAGACTGGAAGTAAAAGTTATGTTGTATAAAGCCACCACAAATATTGAGTTAGTAAATAATGCAATAGACTAGAATGTTCCTGTTGGATAACTTAACATTTTCACCACTCTGCAGGTCCACAAATGACCAAAAAGTGCTGTATTTATTTTATTAAATTTTTACGCCACCCATCTCCCCTAAGTATTCTCAGGTGACTCAGTATTCATTTTGTGATTGCAAATATATGTTAGTGAGTAGGCAAATGGTAAATAACAATTGTATATTCTGCTTTATAATAGTGAGAAAGAGCCATTTAATAGTTCCTATCAGCGGCAGAGGAAATTCTAAGGGCTACAAAGAAAAAAACAAGGACTCAGGAGTTTGATGGGCCTGGGGGTCCCAATTTATCCTTCACTACAAAGATCATTTTTCTTTTATGTTGCACTGAACATCAGAACCCCAAATCCCCAGTCAGCATGCCTGCAGCAAAGAGAATCCTATTCCATTATAGAAATTTAGACACAGAGATCACATCCATCAGTTCTAATGGGAAGACTTCCAATAGGATGGGAGATATAGCAATAAAAACTCTCATACAGTCACGACAGACTCCCAGAGCTACCGGTGATCTGTGTTCAGAGATATGATAGCCCTGTGCATCCAGCAAAGTCATGATCCCATTTTGAGCTCTTAACAACTAGCTCACCTTTATAGCTGTTCGCAGCATCCTGCAATCACATACTGCAGGGGTCTTCAAACTTGGCCCTTTTATGACTTGTGGACTTCAACTTCCAGAATTCCTCAGCCAGCATGGCTGGGGGTTGAAGTCCACAAGTCATAAAAGGGCCAAGTTTGAAAACCCCTGACATACTGCAATTCACAATGTTTTTTGCTGGTTCCGGCAATGATTGCAACGACTTACAGCCATAATTCTGGCCTCAATTACATTTTAAGTCAAGAACTACTTGTGTGAGATGCATAAATAGGTCTGACAGTTCCTCCTTTACTTAGATTACAGTATGTTTGGTGCTGTTAAGAGATGCAAGCCAGGCTGTGGATTTTTCCAGAATATATGCCCTGTTATTTTATCCGACATTCACACACACAAAAAGAATTTGCACGGTGTAATTATAAAAGTACCAAGAGAAATACTGAAACCAGAGATGAGCTAGGACAGTGATGGCGAACCTTTTAGAGACTGAGTGCCCAAACTACAACCTAAAACCCACTTATGTATCGTCGGGTGCCAGGTGGAGGTGGCCCATTGGGTGGGCGTGGCTGCAGTGGTAACAGCAGACTGGATGGGAGTAAAAAGTTCAATCAATCAATTCCAACTTTGTGAGATCTTTTTTTCCCCGCGAGAAGTTGAAATTTTATAATAAATTAATTTCTCTTCATACACACACACACAAACACACACTAAATTCTTTTTGGGATTGCTAACAAAGAGTTAAAGGGCAAAAGATTTCTTCTTCCCATATTTGGGCCGACAGGGTGCATCAAAAAACACTCAAGACATTGTGTGTGTGTGTGTGTATGTGTGTATGTATGTATGTATGTGTGTGTGTGTGTGTATATATATATATATTAAGACTGTTTAGTTTAATTTAATTTTAATTATTGTTTAATCTTAATGCTGTTTAGTTTTTACTTTAAACTTATGAATGATGTGGGGGGGATTGACTGTGGAATGAATCGGGTTGAATGGATGGGTAGTTGTGGACCTGATGAATGGACAGGCCTGCCGAGCTTGAGGGAGGCCGGGGACTGGGGAGATGCGGACTCTGGGGTCACTGAAGGTTGGAGTATACCAGTCATTCAGGGAAGAGGCAGATATGACGGGAGCAGGAGGGTAGGCCGCACTCGGGGAACTCGGTCCTGCTGTCTCGTAGCAGTTCCTTGTTCTGGCCCTTCTGAAAAACCTAGCTCACCCCATGACCCTGGTGATGAGCGTAGCTCGGGCCCTGGGCTCAGACTGTTGCTGCTCAACGCCAGGTCAGTTAATAATAAGGCTTCCCTCATTCATGACCTTTTCATGGATGAGAAGACCGACCTGGCGTGTGTAACTGAGACTTGGTTGGGCCCTGAGGGGGGAGTTCCCCTCTCGGATATCTGCCCACCAGGTTATCAGGTATGGCACCAGCCGCGACCCCAGGGAAGGGGGGGAGGAGTGGCTGTTTTGGCCCGGGAGAACCTCAGCCTACGCAGGCTCACTGTTTCCGATATTCCGGGTTGCGAGTCCATCTTTATGACGCTGGACCTCAGGGTTCAGGTGGGCGTATTGCTTACGTACCTGCCTCCCAGCTGCGTGGCATCTGCCCTGCCTGTGCTACTCGAGGAGGTTGCTGGATTGGCGGTGGAGTTCCCCAGGCTTATGGTCTTGGGGGACATTAATCTGCCGTCACTTGGCGAGTCCTCAGGGTTGGCACAGGAGTTCATGGTCACCATGACAACCATGGACCTGACCCAAGTAGTGCAGGGTCCGACGCATGAGAGTGGGCACGCCCCGGATATGGTTTTCCTTTCGGAACAGTTGGGTAATGATCTGGTTTTAAGGGGCTTAGATATCTTGCCTTTGTCATGGACTGATCATTTTCTGCTACAACTGAATTTTACAGACCCCTCCTTAACCCGAGGGGTCCGGGACCTCCCTTGCAGGGTAGCGCCGAGGACTTTAACAACTGTTTCGCAGACAAAGTAGCTCAGATCTGGGCCGACCTAGACTCCAATTGTATAGCAGAGTCGACTGATGATTCAGTCAAAGGGACAGGGGCATGCTCTTGTC